>CM028362.1:39254204-39854204 GCA_016624345.1 Platycodon grandiflorus | reverse complement strand
GATGTTCTGCATTTGTGTTGTTGAACTTTCAGGTTCTCTAGTGATGTATTTCTACAATTTACCAAAATATATATTAGTTCCCAAAACCATTTTTAAGAAATAAAGCACACTAGAACAAATTCTGAGGTCTATCAGCGGTCGTTTGCGAAACAACATACACGAAGAAAAAGTTTGTTGTTCAGTGCGCAGCAGGATTTAAGCTGAGTGAACTGAAGACACATAGAAGTCTTCATTTAAAGGGAGCTCCACGAGGTATTCCTTTCCTCCTGTGCTTGCCTGAAATTCCTGTCATCTTTTCGTGTAGGCATGAATTCCTCGTCTTTCCAAAGTAATTACTGATTTACCACAGCTTCAAGGCTGTGAAGTCACTTCAATCCTTTTGTTTTCGTTTTGGGCACATGGAGGGGCAAAGGCCCATAATAATTTTGCCGTGGCTAAGCTTCACATCCATTTATAACGTATCTATGGTATAGATTTGTCTACTCCCTTCAGTCAGGATTTTCAACTTGTGTCTAAATTTTGATCTGTAAGAGTTGAGCTTTTTTCATGGTCTTTTTGAGTATTGAAATTTCACAGAAGTCTTTTGGCCATTCAAAACAGTACACATGCATTTTATCTTAATACTATCTTTGACTTTTCGTCTTCCAATTGGCATTTAGGAATACAAGAATTATTTTCTGCCACCCAGAAATCTCTTGGAAATCAATACAGCAAAACAGTGATTCCCTTTTTCTACTCTACCGCAAAGTGGTTAATCCCCATAAATTTGATGTGATTCAAAGCCTGGAACAATTTGAAACTTAGTTTGATAATTTTAGGTATTTGGTTTTATGGCTTTGTTTCTTTCACAATCCCCATGTTAGTAATCTAATTCTTTTATAGCTACAACATTACAGTTCTATGTATTTCATTCATGCTCATTAGAAAAAAAGCTCCAACATTTATTATTGAGATTAACCTTTGAAATTCTAGCATTGAAATATCTTGATGTTCTATTTTTGTTTTGTTGAACTTTCAGGTTATCTAGTGATTTATTTCAACATTTTACGAAAATATAAATTAGTTCCCAAAGCCATTTTTAAGAAATAAAGCACACTGGAACAAATTCTATGGTCTATCAGCGGTGGTTCGCAAAACAACATACATGAAGAAAAACAAATTTGTTCGTGCACGCAGGATTTATGCTCGAGAACAAGACACACGAAGTCTTTCATTTAAAGGGAGCTCCACGAGGTATTCCTTTCCTCCTGTGCTTGCTTGAACTTCCTGTCACCTGAAAAATATTTGAAGGAAGCTTGATAACAAACAAAGAAAGTGAAGTAATATAATGAACATACATTTAGCCGGTTCTTGTCCTACCTTACAGGCGATTGAGCAGAAGCGGTACTGCACAGGATCATGCAATATTCTCCTGCATACATCACAAGCATGCTCTCTATTTTCTTCACCCGCACCGCAATGGGGAAGGGGTTGCAGAGCAAGGATTAGGTTCTTATTGCATCTGTACGACTAGAACCACAATTTAATGTGAGTGAAACCAGTATATTCATACAATTATATGAAAAGGCTTTCATGTGAAGAGAGTACCTGTATCCTGGAACAGTCTATTACGTCTCCATGTTCGCAACGCGACAACATCTGGTGGACATGTCTATAAATCTTGACTAGCTTATGGCCGTATGGGAGTATGATGTGGTGCGTATTTGCCGCTCTATCACATCTAATGCAATACCAATTTAGAACATTGTTCTCAAGGTTGGGATGAACGAACATGCCCCAAAGAACGTCTTTTGCGAAAATGATGCAAGCCACCCTGTCTTTTAAAAGAAAAACTTTGTAAATGAAAGTGTATACCAAGTAAAGTAGATGAACATTTTTTTGGGTGAACAATATGTTTGTCATCATTATTTGGTCAATAAAAGATATACATTTTGATTTCTTTAGTCAATTTCACCAATTTTTAGATATATATTTGACAAGATTTAGCTATTTTCTCCAAATTGTTAAATATTCATTTAAAAATTAGTCAAATTGACAAAAACAAACAAACAAAGTGCGTTGGTGTTCGAAATAGTTTAAATTTTTTTATTTATAATTCCTAGCACATAAAATGCATTCCTATTCAAAATCAGTTGTTCTTTTTATACATTAAAATAATTTAATGACATGATGTATCTTGTTTATTACTCTGGTCAATTATAATTATAATTTAATTATTTTCCTATTAAGTGGACAATATAACAAAAACTGTCCTTTTTTTTTTTGTTGAATTTGATTTGTTAAGTTTATGTTGTTATCATACAACATGCAAGACTGCTAATCACAATTCCAACTTCTATTTTTCCTCTTTTGGAAGTGAATCCAATCTTGTTTCTCAACATTACATATCAACATAATCAACCTTATAGTAATGAAAGAAACTGTTTATCTTAGAGAATGACAATGGAGAAGTCAAATTTCTTCTTCACATTTAAATTTTTACATAAAAGCAAAAATAAGTAATTAAAAAAAAATCTCTTCAAAAAACTAATAATCTAGGGAGAATACCTGGTAAGTGTTTCTGTTCATCTTTAGCTTGTGATCTCCTATTTGACTTCCAACTAAGGTAAATAATTTAAGATTTTCTTTGCTATAAAAGGAACCAGATATACAAATGAGTGTTTGAGCCTCTTTTTTTTTTTTTTTTGTTTATTCACATCTTGGGCTAAGCTTTTATAGTCATTTCTATGCACAAGGATGATCGTTATCATAAGCGGATGGCATTAATGGTTCCCAAGACTGTACATAATTGTTTCCCATCTTGTAATTACTTTATGAGTCTTGTTAACATGTGTCTTAAGGACTAATGTTAAGGAATATTTAATAGGGAAAGAGCATTAATTGCAGTAGTTGATGTTTTTTTTAAAAAAAAAAAAAGGTTGGTGGGGACATAGACCTTACCCAACCCTTATTTTGGTGTGGCTAGAACAAATTTTTTGACGCGGTGTAGGGCTTAAACATTCAACCTCTCTATTAAGAGAAGTAAGCGACTAAATGAGCCTCAAAGGGAAAGAGCATTAATTGCGTAGTTGATTTTTTTAAAATAAAAAAAAGAAGGTTGGAGGGACATAGACCTTACCCCAATCCTTATTTTGGTGTGGCTAGAACAAATTTTTTTGAACGCTAGTGTAGGGCTTAAACATTCAACCTCTTTATTAAGAGAAGTGGGCAGCACTAAATGGGTCTTGACTTAGTGAAGTACCAGGATGGCTCAACTTCTCTGTTAAGAGAAGTGAACTGACTTAGTAAAGTATTAGGATGGCTATGGTGTAGGACACTCAACCTCTCTATTAAGAGAAGTGAGCAGTGCTAAATAGGCCTTTGATGAGACTTGAACAATAACGATACCTCTGGTGAAGCTTGAACACTCGACTTTTTTTAAGTACTAGGGTGGAGACTTGAACACTCAACATCTCCATTAAGAGAAGTAGTACCAGTTGAGCTAGAGCTTATTGGTGTGGTAGTTAATGCTTACTTTCACATTAACTGCCCTATTTTCACATTAATTAACCACCCTAATTTTTAATACCAACTACCCTAATTAATGTATACTTTCACAAAATTTCACCACTAACTATCGTAATTAATACTCCTTAACATGTGCCCTTAGGATACAAAACAAAATCTCTTTTACACTAACCACCCTACCAACTACTTTAATTAATGCCTACTTTTAGAAATTTTCACCACCAACTATCTTATTTAATACTCCTTAACATGTGCGTTTAGGGCTAAAGTTAACAAGATTCTTACTTTATTACCAAAAGTTTTAGGCATCTTACATATAATTTTAGTATTGCTTTCCACCTTCCATTTTGATTGTATTCCCTTCAAAGTTCAAACCTTGGTTGTTGAAGGTTTTAAATATTCTTTTAAGTTGAGGTTTATACTTATAGTTTGAATAAAACTTAAATACAAATTTGGTCACTCTACTTTCACCCAAAATTCATTAAGCTCACCGTATTTTCTTTTTTCACACTTTAATCACTCTACTTGGACTCGAGAATCAATAAGCTCACTCAATCATTGAGCTTATTGATTGAAAAAGTCCAAGTAGAGTGATTAAAGTGTAAAAAAATAAATAAATAAAGTGAGCTTAATGAATTTTTGGTGAAAATATAGTGATCAAATTGGTATTTAAGGCTTTGAATAACAGTTGAGCATATTTAATGCATTTCTAACGAAAAGTTGAAATTTTGCATTAAAAATAATTGCGCACTTTGAATTTTCTCAATGCATTGATGTTGGTTACAAATGTAAAATTCATAATTTAGATTCTTAATAAGTCTTATAGGGGCACTTGTTTTCAAAACTAAGTTTTCTAAAGAGCAACTCATAATATTTTTATAGAAGGAACATGTTACTGTTTTGTCCCTAATAACTATGGAGCCAACTAAATTAGAATTAGGGATAACATGGTCATATAAATTATAAAATAACTTCAACGTCCTTAACATTAATGATAAAAATTACTTAAATATCTTTTTTGAATGTCCCAATTTGAGCCATTTAGCATCTCCCTTCTCTTTTTAGCTAACTAATTTCAGTTGCAAGTTTGTTGAATTATTAACTTACCTACTTTAGGTAGATTTGACTTTAGCATTTAATGCTAGAAGGTTACAAGTTAAAAAGTAAAAAAGTCATTCCATGCAACTAATCTTCAATGACTTTGCATTTAATGCACCCAGATTTTTAGATCTCAAATTGAACATTCAAACCTTCAAATGGCTCCAAGATCCAAGTATGAATGACATAACCATGGAGCATTAAAAATGTTGGTCAAGGTTGTTGTTAGCCTTAAGTAAAGGAAATAGGCTAGATTGGGGAGGGTGAATAGCTTATAAAATTATCGTGCAAAAATTATCGAGTATCTAACTATTGAAGTAGTTAGGGCGGCAAAATAAAATGATTCGAGGGTTTTAGCTAGAACACACTTTTCAAATCAACAAGGTTTAAATTATTGGACTTGAAAATGGGCAGATATAATACGAACAAGTATAACCCTGCTGATGGAATAAGATGTGTGAATAGCCCCTCTCTATTGTTAAACAAGTAGTGTGTTCTTCACATTTGTTATTCTGAATTCGAAATGCTCTAGGCTCTGTCTCTCTTTCGAAATTATGTTCACCTACGTCACCGTATTGACAAATTTATTTACTTTTTACTTTTTCATGGAAAGCAAAAGTCAAAACTACCCTACCCATCATCGGACCCAACAAATCAAATACATCCCAAGGTGCTAACTCTTGAACCATAGGTTAAAAGATGTTCATGTCATTGATTTGGTATCCTCCTATTGATAACGTGGTGGGTCCGCAATTTTGTTGTTGTTGCAGTGCACGTTAGACCAGAGTCAACGAGGATTTCAAACTATCATCAGCCTACTAATAATTGTCAAAACGAATAAATATCTATATAATGTTTGGGTTTGAAAATATATGCTCTTTTGACTATGAATATCTATATAATGTTTGGGTTTGAAAATATATGCTCTTTTGACTATGTATGTAACAATGTGATCCGTGGGCACGTCACTCTGTCGCCTATCGAAACCTTTATTTTTTGTAGGTATATGGATACCTTATCCAATATCACAATGGAGTTGCTAGCTATCGATAATGATATTCAGGTAGCTTTGCAACATAATTTTTAGTCATTGGACCTGGAAACTGACTCTCCCAAGTGGTTTTTCACATGTTTTGCAGGGACCAACCTCAGCACATGCACCAACACCACGTGTTGCCCTTTATTTAGGCAGCTCTCTACTGTATGGATGGGCTTTTGTTACTGTGAACCCACTGTGGCAATGGATATTTTGGCTAAGTTGGCTTCAGAGAGTCCCAAATTAGATTTTGTGTACATGATCACCCCGTCCCCCTCCCTTCCTCTCCCTTTTCTTTAAGTTTATTAGATCCTGAAATCAAACACGTAGAAAAAGAAGCAAATTAACTGGGAGGGACATAAACATTATCAATTGGATCGGCCAATTTCTTAGGATGGTCATATTGTAGACTTATTCATGTACGGAGAGGAGCCAACTGCAAAGCGGATGAATTGGCTATAGCGCCTATAAGTCCCATCCCCGTGTGAGTAGGATGCCAAGTCCTCGTAGAACCATTGGCAAGTGTCACGGATATGATTAGCAGAGAGAGAGACTCTCTTCAAGTCCCAATTCAACGTGAAATGGTGTTGTAACATTTCTTTTCCTTGTGCTCGTTGTTGTCCTTCGCCCCTTGCACGATCCAAAAAAACAAAAAAGTAGGAAACTGAGTATTATATATCACATATTTATACATACTGAATTCAATTCAAAGAGTTCTTACTGCTAATAAAGCTATTAGATGCAGCTAATATGAAGACTTGCGTGCATTATGTGGCAATGGTTTCAATATGTTGCAACAATTTCAGTGGGACGGAGCAACTCATTTCAATGGAGCAACAATCTCATTAGTTAGGCCCACCGCATGGCATGACGTTGGTTAAGATCACCACGTCATGAATTTGCTTTACATGGGCACTTTACCTAAAATACAATAAAGCCATTTTTTTGTTTTTGTTTTTGTTTTTGTTTTTGTTTTTGTTTTTTTTTTGCGTATTTGACTTACATGGGCACTTTACCTAAAATACAATAATTTTTAGACCAAAACACGAAAAACCCCCCAAAGTATACACCAAACCCCAAAGTCCCCCTCAGCCTAAGGTTTGCCCCATAACACGATCTGATGTTGCCAATTTTCCCAGTTAGCCCCGTCGTCGTGATGGTCATTAGAAAGTTAACGTTTTTCACATGTGCCTTGCACGTGGTGGGAGCAATTAGGTCATTTCCTCATATTTACTTTCAAAAATTAAATACATATAAACAAAACAGAAAGTACTGCGAGATCTCCTTCAATTCCTTCATATCTCTCCCCATTTCCACCACAAAGTAATTAAACTTGGGCTTCAAATTCTCCTTAATGTTGTAACACAACAGCGACGGAAACCGCCGGAAGTGTGAGATTGTTTCTCTAGAGGAAAATCCCACATTTTCAAAGTATTCGATTATGGGTACAAATTTGTCCTCGACGGAGCAGGAGAGGAGGTGGGTGTGTCAGTGTGTTTCGGTAATTCCGATAGTGCCCTGGAGGAGGTAGAGGGTGGGGCGGAGCTGGGTATGGACGTTGTAGACGAGGAGGCGGGGGCTGCGATGGATGACGCGGCAGAGTTACTTTGCCGGGGACGTGGGCTTCACGGAGGAGGAAGGTGAAGATGGAGACGACATTGGGGAGAGGGGAGGAGAGGATTTCAGGACAAACCGAGATGGCACCACGGAGGTCGGGAGGGGTGAGGCCGACGGAGTAGAGGAAGGAGACGGCGGATTGGAGATTGGAAATTTCTGAGACGGTGTAAACAGGGTTGACTGTGGTTAAGCTTCTTTAGCTGAAAAACTGAATGAATGTCAATGTGTGTTTATATAAACTCAAACTGAATGAATCTCAATGTGTGTGTAAAACAAATCGAGTTCTTGGCGTCCACCTGAGACAAATTGATTTCCTCGATCTGGGTTCTTGACATCCATTGGAGGTGTTGGTTTCTCGAAATCTACTATGACACTTTGACCCCCTTTAATTAGTAAATAAGTAATTTTATTTTTTGACACTCTTTATTTAGTGTTGTTCTGTATATATGAGAAAATGACCTAATTGGTCCCGCCACGTGCAAAGCACATGTGAAAAACGTTAACTTTCTAACGGCCATCACAGCGAGGGGCCTAACTGGGAAAATTGGCAACATCATATGGAGTTATGGGGCAAACCTTAAACTGGGGAGGACTTTGGGATTTGATGTATACTTTGGGGGAATTTTCGTATTTTGGCCTAATTTTTAGGCCAAAGTATAAATTTTCCCCCAAGGTTTCCACCAAATCCCAAAGTGCCCCCCCCACATAAGGTTTGCCTTATGTGGGGGGGCACTTTGGGATTTAGTGGAAACCTTGGGGGAAAATTTATATTTTGGCCTAATTTTTATTTATTTGTTGTTTGCTTTGTTACCTGATTACGACATTAAAATTGTTATCTTCTTTCATTTTTAGTGTGTGTTTAACTTTACGATTTTGGGTTTCTTTCGTAATGATTGAAGATAAAGTAAGAGAGAGATATAAAGAACATTGGCGGGACCAAAGAGAGAAATTTTCCAAAATCACAAAATCAAACTTAGTAAATTGCAATGGAGGACAGGACCTTTGATCTTTATCTATGTAATCTTGTCAGAAGAACAAGACTAATTAATCTAGACATTGTTTAGTATGTTGTGTGTGTAAAACAAAATCAAATGGCCTTTAGAAGTGTTGAAACCAACTCAAATGTTGCATTGTTTTACTGAACCTTGCTAACGCTATTAGTTCAAGAGTAGAATGTCCCAAAATAGAAATCACGACCACAAGGAGTATGTTCGAAACAAAAGAAACTTTTTCATACTAAACATGGAAAAAAATTCTTGAAAAGCAAAACATCAAAAATAGTCGATTTTAACTTCTGCAAAACACGATACACGTGATAGGAGTTTGGTACCTGACCAATTGAAGGACCAATTAATCCATAAGTTGGGCTCCCAACAATTAGTCGAGTGCTCGACTGGAGGTGACACACATTCAAGTAGCAAGATAGTAAAATGGTCTCTTAGAACTGAAGTTGCATAGAAGATAAAAGGATTTTTGTAGCCTTCATTCATAATATTCTTACATATCAAACTTGAAGATCATGTTTTCTTAATCAAAATGAAAAACTAATCTAGTTTTCTTAATTAAAATGAACTATCTTAAGTATATAAACGAGACTCTTTTTGGAACAAAACCAAAAGGAAAGTAGAACTCAAACCAAAACAAGTTACCAATGCAGTTCTTCATAGAGACACAGATTCAGACCAAAACAAAGAAAAATCACATGCCTTAAAGCAACGTTAATTCATAGTACGTACTGTACTATATTTCAAAAGTCAATGTAGAATCCAACTTGCCAATAGAAAAATACATTCAAACCAGCTTTTCTCTGAAATTGCAGCTCCTTTGATCCCATGTTCATCTTTTGCAAAGTCAACTCTCACCAAAGCTGTCTATCCTTACATTTAGGAAGTCAATCTCTCTCTCTCTCTCTCTCTCTCTCTCTCTCTCTCTCTCTCTCTCTCTCTCTCTCTCTCTCTCTCTCTCTCTCACTCACTCAATCTCTCTCCCCATGGCTGTTACTAGGCTTCTTCTCCCATTCCTCTTCATGATCATAACAATGTCATCTGCAGGTATGTCTCAACAACCCATCTTTCAATCTCAATGAATTAGCAACATGTTCCTTAACTTACACTTTATAGAAGTGTACGTATTATGTTCTCATTTTCCGAACTACTATACTAAATCTGTTTCCTAATTTAAGATAGAAAATGTTTGTTCTGTGGTGATTTTGATTGTTACCGTGTTTATAAATGGTGATGCTCTAAAATGAATTATGAGAATGAAACATGTAAAGAAACCCATTTGAATATACTAGTAAAGTGCACGTGCGTTGCACGTGTTGTTAATAATTTTCTTAAAGTGTTTGGTTAGTTGCTTCATATTTTTGTTTACTTTTAATTGTTGAGTTCTTTTTGTGTTTTCATCTTTTACAGCGTTAATAGACTTATAAATTCTAGGCCCAAATATGAAAAATCCCCCAAAGTATACACCAAATCTCAAAGTCCCCCCAGCCTACAATTTGGCTCATAACCCAATCTGATGTTGCCAATTTTTCCAATTAGCCCCTAGCCATGATGACCATTAGAAAGTTGACGTTTTTCATCATGTGCTTTGCACGTGGCGTTGGCTATTAGGTCATTTCCTCATATATATATATATATATATATATATATATATATATATATATATATATACAGAACAACACTAAATAAAGGGGGTCAAAGACTCAAATTGTCAAATCTTTTTTTAAGAGGACTGAAGAAGAGATCTAATAAATCTTGTCAGGGTGGCTTGCTAATAGATGAACTCGATTCTAAGCTATCCTCATCTAAACTGCACAATGAATTGATAATTTTAAATGAAAAAGCAGTAGCACTACTTTGTGGGTGTTCAATTGTTTTCCTCCCTTCAGTACCTTCAATCTTCTTTGTCGACTTCCTTATTTCATTCGAGCTCTGGTATATTGAACCCCTCCTTTGCACTTCATTACTTTCCAACCTTGATGGAACAACTCGACAGGAAGCACTACGATACCGATGAAAACTAAACTCAGTGAAATCCTTGTTGGCACTCAATTCCTCATTTCCACATCTGGATTTCCCTTTCACCTTTCTTTTTTCTGCTTTTCAATGCCGAGGAGATGGAAGAATAGTTTTAGGACTTCTATCGCTACACAATACTTATCAAATTTCAGCTCCATGTCTGCACCCATTTATAGATATGCAATCTACAAGACATAAGACAATTCAGAAGCAGATCACAGCCCATAGACCAAGTAATCAACAATTTAGAAAACAAATGTAATTCTAATTCATGAAATCAAACCAAGAAATCCAGTCAAACAACCAGTAAGATTACTAAATCTGGAGCAAACCCTTTTGCACTGGGCAAAAGCCTCGAAGTCGTTTGGAAAGTTTTGCAAGGGGGTCTCCGATTAGCCAAATTTTTTTGCCAATCTCTTTCGCACTGGGGCCTTCTTCGACATCGATTGTATTGCCCGCTTCTCCTGGAAGGATTTGAGACATTGGAACAGGGGCTTCATCGCTTGGGACCACCGCATTGATGATGAAGGAACAATAGGGTCACTTGGCTAGGTGGACTGGCTTTAGATGTCGTTTCATTTTGAACAACATTGGGTGGAGAAGATAGAATGTTTGCCGCTGAAGAGGATGATTGAGAAGCCATGGTTGTCAGAGTGCCGATGGGAGAAGGGAAATTAGGGTTTATTTAAAGAAAATAAGTAATTCTTTCGAAACTTTGACCCCCTTTAGTTAGTGTTCTGTATATATGACGAAAAGACCTAACTACCCTCCCTCGTGCAAGGCACATGATTGATTCTCGTTACTATTCTAACGCCTGTCACGGCCATGGGGCAAACTGAGAAAAATGGTAACGTCAAGTATGGCTATGGGGCAAATCGTAGGCTGGGGGGACTTTGGGATTTGGTGTATACTTTGGGGGAATTTTCGTATTTTGGCCTAAACTGTGTTGTTGTATGTTTAGCTATTTTTTAATACTTTGTTTTTCTTTTATTTTGAATATATGTTTTTTCATTGTATAACAATTTATCCTACGCATTTGTCTTTTTCGTTGATTATTTTTGTATCTCTTTTTTTTTAATTAGTTTTTTTTTTAAAATCATATGTTAGCTCGCTTATATTTTGTTTCCCAAAAAAATATTTGTATCGTATGAATATTTAATTTATTTTTATTAAAACTATAATATTTATTTTTTATGCAATCAAAATTAGTTAATAACCATCCTAAAAAAAATAAAAAATCAATAAAATAAAGTTCTTATATACGAAAAAAACAACATATATTTCTAAAAATTGTCTTTTACGAGACTTTAAAGCATATAACACACGAGAAATAATGAAATTATATATATATGTGTGTGTGTGTGTGTGTGTGTGTTTAAATTTTCCATTGGTATTAAATTAATGAAATTTTATTTGCACCAGGTGCCTTTTTTTTCCCACTTGGATACCTTTTCAATTTGTACCAGTTTTAAGGTCAAATGAAAATTAGCCCCCAATGTAACCACCAAATTTCACTTTGCACCCCATATTGAAACTTATGTCAAAGTCATATACCATTTAACATTTTGTCATAATTTGCCCAACTTTGCCCCTATGTGTGACGGATGTTACAAATTTATCGTTAAGTTGACACCTGCGAGTCACGTGAGGGGCATTTTGATCATTTGGATCAGGGGTGCAAAGTGAGATTTGGGGCATCATTTTTTAAATAAAACTCTTTCTTTCATTTCAAATGAAAAAAAAAGTTTTAAATAATGAAAAAACAAATTAGAATTTGTGCCATATTTCACTTTTTCATTTTCTATTTCACTTTTTTTATTTTTTTCTCTTCTTTCTCCTTTAATCAAAGTTATGTCATATTTTTTTGGCAAAAATACGAAAACCCCCCCAAAGTATACACGAAATCACAAAGTCCCCCCAACCTAAGGTTTGCTCCATAACCCCATCTGATGTTGCCAATTTTCCCAGTTAGCCCCCTGGTCGTGATGACCGTTAGAAAGTTAACGTTTTTCATCATGTGTCTTGCACGTGCGAGGACAATTAGGTCATTTCCACTTAATAAACAGAACAACACTAAATAAAGGGGGTCAAAGTGTAATTTTAAAAAATAAAAATACTTATTTTCTCATTTCCATCCCCTACTTTTCTCTCTCTTCTACCCGGTTTGCACAGTTGACCTCCAAGCTCCATCAATGGCAATGGAGGAAGGCATAAACCAAATAGTCTCCGAGCTCGAAACCAACCAAACCCTTCTCAACGACCAATCCCAATCCCCCATTTCAAAACAATCTCTATTAGCCCTCCAATCCCTCCTTGACTACACTCTCAACAAGAACGATCTAATCGCAATCGAAAACCTCTCTGATGAGTTCGAAGAATCTCTCTATATCCTCTCTCATTTCTCTGATTGCCGCCGGAATGGACTCTGATCCCATCCATCCGTCTCTTCTAGCCACCAAAGTCTACCTCTCTCTACTCTTATCCCCGAATTGATCGATTTTCTCTCTCTTCACTCCCATCGCCTTTCTCTCTCTCCTCCAATCTATTCGTCGGGCTTTCAAGAATCAAAATTCGGGTAATGGGTCGGCTAGAGAGATAGAATTGTGGATTGGGAAGAAAACAACAGTGTCGTTGGTCTAGCTCCAAATTGTCATTTTTATGATCAAAATCAGTGCTGTCGCTGTTCTCCAATGTTGTCGCGGTGGTAGTAGTGTCTTCCCATTTGGATTATGATTTAGGGCAAAAAAACGATGAAAGCTTTGAGAATTTAGAAATTTTTTATAACGAAACCCTAATTTACAGATGAGAAAGAAAGAAAACCACCTTAATTTACAAACCCTAATTTACAGATTGGGGAAGAAATAAAACCCTAATTTACAAATGGTGAAAGCTTTAATCGTTTTTATTTTTGGTACTTTGACACTTTGCACCACTTTATTTAGTGTTTGTTTTACATATATGGTAAAAGACCCATCACCCCCCCCCCTCTCGTGCAAGGAACGTGATGCAAAAACGTTAATTTTCTAACACTGTGGACGGCAAGCGGGCTAATTGGAAAAATTTGCAACATCAGATGGGGTTATGAAACAAACCTTAGGTTGGGGGGACTTTGGGATTGGATGTATACTTTGGGGTTTTTTTTTTTTTTTAATTTGGTCTATTTTTTTCTTTTTAATCTTTCCTCATGTCTGGTTTTAATTGTCTTCTTCTTCCTGGGCACCAAAACAAAGTCACCTAGGTGCACCAAAACAAAGTCACTTAGAAACCCAACGTTGGCGTCAAGATCAACAAAATCGTACTCTCTCTCTCTCTCTATATATCTTTCTCTCTCTCTCTCTCTCTCTCTCTCTCTCTCTCTCTCTCTCTCTCTCACATACACACACACACACACACACATATATACACATCTCGATGCCATCTTTAAAATCGTCTATCTTCCTTTCAACCAGTAATGCAAATCTAAGTTGGACGAGGAACCCCCAAGAATACCTCGATCTCACCACCAACGTCACTACCACCACCGTCGTTGCCTCATCTGGGTTGATTTAAAACTCTAAAACAGTTTTGTCAAAATTTATGATATCAGAGTGCTTTAGAGATCAAAAAACCGATTCTAATAAGTTTTTGGAACCCAATCTAAACACCAAACCTTGGAAAACCTTGAATTCAAAGCAGTAAGTTCTCTCTTTGAAATGGATATTAGATCTTAATGGGTTTCGAACGAAATCAAATTGAAAGTGAAGAAATTTAAACAAGCCCTAATGTCGGAGTCCAAAATGGTCGACGAAGCACTTGAGACCATTGGCAATTGGTTCAATTTTTGATTGTATTTACCTAGTTCCACAATATTTTTGTTAAATCTTTCTTGGAGTCTTCTCGCCATATATAATCAATCTTGCTGGAGAGATGGTAATGAATCTAATGATTTTAACTGACTGGGTTGACATTGGGAAAAACTCATCGATTGCATGTTTTCGAGTTTGAGGATAGCCGAAAGGAGGAATACTATCGTCGCTGGAGAAGACAGACCCCGCTGGTGTACAGTAAGATTGGCTATAAAAATGACCAAAATGGTCCTCACGTGTCAACTTAACGTCAAATGTGTAACGTCTGTTGCATCGGAGGCAGAATGGGACAGGATGTAACATGATGTATGACTTTGACACATTTTTTAGTCTAGGGTGGAAAGTGAGATTTGGTGGTTACATTGGGGGGGGGGCACTAATTTTCGTTTGGCTTAGTTTTAATTATAAGAAACTAAGGTGAGATTTGGTGAATAATTTGGGGAAAAATTTGTATTATAGCCTAGTTTTTATGGGGTCAAAATACGATTAGCTCTCGAAAATATCCACTAAATCTCACCTTGCATCCCAACCTACAAAGTGTCTCACTTTACACCCAATTTTGATTCTCATTTTGCCCCTTCCCGTCCATGTGTGTTAAAAATAGTAGGAGAAAATGGCATGTGAATGTCACATGAGGATTAGTTTATTCATTTTGTTTGGGGTGTAAAGTGGGATTTTGTTATAATTTTATCATTTAGTTAACCATTTGATATTTAAGATAATTTTTTAATTAAAAATAATAAATAAATGTTTCAGTAATCCAAATATAATTAAAATATGTCTCATAGATTCAAATTGAGATTGGGCTGAGCTTTCTCAGGAACTCTTCCAAGGGAATTCTGCTAGACAAAAAACCCGACCAAGAAGATGAGAATTATGATAACTGGAAATCTCCATTACAAGATTGGTTAATCTCGGGGACAGTGAAGTACATAGATTCAAAACAAGACGCAGTCCCACAGGAAAGGCGAGTTGAGCTAGTTTGGTGCTGTCCGACCACTCCAGCCCTCGAGAAGGGATCAAAATATAGTTTAGAGTTTGTCATAGGAGATGCCGACTCTTGTTTGGGAGATTTAGTTGTTAGAATTTTATGGACTTATATATATGTGTATATGGTTAATATGTGCATTTGGGCATACAGACGTGTATGCACTGCGGCTTGATCGTATATTTCATGTTATTTAAATTTAATAGGCCTAATTAAAGTGATCTACTAAGTTATATGGGTCTAAGTCATCTTTTAATAAGTATGGGGTTTTATTGAATATGTGTAGAGACCTAAAGGGAGCTAATTGTCAACTCATAATGGGCCGGTTGATAATTAGGTCAAAATATTACTATAAAAGGTTATGGTCCCCAATTGAGTGTAGGGTTACATTCTTTTCTCTCTGCCGTTCCATTAGCAAGAGAAAGCCTAAAGATACTACGCGTCAATTGGAAGACGCATAACTCAAGGCACCATCGCCGTGGATTGGTACGCTTCCGCATCTAGTTTTTTTTTTTTTTTTTTTCGGGTAATTCCTATATGAAGGTTAAGATCTATGGGTTTTAATATTCATTATTTTAATTCCATCAAGTGGTATCAGAGCACCTTCACGTTAGGATTATCTGAAATTTAATTTTTTTTAAGTTTTATTTTTGCTGAATCATTCGGTTCAAACTGTAAAAGGGTTTCAAAATTTTATTTTGATTTAAAACGTTATAACTATCCATTGGTAATGGATTTAGAGAACAGTTTGAACCATTATATTCTTCTTTTCGTGCGTATGGATTCAGCCTAACACAGAGACTTTTGGATTTAGTCCCACTGATAATCGCCACAGCATTGCCATCTCTCTCTCTCTCTCTCGCCCTCACCCTTGCCCACATACACAAGCATACAGCAAACCCATTGACTTGTGCACAGTTTGGAGATTTTGTTTCTTTTTCGTTCCTAGTTTAAACCAACATAGAGCCCCAGCCCCCACGCATCGAACACAGCTCTCCCAGAGCCCCCCTCAGCCCACAATTGGCCCTAAATCTCTTCCACTCCGTTTTTCCAACTTGGAGCCGCACGCGTTCCTCGCCATGAAACAGAGCAATTCTCGCATTGGGACTTCATGGCAGCCTGGGATTTTGTTGGGATTCAATTTTTTAGGGCCAATTGTAGGCAGATCTAGACTAGATTTGGGGGTTCTAACGCCCGGCCCACTCGCCGGAGTACACCATGGACGACGGCGCAGTGATAGGTCTCGGCCAAGGGTTTAAAGCCACGAAATTGATCAAATCTCGCCTGAAATCTATTGTGATGTGAGAAATCATGTCCAATTGTGTGAGTTGTGGGCTGTTTTTTTTGGGTTTTGAGGCCATGGGTGACGGCTTCAACAATTTTTTTTTTCTTTTCGTGGTTGCTGTTCGATTATTTGGGGAAGAAGGCCTCTTGGCCATTCTTCCAAACCCTAGGTACTTAATTGCTTTTTTGACTAGGTCCAGGGACTGTTTTGGCAATACTCTGGGGAAGAAGGCCTTTGGGTCTTTTCAGAAAACTTTAGGGATTGAATTGTAGTTTTGTATAGCCCAGGGACTAAACTGCAATTCTAACATAGGTCAGGGACTAAATTGCAATACGAATATAGCCCAGGGACTAAACTGTAACACTAATAACTCTAAGGGACTAAAATGCAATTCTAACATAGGTTAGGGACTAATTTGCAATATAGATATAGTTTAGTTGCTAAATTGCAATTTAATAGAGTTTAAGTACTAAACTGAATTTGGTTAAAATTCAGGGATATACATGCTATTATCTTACAGTTTAGAGATTAAATTGTAAAGTAATATTGTTTAAGGATAGTTTTGCAATTTTTTACATTCTATATGCATATTTTTTATTTTAATGATTTATTAAAGTTTGTTTAATCATTATTATAAAACAAATGCCTATTGTGAATGTTTATTAATATGAATTCATGAGAAACAACCTTGATTATGCATTTATGTTTTATATGCAATGATTTTATCATCATGGATTCATTTTAGATTCAAAATGACGAAGGTTTTGCTCCATATTTGAGCATGTCTGGTAGTTCATATTAATTAATAAAATCAACATGTTACAAAAGTAACCTCTCCTGTTTATATTTTTTAATTTTTGAATTACTAAGATATTTTGTGTATGCGATTTTCATGCGGGTAATGATCGGCCAAAAGGAAGATTATTATCGTCTGGCAGAAATTCAAATACACCTGTGGTAGTAAACATGTGATGATTATTAGGTGTCCCTGTGGGTGTTGGGTCGGTCAAAAGAAAGGCTCAACATTTGACTGAATTTTATTGTCAATGTTTGATTACTATACCAAGAAAATCACTTGCAAATTAATTTTCTGTCAAAAGACTAGGATTAGTGTTGTGCCGATTTTCTTGTAATGGGAATGGTCATTTTGAATTTATTTAAACTTATCTGCTTAAGGTTTTGTTTTAGTTTATGTGAGTGTATTTGGTTATGATTTCAATCTCTGTTGAGTTCGTACATCTGCTGTAAATGTATCTGCTAATATTAACTCCATTTTGGTACTTAATAGTGAAAACTTCAAGGACGGGAAAGAGAACGTTATGATAGTTCTAGGTTGCATGGATCTAGACTTTGCACTAAGGGAGTCGCGTCCCACTGATCATACGGCTTCAAGTACCTCTGATGATAAGAGAGAAATGGAAAAGTGGAACCGCTCAAATGGTATGAGTCTAATGATCATGAGGTGTGCAATTTCAGAATAATCAGGGGCACTATGTCCGAGGAGAAGGTTACTACGACGTTCCTTGCAGAGCCATGAGGTATATAGGCAAAAGGAATATAAGGTAGTACATTATGGAAATGTCTCTGCTAGCATCAAACTAAAGGACCTTAAGTTAGAGCAGTCTAGTGACTTGCTTGTTTATTTAATTTTGATATCTCTTCCTGCACAATTCATTCAGTTTGGGGTCAGTGACAACTGACAGAAGGAGAAATGGACTCTTAACGAGCTCATTTCGCAACGTGCAAAAGAAGAAGATATAATGAGACATGAAAAGACAGAAAGTGCTCATTTGGTATTATCTTCCTCGGGCGAAAACAAGAAAAGGAAGGGTAAAGAAACTGCGGGCTTGGACCCATAGAAGAAGCAACATAAGGTGTCTAGGGGACAAGATAAGGAAATGACCTGCTTCATTTGTAAGAAAATGTCCAGAGGTTTATTTGCCAAATTCCTAGAGAGTGTGGAATCGTCCTACAGTACCCCATGTAAGGTAGACCGAGCATGAATGGTGTAGCTGAAAGACGAAATAGGACCTTAAAAGATATGGTAAGAAGTATGTTTAGTCATACTACCCTACCTAATTCACTCTAGGGAGAGGCACTTAAGACTGCAGTTTATATCCTAATTAATAGGGTTCTAACAAAAGCTATTTTTGTTGGATACTCTGAAAGATAACTAGGTTTTAAGTTCTATGATCTAAAATCTAGAACTTTCTTCGAGACACAAAATGTCCAGTTCTTTGAGGATATTGAGCTTGGGGGGGAGATAATGTAAGAGACTTTGTCTTTGAGGAGGATTCGGTTACTATTCCTCTTCATACAGTTGCCCTTGACCATGTTCAGGATCTTATTCCTAACACGGTTCAAGAACAACATTTGGAACTAGACAATGTTGAAGTTCCCTTTGATCTAGGTCAACCAGTTATTCATGAGGAACAAGCTCAACAACCTCAAGAACCAGTGCCTTTTAAGAGATCCACTAGAGAGAGGAGAAGTGCAACTCTAGATGACTTTATAGTATTTCTCAATGAACATGAGGCAAACATTGGTGTGATGGAAGATGATTCAATCATCTTCTGTCAAGCCATCGAAAGTTCAAACTCTCAAAAGTGGATGGATGCCATGAATAAGGAAATCAAATCAATAAAAGACAATGACATATGGGATCTTATCCCATTGCCTGAAGGTGTGAAGCCTATTGGTTGCAAATGGATATTTAAGACCAAGAGGCATTCATTAGGCAATGTGGAAAGATATAAGGCACGTCTAGTCACTAAAGGATTTTCTCAAAAGGAAGGCATCGATTATAAAGAGACCTTCTCTCCAGTTTCTTCGAAGGACTCATTTAGAACGATTATGGCACTAGTGGCACATTTTGATTTAGAGTTACATCAGATGGATGTGAAAACTGTGTTTCTCAATGGTGATATTGAAGAAACAATCTATATGGTGAAACCAGAATGCTTTGTTTCGAAAGATTCAAAGCAAATGGTTTGTAAACTTAAGAAATCCATCTATGGGCTCAAACAGGCTTCTCGACAATTGTATCACAAATTTCATCAAGTTGTATTATCATTTGGTATTGAGATAAATACAGTTGATGAATGTATATACCATAAGTTCAGTGGGAGCAAATATATTTTCCTGGTTTTATACGTGGATGACATCCTACTTGCCACTAATGATATAGACTTATTGTATGAAACTAAGAAATTTCTATCAAAGAAATTTGAAATGAAAGATCTTGGTGATGCATCTTTTGTGTTAGGAATCCAGATACATCGAGATCGTTCTCAGGGTATTCTTGGATTATCACAAAAGGGATATATTGAAAAAGTACTTAAAAGGTTCGGCATGCAGGATTGTAAACCAGGTGATACCCCAGTTGCTAAAGGAGATAGATTCAGTCTCAATCAATTCCCCAAGAATGAAATTGAATCTAAAGAAATGAAAGATATTCCTTATGCTTCGGCTGTAGGGAGTTTGATGTATGCACAGGTCTGTACTCGTCCAGATTTAGCATTCATTGTTGGAGTGTTAGGCAGATACCTCAGCAATCCAGGGAAGGAACAGTGGATAGCAGCCAAAAGGGTCATGCGATACCTACAGAGAACAAAGGATTGCATGCTCACATATAAAAGGTTGGATAAACTTGAGATCATTGGGTATTCTAATTTCGACTTTGCGGGATGCCAAGATAGTCGTAGATCTACTTCGGGCTACATTTATTTATTAGCTGGTGGAGCAATCTCTTGGAAGAGTGTTAAGCAGACACTCGTTGCTTCTTCCACCATGGAAGCAGAATTTGTAGCATGTTACGAGGCATCAAAAACCATAGAGTTTGGCTGCGAAATTTTGTCACTAGGCTGCGAATACTAGATGGTATTGAAAGACCATTAAAGTTATTCTGTGACAATAATTCTGCAGTCCTTTACTCAAATAACAATAGGAGCTCTTCGAAATCTAAGCATATAGATATCAAGTTCCTTGTTGTTAAAGAAAGAATTCAGAGTGGTCATATCTGTATTGAGCATATTGGGACAAACTCCATAATAGCAAATCCGTTGACTAAGGTTATGACACCCAAGGTCTTTCACAAGCATACTGCTCGTATGGGTGTTCTATAGTTGGATTATACATAGGTTCAGTGGGAGTTTATATTATGTATTTGCTCGACATTTATGATTAATTGTCATGACAATTCTACAATTTTGGATTATTGTTAAAGTATAAAGTTATTCAGTATTCAGCACTCTTAATGTTAGCTTTGATCTCATATGGACTAAGGTAGGACCAGTTAGAGATAGACATGTGTAAGATCACATTACATGTAATTTCCATGCTACACATCCATACTTGATCCATGTCGTTGGTTATGTTAATGCATGTGACCATTGATGGGTCTAGTTGCGATAAATGCAACGAAAACCTCTTTGATCCTTATGTTAATTTTGACTAATGGACAGGATTGGTTTAAGATGACTAAAAGCAAAAGGCTTGCTCGAGCTACTAAAGTATATAATGTGATATACGATTCTAAGGTTTATACGTATGCACATATATATAGTCCAAGTGGGAGATTGTTAGAATTTTATGGACTTATATATATGTGTATATGGTTAATATGTGCATTTAGGCATACAGACGTGTATGCACTGCGACTTGATCGTATATTTCATGTTATTTAAATTTAATAGGCCTAATTAAAGTGATCTACTAAGTTATATGGGCCTAAGTCATCTTTTAATAAGTATGGGGTTTTATTGAATATGTGTAGAGACCTAAAGGGAGCTAATTGTCAACTCATAATGGGCCGGTTGATAATTAGGTCAAAATATTACTGTAAAAGGTTATGGTCCCCAATTGAGCGTAGAGTTACATTCTTTTCTCTCTGCCGTCCCATTAGCAAGAGAAAGCCTAAAGATACTACGCGTCAATTGGAAGACGCATAACTCGAGGCACCATCGCTCTCTAGTTTTTTTTTTTTTTGTTTCGGGTAATTCCTATATGAAGGTTAAGATCTATGGGTTTTAATATTCATTATTTTAATTCCATCATTAGTTGTGTTTTTGTAGGTAGGAACGAAATTCTGGAATTTCACAATGCGCAACCATGGCAATGGATCAGCACAAAAACATTCTGTGATGTTCAAGGCCGAAACAAACAGCTTCATCCCAATCAGTTTTGCTAGCTTTGACGAGACTCAAAAGAGCTGCATGTGTTTTGTGGGCCTGTGATTGACCACGTTTTGCTTTCGTACAGTTTAAGGTTGAAAATGCATAGAGGAGTTGTGATTTCTAGCTTTGTAGCCAGCTTAGTGCTGCTATGGGTAGGTTGATAAGGCGTTTCAATGGCTCTTTGTGTTCACTGGGCAGTTTGGAGTTCAATGAAACATAAACACACAAACACACTAAATTTATTCATGAAATGAATCTGATTATTGGCACAATCACAAGTAACTAGTCAAGTACTGAAGCAACCACATTGAACCATTCTTCCAAACACATAATGTGGTGAAAACAGAACTTATCCAACAAGATGACCCTCAATTTCAATTGTGCTCAGCGCAACGATTTATAGAGAAAAATAGAATGCATTAGGTTTTGTATAGTACAACCATCAACGCAGTTTTGAGGTAACACACAATTCTCTAATGCTTTCTATTTTAAATATTTTCTAAATACGACCTTCTATATCTTTCTCTGACCCCGCCATCCCGACTCCTTTAATAGGTTCGGAAAAAATTATACTACATTGCTCCTTTGGTATGTGATAAACATGATTTCTTTCCAGTTTCCATTCTATTTGAACTATCGTGCAATGAGATTTGTACTAAATTGACATGGAATGGAATGACTATTGTCGCATACCATACACGCACAAAGATCTTTCCACTGAAATTCCATCTCCTTGATCCCATGTTCATCTTACCCCAAGTCAACCCTCTCCACAGCTGCTAATGAAATACTGATATTGTATGACACTTGATTTGTCGTCATTCAACTGCCTTCATTTCTCCTCCTAATGCTTTCCCTCAATTGCTATCATCAAGGTCCGGTCCTAGCCAGACCCAAACGAGTTGATACACATTAAGAGTTATTCTAGACTCAGGTTATTTCATCAATCAAACTAATTGAGCTTCAACTTAATTTTGGATCATTGGATCAATAAGCTAATTTTGTATAATCATAAGGTGTCCTCCCTCATTAAATAGTACTTCCTCCTTCTCAAAATGTGAAAATTTCAAAATATTTGATGCTCGGAAGGACAACTCCGACTGGCCCAACAGTTTAAAGTCTCGAGCGGAGAGAAGCTATTTTCTGGCCTGCTACGACTACCTCCCCCTCTCTGCAGTGGAAGGATAACAGGTCGGCGCTACTTGGTTCTACTAATGTCCAATGGGTTCACCTTAATTGGACCATCACCCTTTTCTTCCATTTTGGATCTTTGGCTCAACAATCCAAAGTCTCGAGTTGGTGTATATCAAATGCAGATGGTTCCCTTTGTCTTGAGCACTGGAGACAGGTTTAAGATGCAAATGACAAATAGTCTATAACCTAGTTAAGATGTTTTAAAAATGATGCAGCATTTTTTATGTATATTATACATATTATAACCTATTATATATAGTTCGCATTCTAGTTGGTTTTATGATTTTTTTCTCAAGCGATGGGGCTAGTCTGTTGACTTGAGTGACTTATTCAGGGGAGTGTTCCGAAAACTGATCTGAATTTAGTGCTTTGGAGTAGTTCTTCTACAGTTGACAGAAGTTTTTCCTCATTTTTTTTTCTTTGGCTCAAAATATTACTATTATCAACAAAAAGCCCCTTCAATTCTTACAATATCTCCTAAACCTAAAGTCCCAAGTTGGCCTAAATCCACAAAACAATGGATCATCTTATAATTTCCAACCAAGCCAACTACCTCACCCATGACCAGACACTACCAGTGTGGAGTGAAGATGAGTCAAGCTGCAGAAGGTATTAATTTGGTGTTGTTTTTGGCTATTGTTTCTGGCCTTAGTTTTATCAAACATGCAGATAAGGTTACTCTACTAGGAAGGAACCGAAAATATGAAGTGCAACCTCCTGGAAAGTTGCAGTAATTTGCCTACAGTTTCAGTTGTATTGCTTGCATCGAGGCATGGTACGATTGTGGCCATGTGAGTCACTATTTCATGTTTTCGCATAGTTTAAGGTTGAAATTGTGTAAAGAAGTTAGTTATGATTTCTAACTGAAACAAGCAGCTTGGCACCTCTGATTAGTTTTATTGGCTTTAACGAGGCACAAAACAGCGAGTACATGTTTAATGGGTATGTGATTCACCATTTTGTGCTTTAGTATAAGGTTGGACTGCATAAAAGAGTTATGATTTCTAGCTTAATAGTTGGCTTAGTAGTCATAGGGATAGGTTGATTGAGGTCCTCGACGCTTCTTCGTGGTATGAGGATTTGTTTGGTGTTCAATAAAATTAGGCACATAAACACACAATAAGATTATGCATAGAAGAAGTTGCAGACTTGAGGGTTCATACGATAAAATCAAAGGAAATAAACCCATAAAATATCACCGAAATGGAAGGAAAAAAATACGGATACGGAGGAGCAGAAATGTCCAAAAAAATTTGGACCATTTCTCGATTTGTGCGTGTCATCCTTGCGCAGGGGCCATGCTAATCTTCTCTTTTGAGGTTTGGTAAGTTATCAATGTGGGGTGAGTTTTGAAAAAGACAATACTGACAAGTTGCCACAACACCAATTTAAATAAGCACTTGTTAGAGAGTCCACTGAAATTGCTTGGTTTTTTTGTTTTAGTTTTTTAAAGAAAGGGAGACAGTACTCCCAAAATCCTAAACATTTGGGACAAGTCATACCCTTTACCTTTTTTTCATGCAAGTAAACAGACCATCTTCATCCTGTGAATTGAGCAAAAGGTAACTCTGTTAGGCCATGAAAATGTACGGATTTGATTAGCAGAGACTTTATTGAAGTACCAATTCACCACGAAACAGTGGTGTACCTTTTCTTTTCCTTTTGCTTGTTGTCTTTGAGCCTTCGGTCCTCTCCCAACAGGACATATGTGTGCCTCGGGCTTATGGGGATGATATCGAGAACATAGCCCAGACCACAAGGCGTTCCGTGCATGCCTCAAGCAGTTGTTTGTACCATTAATGTTAATTGCAGTCAATTTTATGTATCCGCTAGATAGATTTTACATCAAGAAAAAAAAGAACAGTTGGTGAGAAATAGATAAATACTTTAAAAAGCACGCGTTGCATCTACAGAGTTTGCACGGTTGAAAGTGGTGACCTTCCTTTTCAAAGAAAACGAACCAGACAGGTTTGCAATTAGTATGTGATCGTAGGTTCGTATATTATGAAAATGGAAAGGATTTAGGAATGGAGAAGGCTACCACGCTAACAAAACTCAAAGTTGCTTCCATCTTCTATACAGCCTGCACAGCAATAACTTTCCCCCGAAACAGTAGCTTTGATAGAATCAGCCACCTTGTAGCAGTTTGATGAAGCTTGGAAAGGTTTCTTGAAATACATAGATACTCCAAACTGAGTCAAATAGTTTCCTTGACTTACATATTGCTCAAGTCTTGATAGCTTGGTTGTATTTGGAATGTGCATATAGGAATCTCACAATGCAGACAATGCAGATAAGCACAGAAACACTGTAATGATCAAAAATTTGAACAAAATGGTAAGAGGCCTAACCCATTTGGGAAAGACCTTACAAAAATAAGCGTATGCCACTCAAATGCGGCGAGCACACGGTATTCTTTAGTAAAAGGCGAAAGAATAGTTCGCTTTGTGCTCACCGCGTGGCTGCGTGCCTTGAAAGATTCACCGAGCACTCTTTCTATAGGCGCTCGTCTTTCCAGCGAATCTAAGTAGATAATGTGGGATAGACACTGCCCAATAAAAAGTAGATAATGTGGGATAGACACTGCCCAATAAAACTAACACTCCCTACCACATCCCCCAACAACAACAATATAGTTGAAATCGAACAGAGACTAAGATTATGTACCTTGTTTGGTGTTCGATAAAATTCACGCTGTTTGTTGTTCGGTAAAATTCACGCTGTTTGGTGTTCGATAAAATTCACACAGACAAACAGAGACTAAGATTATGCATAAAAGGAGCAAGTGACTGAGTAATAATATCATGAAATCGAAGGAGGTAACCTTTTGCACAAAAACATAGTGAAAATATACTTCAGTTTCTGTCTCAGTGATAACACTGCCTATTAAGCTATTGAGGTTGAGTGAAAACAGATGCAATAACCTTTTGCAGAAAAACATAGTTTAGGACAGATAATCACTAAGTATGAAAACTAACAAAAGCTAACAAATTAAATTTAATTGTGTTTGGTGGGGTGAGCCAGGCCCTCGCATTGTAGTGTAAGGCACGGGCGACTCGTGAAGACCCCAATAGCAAGCTATTGTGATGGGTCTTCCCCTCAAAAATAAGATTAATATCGTGTGAGCTAATAGCCCACATATCGATATTAAACTGATAAGAACAGATACTACACTTGATCTTAGCCAAAAGGCCGAGAAAGGTATGCTTAATTCATATTTAGGCCTTGTGTTTTATACAAACTTCTCTTTCATGTTTTCCTCTCGATGCCAATGTGGTGTGAAACTAAGAAGTTGTCTACTTGTATTCTATCAGCCGGCCTCCATCTCTCCACCAGATTTCACAATCCTCTCTTTTAAAAACTGAGGAAAAGAATTAACCATTTTTAAATTATAGTGAATGAATAACCAATGATTTATATCCCTGCCATTCGACTATTTTTTTCTATATTATATGCCACAGACGAGAGTTATCACTTATCACCAAGGTCACTATATCATTCCGAGACCTCAGATCTCCCTTCACATCTTTTTTATGAGCACTTGTTAGCCTTTACCTTTTTTCATCTAAGTAAACAGACCATCTTCATCCTGTTTCAGAATTTGAGCAACAGTAGAAGGTGACTCTAATAGGCCTTGAAAATAGACAGCAGTTTGATGAACATGAGCATAAGCTGCAAGAGAATCAGCCACCCTATTTGCTTCCCTATAAATATGCTTGATTTTAAGGCAGTGGATTGGGTAATGAGAATTCCTAATCCCCAATTTCAACTCTTTTTGTCAATCAAAATACTATATTACACTCGTTGCGTCGTTGTTCAACTGCCTTCCTTTTTGCTCTTTTTCTTTTCTTCTTTTTTCTCTTTTTTGGTAAGGGTAATGTCCTCCATCTTAAAAGAAGTAAACGTAAAAATTCATCAATTTTACGAGAAAAATGACACTCAATTTTACATATCATATATATTTATTTTCTGCAATACATTTCGTCATGAAATTCCTTTCGTTTCCTTTTTGTTTATTAATTGGATCCACGAGCTTCTAAGGACAGTGGTATTGTATATTCATGTGTGGAGAGAGGCCTACTACATTGTGGATGAGTTGGCTAAAAGTGCCATCCCCATGCGAGTAGCCACTAGGATGCCAAGTCCTCGCAGAACCATTAGAAAAGTGTTACTGATCTGTTTAGCAGAGACTCTATCGGAGAACCAATTCACCATGAAACAATGGTGTACCTTTTCTTTTCCTTTTGCTTGTTTTCTTTGAGCCTTCAGCCCTCTCGCATACCAAAAAAAAAAAAAAAGAAGCAAATTGAGTCTTATCAAAAAAAAATTTTACAGTCTCTTGAAAAGTTAATGTGAAAATCTACGGTTTAAGTTCTACATCATTATTATTTTTTTTCTGGTAAGGGAAAGTGAGTAAAAGCTCATGTTCATCGTTCACCATGTGATGATTAGTTCTGAGAAATGACTAAATCGTTTTCCTAATCTTAAGGAAAACCATATTAATGTGATTTTTCTATTGCTTAACCATCGTTCACCATATGTACACTTGCTAAAAGAAAATGAAATCTCGATATTGCAGTCAGACCCATAGATATCCCCTACATGGTTAAGCAATAGAAGCTATGGAGTTCGGAACCAACTGCTCCAAACGAGCGAGAGCTTCACCTAATCTTTTCGCCCAGTTGCTATCAGCAAGGTCTAGTCCAAGCCTGGCTCAAACGAGTTAATAAACTTATTTTTGGACCGTTGGATGAATAAGTCAAATGTCAAATAACCCAAAAAGTGAAAATGTTAAAATTCAATTAATGCTATGAAGTGCTTCTGAAGGACTACTCTAAGATGAAAGTATCTATCTAAATTTGGTTTTCATGAATAGTTACTTAAGAAATGAGCTTTTAAGACAGGAAGACTCCAGATTAAGAAGAGCAGCACATTACAGCAACCCCTTACCTTCTTCAATTGATTGTTCTTTTTTACAAAACTCCAAATCTTCCAGCCTCTCGTTTTACTTAGACAATATCTAGTGGTGAAATTTAGTTCATTTCCCTTGTGCTCTCTAGTGTTCAGGAAGAAAATTGACCGGCGATTTCTCTCGCAAAATTCAATAATTAAAATCCTGTGCAAGGTTCATTTATCAAAACTTTCAATCTTCTAAACTTCCCTATGTTGGTTACGTTTTTTGTTTCATCAAGTTTGCAAGCAGCATCTGAGGTCAAAGAGGAGAAAGCACAACACTGACAAAACCCTTTTTACTGACAAGGGGAAAATAATTGCAGTTTATAAAACTGTTTGAGGAAGGCTTCAATTGCTGAGCTCGGTAACGTGGGCTTGTAACCCAAGTGGGGGGGATAAAGGTGATGGGACATTGTGTTAACCTGATGGACAGGTTCCCGGCTAGCTATACTCTGGCCTGACCGTTCCAAGCGGAGAGTGGGTCATGTTGCCCAGGCGAAAGCACGGCCTTTGTGGTTCATAGTGTGATCGATTTGTTATTTTTTACAAATATTTGTAACACGTTTTCATACAGAGTCAAATGAGTTGTGTAGGGAGCAAAAAGAAGTGGTTTGGGGTCTGTCAGACAGCTGCTTGACCATCCGAGCCATTACTGGCCAAGAACGATCATCTACTGCACCAATGGCTTGGACCATGGAGCTGTTGATCACGCTCTAGTCAAGCAACCATGGTTCATCAACCAGACTTGAGTCACTGTCTCCTCAGGAATCAAGGATACAGAGGTACGATCCTATAGAACAGATCCTGTTCAAGTAAGGTCGTGCCAATGTGTGCTGCAAGGGCTCTATAAATACTGTCTTCTCGTTACGTATTCTTTCTATATGGAATAACTGGCGCTATGTCAAATATGTTTCTAATGAAGTAACAACTCTCTCTCTCTCTCTCTCTCTCTCTCTCTCTCTCTCTCTCTCTCTCTCTCTCTCTCTCTCTCTCTCTGTGTGTAAACAATCTTTTTCTTCAAGACTTCCTTTGAAACTTGAATTGGATCTAATAAAGCCATTGACAGTGTAGTGTGTTTACGGCGTGCTCTTTCTTTGCACATACACTATGACTAATAGATTGATTTTTATGAGCACTTATTCTTTTTCTTTCTTCAAGTACATAGATGCTAATGGCCTGAAGCTTCAAACTGTTAGCAGGCTGCAAATCCACAGAGGGTGTTATCCTATTATGACTGGTGTGCTGATCCGAGCTGCGCGCAAACTGTTAGCAGGCTATTTTTGATCAGTTGCTTGGATGCTGTTCTAATCTTCAAGGTTTTTTTTTTTTTTTTGTCCTGTTTAGTTTTTTTTTTTCTTTTTGTCATAGCTTTTTGATCATGGGTTTCAGGAGCACAATGGTTATGCTTCTGGGGTGAAGGCACAACTATGGCCAATATGGAGGGGTTGATGGTTGTATCTACAACTTCTTCTTCCTCTCGTCTCCTATACTTCTCTTTCGTGCTTTAGCATCTCACACTTGTTTCAACACTCGATAGTTGCTACACGTGGGAATTACTGCATGAAAAGATTTACGTGGAAGAAGAAGAGGTCACTATATACATCAATCCGAGACCTCAGATCTCCCTTCACGTCTAATCCTCATAAGAGTTAAGCTAGAGTTTTGCTACATTTATGCATGTACATCGTTTTTATGAGCTAAAATATACAGCGAGCTTAAATGGTATCAAAATCTAATAGCATAAATATGAAGATTTACATTTTCGCACAATATATGTATTCAGTTGCAGGAACTAACTATCCCCTCAGCATGGCATGTGGTTGTTTAAAATTTCTATACAATTGATTAATGTTGCTTAATAGAACGGCAATCAATAAATTAGTCTTATTCCGTTTCCTTATTCTCCATGTGATCATTAGTTCTGCGAAATGAGTAAATCAGTTCCCTAATCTTAAGAAAAACCATATTAATGCAAATTTTCAGTAGAATTCATTAGCTCCTGGCATTGAGTTGTTACTCCTTGTAGCTTCTTTTGCAAACGCTTATGTTTCCCAGTACAGTCTTCCATGCGCTCTCTAGCAAAAGCATATGTACACTCGTTAAAAGGACTAAAAATCCAGAACAGAGTCAGTCCCGTGGACATGCCCTACTTGGTTAAGCAATAGAAGCTATAGAGTTTGGAACCAACTGATCCATATGAGCGCACCACCTAATCCTTTTGCTCAATAGGTATAATCAAGGTCCAGTCCAAACGAGTCGATACACATTACATAACAGGAGCTAGGCTCTAAATACGCAGCCAAAACAGACTCCTGAGTAAGAAGAACCGCATTACCTCAATCCTTTTAGTCTTCAATTGATTGTTCTTTTTTTACTAAACTTAAATCATTTTTTGGTGTTCAATAAAATTAGGCTTACAAACGCACACTAAGATTATGCATAGAGAAGCTACAGACTTGAGAAATCATATGATAAAATCAAAGGAACTAACCCCATAAATATCACCGAAATGGAAGGAAAAAAATGGATATGGAGGGGCAGAATGGTCCAAAACAATTTGGACCATTTCTCGATTTGTGCGTGTCATCCTTGCGCAGGGGCCATGCTAATCTTCTCTGTATCGTTCCAATTTTATCGGATGTCCCCGAAGAGACAATCTCCAGTCCTGGTATCATTGCTATATTAAGCTCTCTGAGGTTAGGTTAGTTATCAATGAGGGGTTGATGGTTGTATCTACAACTTCTTCTTCCTCTCGTCTCCTATACTTCTCTTTCTTGCTTTAGCATCTCACACTTGTTTCAACACTCGATAGTTGCTACACGTGGGAATTACTACATGAAAAGATTTACGTGGAAGAAGAAGAGGTCACTATATACATCAATCCGTCTCCCTCAGATATCCCTTCACGTCTAATCCTCATAAGAGTTAAGCTGGAGTTTTGCTACATTTATGCATGTACATCGTTTTTATGAGCTAAAATATACAGCGAGCCTAAATGGTATCAAAATCTAATAGCATAAATATGCAGATTTACATTTTCGCACAATATATGTATTCAGTTGCAGGAACTAACTATCCCCTCAGCATGGCATGTGGTTGTTTAAAAATTCTATACAATTGATTAATGTTGCTTAACAGAACGGCAATCAATAAATTAGTCTTATTCCGTTTCCTTGCTTCACTTTTCGTTGAGTTTTACTAAGGGTGAGCAAGTATCTAAAAAAGCTCGTGTTCACCATTCTCCATGTGATCATTAGTTCTGCGAAATGAGTAAATCAATTCCCTAATCTTAAGAAAAACCATATTAATGCAATTTTTCAGTAGAATTCATTAGCTCCTGGCATTGAGTTGTTACTCCTTGTAGCTTCTTTTGCAAACGCTTATGTTTCCCAGTACAGTCTTCCATGCCCTCTCTAGCAAAAGCATATGTACACTCGTTAAAAGGACTGAAAATCCAGAACAGAGCAGTCGATCCGTGGACATGCCCTACTTGGTTAAGCAATAGAAGCTATAGAGTTTGGAACCAACTGATCCATATGAGCGCACCACCTAATCCTTTTGCTCAATAGGTATAATCAAGGTCCAGTCCATACGAGTCGATACGCATTACATAACAAGAGCTAGGCTCTAAATACGCAGCCAAAACAGACTCCTGAGTAAGAAGAACCGCATTACCTCAATCCTTTTAGTCTTCAATTGATTGTTCTTTTTTTACTAAACTTAAATCATTTTTTGGTGTTCAATAAAATTAGGCTTACAAACGCACACTAAGATTATGCATAGAGAAGCTACAGACTTGAGAAATCATATGATAAAATCAAAGGAACTAACCCCATAAATATCACCGAAATGGAAGGAAAAAAATGGATACGGAGGGGCAGAAAGGTCCAAAAAAATTTGGACCATTTCTCGATTTGTGCGTGTCATCCTTGCGCAGGGGCCATGCTAATCTTCTCTGTATCGTTCCAATTTTATCGGATGTCCCCGAAGGGACAATCTCTAGTCCTGGTATCAGTGCTATATTAAGCTCTCTGAGGTTAAGTTAGTTATCAATGTGGGCTAAAAGTTTTGAAAAAGACAATACTCACAAGCTGCTACAGCTCCAATGTAATTGCAGCATATTTTGATATCTTATGACCAATTTAAATAAGCATCCGCTAAATAGAATTACTGGATTTTTTATTATTATCTTTTAAAGAAAGGGAGACAATTTTATGCATCCGCTAAATAGAATTTTTACATCAAGAAAAAAATAGAGACAATTTTATGTATCCGCTAAATAGATTTTTTACATTAAGAAAAAAATAGTTGCATCTTCAGAGATAAGGTGTTCCGTGCATCTTCACAGATAAGGTGTTCCGTGCATCTTCATAGATAAGGTGTTCCGTGCATCTTCACAAATAAGGTGTTCCGTGCATCTTCATAGATAAGGTGTTCCGTGCATCTTCAGAGTTAGTACCATTTCTTGTTGAAAGTAGTTACCTTCGTTTTCAAAGAAAAGGGATCAGACAGGTTTGCAATTAGTATGTGATCGTAGGTTCGTATAAATTGTGATCAGATTTAGGAATGGAGAAGGCTACCCCCGAAACTGCTAAAACGGTAGCTTTGATAGAATCGGCCATCTCATAGATTCCATTCTGCTCAAAAAATTATTCTAATAAATTGTTGAATAATTTAAACTAATGGTTAGAAGGCCTAACCCAATTGGGAGAGGCCTTACAAAAATAAGCGTATGCCACTCAAATACGGCGAGCACACGGTATTCTTTAGTAAAAGGCGAAAGAATAGTTCGCTTTGTGCTTACCGCGTGGCTGCGTGATTTGACAAGGCAAACGAGCGCTCATTCTTCGATGGGTTTGTGTTGTGCAACCAGTTTGCTTCTTTCTTTTTGTTTGCAGACAGACCTTAATTTCTTTGATGATTCATTCGAGTGAGGCTTACGACGAGGTGGCTTTGGAGCTTTGCTCTATCTTGATTTTGCTCATCTTTTACTCGACTGACGACGACGCCAATCATTATCTATCTTATGGATATATATGGCTTTTGAATGAAAGAGTTTTTTCTTGAACAATTGAAGATGTTCGAGCTCACAACTGGTCCTGAAACCTCCAGCTGATCTTCCTTGGACCATTTCTTGACAGGAGCCATGCTAATTTTCTCTGTATCATTCCATTCTTGTCAGATGTCCCCTTCAAGTTGTAATAGCAGTGTGCGATATTAAGCTCTCTCGTCTTTGGGAAGCTATGATGTGGGATTAGTGTTGAAAAAGGCAATACTCAAAGTCAGAAGTTGCTATGGCACCACAGATATAGGGGGATAATCTTGCACTACAGTTGGTTCGTTCCGACTGGGGTTTGTTAGGTATATGGATACCTGATATCCAATATCAAAATGGAGTTGCTAGCTATCGATAATGATCTTCAGGTAGCTTTGCATCATATTTTTTAGTCATTGGACCTGGAAACTGACTCTCCCAAGTGGTTTTTCACATGTTTTGCAGGGACCAACCTCAGCACATGCACCAATACCACGTGTTGCCGTTTATTTAGGCAGCTCTCTACTGTATGGATGGGCTTTTGTTACTGTGAACCCACTGTGGCAGTGGATATTTTGGCTAAGTTGGCTTCAGAGAGTCCCAACTTAGATTTTGTGTACATGATCACCCCGTCCCCCTCCCTTCCTCTCCCTTGTTCTCGCTTTATTTAGGCAGCTCTCTACTGTTTGGATTGGATTTTATGTTGTACAATTAATTACTTTCATCATGAAATTCCTTTCCTTTTCTTTAAGTTTATTAGATCCAGAAATCAAACATGTAGAAAAAGAAGCAAATTAACTGGGAGGGACATAAACATTATCAATTGGATCCGCCAATTTCTTAGGATGGTCATATTGTAGACTTATTCATGTACAGAGAGAAGCCAACTGCAATGCAGATGAATTGGCTATAGCGCCTATAAGTCCCATCCCCATGTGAGTAGGATGCCAAGTCCTCGTAGAACCATTGGCAAGTGTCACTGATATGATTAGCAGAGAGAGAGACTCTCTTCAAGTCCCAATTCAACGTGAAATGGTGTTGTAACATTTCTTTTCCTTGTGCTCGTTGTCCTTCGCCCCTTGCACGATCCAAAAAAACAAAAAAGTAGGAAACTGAGTATTATATATCACATATGTATACATACTGAATTCAATTCAAAGAGTTCTTACTGCTAATAAAGCTATTAGATGCAGCTAATATGAAGACTTGCGTGCATTTAGTGCATTATGTGGCAATGGTTTCAATATGTTGCAACAGTTTCAGTGGGACGGAGCAACTCATTTCAATGGAGCAACAATCTCATATGCACCCATGTTTTTTTTTTTTTTTTTTTTTTTTTGCGTATTTGACTTACATGGGCACTTTACCTAAAATACAATAAAAATACGAAAAAACCCCCAAAGTATACACCAAATCCCAAAGTCCCCCTCAACCTAAGGTTTGCTCCATAACACGATCTGATGTTGTCAATTTTTCCAGTTAGCCCCGACGTCGTGATGGCCATTAGAAAGTTAACGTTTTTCACATGTGCCTTGCACGTGGTGGGACCAATTAGGTCATTTCCTCATATTTACTTTCAAAAATTAAATACTTATAAACAAAACAGAAAGTACTGCGAGATCTCCTTCAATTCCTTCATATCTCTCCCCATTTCCACCACAAAGTAATTAAACTTGGGCTTCAAATTCTCCTTAATGCTGTAACACAACAGCGACAAAAACCGCCGGAAGTGTGAGATTGTTTCTCTAGAGGAAAATCCCACATTTTCAAAGTATTCGATTATGGGTACAAATTTGTCCTCGACGGAGCAAGAGAGGAGGTGGGTGTGTCGGTGTGTATCGGTAATTTCGATAGTGCCCTGGAGGAGGTAGAGGGTGGGGCGGAGCTGGGTATTGACGTTGCAGACGAGGAGGCGGGGGCGGCGATGGATGACGTGGCAGAGTTACTTTGCCGGGGACGTGGGCTTCGCGGAGGAGGAAGGTGAAGATGGAAACGACATTGGGGAGAGGGGAGGAGAGGATTTCGGGGCACACCGAGATGGCGCAGCGGAGGTCGGGAGGGGTGAGGCCGACAGAGTAGAGGAAGGAGACAGCGGATTGGAGATTGGAAATTTCTGAGACGGTGTAAACAGGGTTGACTGTGGTTAAGCTTCTCTGGCTGAAAAACTACATGAATGTCAGTGTGTGTTTATATAAACTCAAACTGAATGAATGTCAATGTGTGCATAAAACAAATCGAATTCTTGACCTCCACCTGAGACAAATTGATTTCCTCGATCTGGGTTCTTGACATCCATTGGAGGTGTTGGTTTCTCGAAATCCACTATGACACTTTGACCCCCTTTAATTAGTAAATAAGTAGTTTTATTTTTTGACACTCTTTATTTAATGTTGTTCTGTATATATGAGAAAATAACCTAATTGTCCCCGCCACGTGCAAGGTACATGTGAAAAACGTTAACTTTCTAACGACCATCACAGCGAGGGGCCTAACTGGGAAAATTGGCAACATCATATAGGGTTATGGGGCAAACCTTAACTGGGGAGGACTTTGGGATTTGATGTATACTTTGGGGGAATTTTCGTATTTTGGCCTAATTTTTATTTATTTGTTGTTTGCTTTGTTACCTGATTAGGACATTAAAATTGTTATCTTCTTCCATTTTTAGTGTGTGTTTAACTTTGCGATTTTGGGTTTCTTTCGTAATAATTGAAGATAAAGTAAGAGAGAGATATAAAGAACATTGGCGGACCAAAGAGAGAAATTTTCCAAAATCACAAAATCAAACTTAGTAAATTGCAATGGGGGACAGAACCTTTTATCTATATCTATGTAATCTTGTCAGAAAAACAAGACTAACTAATCTAGACATTGTTTAGTATGGTGTAGTATAAATATAGCTCTTACCCTTGTTTAAAAAAGAAAGTGAAAGGTAAAATCTCACACTAATTAGAGTTTGTTTGGTGTAGCGTTTTAAAAATGCTGCGTTTTGAAAGCGCGAATTAGAGCCCGTTTGGTGTAGCGTTTTGAAAACGCAGTGTTTTAAAAACGCAGCGTTTCTAAAACGCAGATTATTTAAAACGCAGCTTTTTTCTTTATAAATGCGTTTGGGATATTATGTCAAAACGCAGCTTTTTATTCCCTACTGCGTTTTAAAATCTGCGTTTTGGGAAAAAGCTAGGAATTCCTGCGTTTTGAAAACGCAGCGTTTTCTACCGCAGCATTGAAACGCTAAGTTAAGGAATAAGCTGCGTTTTAACCCTGCGTTTTGGTCAAAACGCGCGAACAAACAGGCTCTTATTTAAAACACAATTTTTTTCTTTATAAATGCGTTTGGGATATTATGTCAAAACACAGTTTTTTTTCCCAACTACATTTTAAAATCTGTGTTTTGGGAAAAAAAACTAGGAATTCCAGCGTTTTAAAACACGACTACGTTTTGAAAACGCAGTGTTTTCTACCGCAGTATTGAAACGCTAAGTTAAGGAAGCGTTTTGGCCAAAACGCACAAACAAACATGCTCATAATCATTTCTGGAACCTTCCTATTAGAAAAAGACTAGTCATTTCTTGCTATTTCGTTTAAATTATAAGTATTACTTGGCTTCTATTCATTTTTGGTCCAACTTTGTAATCTTAGAATCAATAACAGCATAATTGAAGTCAAGATTGAGTGAACCATCAGGAGATGTGAAATTTCCCTTTGCAGACCTAAGATTGCTTTGGAAGCAAGTCCCTGTTAAAAGCTACAGAGATTAAATCTGCCTATGCACCAGATTTACTTTCTTACTATAAGAAAGTAAGAACTCCATAGCTTAAGAGAAAATTCACCTTTGCTATCTAAAGAAGCTTTTTTATTATTATTTTATAAACGAGGGAAAACGCCACCACAACAGGGTCACATTGGACCCACCTATTGTCCAATGAATTCGTCAAAAAAATACATTTCCTGTTTATGAATAAAATTCACAAAGTAACTAGTAGACTAGGGAAAGTGAGAAGATAGCAAAAAAACCTCAAGGGGTGGCCAAGTGGTCAAGTTGGGGTTTCTTTCATAAATTGTGACCCGTGGTCAAGTTGGGGTTTCTTTCATAAATTGTGACCCGTGGTCAAGTTGGGGTTTCACAAAGTGTTTGACCCACAGGGCAACAGAGAAAGATAGAGACCTGAAGGTTCAAAAAGAATGTGGAATTCTTGAACCCAAAGGCTCACTGACACCAACTTCTGCAGCCTTTTATTTTAAGCAAAATTCATACCCAGAGCTCCCCACTTCATCAACACACACACACAGTCTCTCTCTCTCTCTCTCTCTCTCTCTCTCTCACACACACACACACACACACATTAATATCCTCCATAATGCACAACTTTAGTCGCTTAATTACCACCAAGGACATTATCTTTCTCTTTTTGTGTACAGTTCCACTAGGAACTAAAATATGGGTTCCTTCCAAATACCAATAAGCACCCGAAGTTCTGTGCTGCCGAAAACATTGTGTGGATATTTTACTCCAAGAACAAGAGACAAAGTGTTCATAATCGATAATTCGTTCACCTTTCAGCCGAATATAATGGGGAAATATTTGGATTTCTAGCATTGCTTTGATGTATTCAATTATTCAAACTTCAGTAGCAGATACTTGTTACTCAAACAGATGATATGGGGTGAAGTTGGAGAAGAGCAGTTTTCAGAGGGAAAAGGTTATATGCACAAGACCTGGAGTAAGAGTGCTTCGAGGTTTATAGAAGGAAAGTCGACACTGCCAACACTTAGAGAGCACGTCGCATCAACAACTCGCAGATACTGGAACAAAACTCATACATCTAGCTTGGTAGTCTTATTGAGAGGTTAATCAGTTCCTTCCACGCCCCTTTGTGCTATGCAGACTATTTGGTGTTCAATAAAAGTTGTACGCACAAAGAGACATTAAGATTATGCATAAACGGAGCAACCTGCTCGAGTGATCACAGAAATGGTATTATGCAGACTATTTGGTGTTCAATAAAATTTGTACGCACAAACAGACACTAATATTATGCATAAACGGAGCAACCTACTCGAGTGATCATAGAAATGGTATTAAAAAAAAACCACAAAATTGAGCAAATCATGTGACTTTGGTAAGGCTAGATTCGTAACTTGATTTGGGATATGAAGGGAGCAAAAAATGTCCAAAAAAATTTGGACCATTTCTCGATTTGTGCGTGTCATCCTTGCGCAGGGGCCATGCTAATCTTCTCTGTATCGTTCCAATTTTATCAGATGTCCCCGAAGGGACAATCTCTACTCCTGGTAGCTAAGCTATATTAAGTGTTCTCTTTCTTGGTAAGTTGCGGATGTGGGATGACCGGATAAGTGTTGAAAAAAAGGCAATAACGCACCTATGCAAAAGACAGAATATTTTGATCAATTTAAAGAGCAGTTGTTAGATAGTCAATTGAATCATTTCGCTTTCGTCAATTAATAATACTAAAATATACACTAGATGTCTGATAGTTCAGCTATCTACCATTCCCCTCTGTTTTCATTTATTTATTTATTTATTTTTTGGTGGGAGGGGGGAACAATTTTGAGTGAAGGGTGGAAGTATAATGCTTTCTTTCTTCAGCAAAAAAGGTCATGCTCTTGTCCTCTGTTCCTAAATTATTGTCGATTTGATTTTTTGAGTTAAATTAGGTGTTTTTCAAATAAAAATATGAGATATATTTTTTTTATCTTTTTTAAAACTACAAAATACGTAATTCATAGTACCTTTTAAATACTACGAATTTTGTGATTTTTATGTAATTCATAGTTTGACTCAAAATACGTAATTCATAGTTTGACTCAAAAAGTCAAACTAGGATAATATTTAGGAACTGAGAGAGTAATTTTTATGAGGTCTGTTATTCACCCCAATCCTCGAAGTACACCACCTTCAAATATTACAAAAATAACATTAGAAAATCTTACCTAATTGCCCTTGGTGGAACACCCCTAGTGGTGTTCTATAGGCTTTAACCGAACACCCGGTGCTTCCCGAACAATGTAGCGATGAACACTAAAATGAGCGGCGATGGACAAAGGAGAGAGATACACTGAAGTTGTTGGTGGAGTTTGCAAGCGGTAGTGGAGGATGAAGGCGGCGGGAGTGAACTGAGGATGAGAGCTTGCGTTGTTTTAGTAGTTGCGATCGATTTCGGGGTTGTTTGGGAGGGGTGACGGTGTTGATTGGGCGAAGTTTATTGACTGGACGGGGAGAAAGAGACGATGAAGTGTTGTTGTTATTGCTGTCATTTTTTGAGAGGGAGGGAAGAATGGGAGTTGCAAAAGCTCTCCTAATGGTAGTGGAGAGAGAGCTAGGTTAATGTAAAAACCGCTATTGTTTTTGCTTTTGATTCTAGCTCCCTCCAGTAGCAAAAGCTCTATTTCTCACTCTTCAGAAGGCTCAGACTCTAGACTTCAATGGTGGTCCCCTAAAAAATCATATTTCAAAACTTGCATGCGCATTGATACTGCCATTGTTTTTGCAGCGACTAGCTACTAATGGAGGGAGGACGGTGGCCGGAGAGGAAGGGGTTGATTTTAGGGAAAAGATTAGAAGGGGTAAAATAGAAAATAGGAGGGTGTAGTTAGTTGTTGGTCATTCCCATGATTTACTTAAAATCATTCTATCTTTTGGAATCACATATGATTCAGCCAAGCCTTACATTTGATGTTGGCTAATGAAGTGATCAGCTATCCTTTTATCTAAAGATGGCTGATCACATGTCCAACCATTCTTAATTGGCTGATGATTGATGTACACATATATCAGTCGATTCCAAGTGAACAGCCATTCTTGTTAAACAAAGATAACTAATCAGATGTCCAGTCATTCCTTGTTGGCTGATGACTGATATACTCAGTCAAGCTGATTCAGCCAATGAACAGTGACTGATAAAGACTTAAATATTTTTCAAGTCAGTCACTGATTAATTGGCATAAGAACAGTAACTGATAATTGTCTTTGACTTATCTATTATAAGTCTACTGATCTTTTAACGGAAGCTTCCTTGATAAGAATCCGTAGTTATTTTGAATTTGTGTCAGTACTTAGCATGTCTTGTTTTCAAACATGTTTTTTGCTTTACATTTAATGAGTACTCTGACACACTTTTCATTCATAGCTTTTTATTTTATTTCAGAATGAAATGACAGGTTCAACATATCTCTTCTGTGATAACACAAAGCTCGAGGAATAGTTGTTCACCTTGTTTGACCTGTTCTGCATCAGAACATTTAATGCAACGTCAAACATTTTCAATTGAGTTCAACGGAAACTTTTCTATCTCTGCCTATTTAAAGCCGAAGGAGCATTGAAGAACGGTGACCCAACAACTAGATTACAAGAAGCATTCAAAAGTTCAAAGACTCATAACACTTCAAGAATTCTCTAAAGCTTCTCCATTAAAGCGCATTTACTTAGAACATTTATTTCTTATTACATTCTTGGTATTTTGCCTTTAAAAGCTCAATCATTGTTTTGAATCTCTCCCAACTAAATAGTTATTGAGAGATCATTGATTGTAACACACGAAATTGTTTTGTTCCTTGAACATTGAATCTCCATATTTCACTAATCCTTATTTTAAGTCTTATGTACTAAGGTTAAATATGGAAACTCATACGGAGTAAAACTTACAAGCTTAGTTCTTGAACCATGACATAATGTATTGTTCATTCCACTTCGAGGAACGGGTACAGAACTCGATATGCTAAAGCATGGAACTCTGGGGGTAGTTTTGAGTAGATGCCACGTATAGGAGGTGTCTTTGTAAATTTTAACACAGGTTTAATGACTATTGTTCGCACTTGTAATATGATGAATTATAGAGTTTTTCATACTATTTCTGATTAATTATTGATTATTGTTAGCTATTTTGAGAGTTCTCTTTTGTTATTGAATAAATAACAAAACATCTAAAAAATGATTAATTATTGATTATTGTTAATTATTGATTATTGATTATGTATACTCTAATCTTAGAAATACCAATTGTTCTCTTTTGTTAATTATTGATTAGTGTTAATTATTAATTATTGAGTTTAAGTGCAAGTTGATTAATTATTGATTAGTGTTACTCTAATCTTAGAAATGAATCCTATCTAAGATTTTCATTTCGAAACCAAACAGAGACAATTGCTTAATGTTGGAATATATCTAAGAACCTTGCGGTTATTGGGAATTACATTCGTTACCAGTCCAAACACATCAATTGTTTTTTCAATTCTTGATGGGAGGGAAGGTGGAGTCTTCTATAAATGCTATGTCGGCATAACACCACTTAATCTAGTTAGCAGCTAACTATTGTTGGGTTGGATATCATATTTGTGCATTATTCTTATGCCTCAGGTTCTGCATTGTTTACTACATTAATCCTCCACCAGAGATCTAATAATGCAGATTTCCTTGTTTGACAGTGACAACTACAATACATCCATCGTCAAATTTTACAGAAGCTGCCCCAATTCAGGTTGATCCTATGATCTGTCTTATTTGTTGTCGCGAACTAAGAGAAGGTTGCCAACCTGGTGGCAGTGAAGTGGAAACAACCCAGAAATATGTAAGAAACATGCCACTCGCAGATTTAAAGCTGATGCATCTCTGCAGTTGCCTGATTGGAGAGCTAATGATGATGGGAGCATTCCATGCCCACCTAAAAAGCGTGGAGGCTGTGGTACTGCAATTATTGGATTTAGACGCAATTTGAAAGCTAATTGGGTAGCGAAGTTGATTAAGAATTCTGAAAATCTCACTAGAAATTCTCAGTTACCCAAGGTTGACTTTTCTTAAGGATGTGCAAAGTGCCGATTTCAGGATTCCAGAGGGAACGAAGGGAAATTTGAAGTAAGGGAGGCAGCTCACAGGGAGGACAGTAATGATAACTTTCTGTTTTGTCCAAATGCTAGTGAAATGGCAGATAATGATATTGAGCATTTTCAGAAGCATTGGATGAGAGGTGAACCTATGATAGTCAGGAATATAATTGACAAGAAATCTGGTCTTAGCTGGGAACCAATGGTCATGTGGCGGGCTTTTAGAGAAACAGGTTCGCAGGGGATTTTCAGAGAGGAGACTAGAAGTGTAAAGGCCGTTGATTGCTTGGATTGGTGTGAGGTCAGCAATTTATTCAGGGAAAAGAGAGTAGATTCTATGCTATTTTATAAACTTCTTAATGTCATTCTCTTTACTTAAAGCATTTTTTGTGGTCATTTTCTCTGAAATATGCTTATAAGCTGAGATTCAAATGAATGTGTATGGTAGTGGCCTAACTTAATAATCATATTATTATTAATTATTGATTATTATTATATAGATATAGATAGCTGTAAGAGTTGTTGCATTTACGTTCAAGAAGCTTTTTTTTTTTGTCTATAGCACCCTGTTAAGCACAATGCAACAATGCAATAATAATGGTGCACACCCATCAAATGAGGGCACCCCAACAAGCATTTACGTTCAACAGTGCAACAATGCAATAATAATGGTGCACACCCATCAAACGAGGGCACCCCAACAAGCATTTACGTTCAACAATGAAACAATGCAATAATGGTGCACACCCATCAAATGAGGGCACCCCAACAAGCATTTACGTTCAACAATGCAATAATAATGGTGCACACAAAAATTTGATTGAACTTGATTGCAATCTCCAAATGCAATCAAGTTTTTGTGTACTGTTGAAGCGGTATCGAGAAGACAACCATTTAGAAACAAGGGACTTTCTACTCTTTTCGCTAATGAATGACTCCACATTCCTTGTTGTTATTTATAGTCCAAGCGGTATCAAGAAGAAGATAACAACAACAGGTAAGAGTATTTTGTGGTTGGAATTGGCAATTGGCAAGAAGAAAAAAGGATAGAAAGAGAGAATATTGGCTGTAACTGTGACAGCCCAAATGAAACAAGATCAAGAATTGTTAGAAACTTACCTTAAAATGTGGACAGCTTCCAACAATAGCGAACAAAGATTCGTCCGTTATAATTGTACCCCCAATATTCAAGTGTTGCAAAGAACTAGCTCTTGAAATCTGTTAGAAATAAGTTCATTAGTGACAGAAGAAAAGTAGTATTCAAGAAAAATCTTGAAAAATTCTAAGTTCTCCAAGATTAATTTGGCCCCACCAATATCAGCGCCACTCCCTCCAGCAAGAAACTGATTGATTTGTATCGTGGCTAGAGATATTAATATCTGCAATTTTACCAAACCATCAATTAGTACTCAGAAACACATCACCTCTTCCTGAAAATAACACTTCTACAAGCAAAAAATAGATGAGAGTTCTAGGTACCCTCCCTAAACGGGACCCCCAATTTATGTGATGCACGCTACTGTGCACCGGGAAGAATCTTCAGCTTGACATGCTAGACCCCTTCATCTTCTCATCCACCATTCTTAGGGTGGAAACGGTAGCTCCAACTGGCAACCAACCACATCAACTTGTGGGATATATTAACCCTCTTACTTTCTTTCCAAATAATGATAAATTCCGTAATGGGGAACAAAGATGATGTAACCCTAAAAATTTTCCTAACCAAATTATTTTCACACTTCCAATAGTCTTCTTTAATGTTCAAATTGAATATTATGGGGCCCAATTAGCTACTCTACCCATAAATTTCAAAGGAACTAACAGAGTTAAAAATAGAGGAGAAACACCAAATAGCTCAAATCTACCTAGTAATCCTTCCCGGAGTGGCAGCAGCATAAAGTGGAACACGGTTCCACTCTCGACCGGTAGCATCAGCATTTGATGTGGCTAGGTGTACCTGGCCAGAATGGTCTGCTGGAAGGGTTGTTGAATGGTAATGATGAGAGGAATAGCTCAAAAATTGAGATCATTCCGTACTGGGTTCTAGCTCATGTCTAGATCGGCTTCTCACGTTCCTCGCTGAATCTTCACCAGCAATTGAGAGACTACTGCCTCTGTAGGGAGGTACACCAATGGGACCATGAGGCATGCTATGACAATCTGCACTTGGCTTTTCCATCAGCATCTAAGAAGAGCCAGGAAAGGGTCGTAATGAGGGCCAGGAAAAGATGGAGCAATCTGCTGCACTTCCATGCTGAGACTGGATGGAAGATACTCAATTGCTCTGCCTTCTGAGGTCCACTGAGAATCAGAGTGTACTCCACCTCTTAGCATATGATCTGCTGGACAAACAGAAGAGCTATTTTCTGGAGCAATAGACCTTCCTGAAAATTTTCACAACACATAACTAAATCAAAAAGAACCAAAAATGGGTTAGTTAACAGTTTTCAATTAATCTTCTACAACAGATTTTGACCTCAATCAAAATCAGTTATTTCAAATTCACTTCAAAGTTATTCTAGGTCAAAAGTTTTTTTTTTAGTACAACAAGGTCAAAAGCTAACCAAGAATATATTTCACGAAGAGATGTCAAATTAGATAACAGAGTTGGCCCCAAATTATGAGGAAGGCCATAGCTTCAACTGGGAAACTCAACAAAGATTTTAATGCTTTTAAAAATAGTTTCACTAATATTATCATCATATGGACAAAGAAAATTGCACATTAATCATACAATCGCCAGCTCAAATTACTTATCCTTTAGAAATAATAACATTAAAAATTAATTTCTAAGAAAACAGATACCCATGGGAATGTAAGATTGCTCTCGTCGCAACTGATTGCACTGAGCATTGCATTGCTGCATTGTTGCAACTGCTGCATTTGCAGCTGTTGCTGATGTTCCATTGCTTTCATTTGTTGTGTCTGATATCCATTTTCCCATAGTAAGAGAAAAGAAATCTCATTCAATCAACTTCTTCCATACCACACCCCACACCCAAACTTAATTATTGTTAGCAATATTTCTATTATTTATATTTGTCCAAGGGGGAGGCAAGGGAAATGGAAATCACTTCTTAGGAGTAATGAAGATCCAGAAAACAAACAACACCTCTATATATGCTGCTGCAGCCTCAGAATGTTTCTCATTTTTCCTTGCTATAAAGATGTCCCAAAAGACAGACCACCACTTAAAGAGAAATCCTCCAGGAGCATCAATAGCTGAAAAATTCAGTATAGATTGAAAATTATCAAAAATTATGATTCCTAACAAAAATAATTGTGAACCTAAATAGGACTAGTGAGCCTAGCTGGCCTCTGACATTTTCTTATTCTAAATGTACATAATATATTACATGCTTCAAATTCTAAAACTCCAGTAGAGTGCCCAGCCAAAATATCATTAATAAAGTTTCTTTTTGAGTCATATAATCAACATCTGCTATTTTTTATTTTTGCTATATTGGATGTCACTTATGACAATAACTTCAATATTAATTATTCACAATAGAATAAACATATAAACTCAAAAAGTCCAGTTGAATCTATGCATTTGTTTGAATGAAGAACCTAATGATCATGATCTTTAAAAGAACTACTTTCTCTGATCTCAATGTTTAAAATTGAAACATTTTCCCTTAACTTTGGAAGAAAAAGTTCAAGTCTATGGTAGATGTCCTTCATACCAGCTACCCCAATCGATTCCGCTATTCTAATCTTGAAAGACTTATTATTATGGTAGTCCATTTATTGTTTAATTTAATTGGTTCAATCAGTTAGCAGTGTAAGACTAGTGATACCTTTTCTTTTCTTTTTCTTTTTTTCTTTTTGGGTTACAAAGGAAAGAAAGGAATCTAAGCCAAATTACTACTACTTGTAATATCAAACTTAAAATTTAGTTCCAAAGGATTCTTTCCTTTCGGTACTCATAAATTGTTGGTGTTCAGGTTGTCATGGTTGGATTTCTCACTTTTAGTTGGGATAGGATGTACGAATGTGATAGTTGAAAGGAAAAAATACTGTTATAGCTCTTTAAGTGTTCGCCATATATTTATTACGGATGAAAGGAAAATGATGCTATTTTCTAGTCATTTTATGATTGTCCTGTTTTTAAGTATTTACTCCTTCATCCTTGGATTCCATTACAGCTGTTGATTGAGTATCATATTTGTATATTGATATTAATTAAGAAATCGTTCAATGGAGCTAATGGAGACATCTTTTGCTCCAAAAGCTACAAAGTTGGCGTTTGGTGTAGCTTTTGAAAAGCTCAACTTCAAATATGGAGCTTTCGATAAGCTACAATTTGGAGCTTTTGATTAGCTAGAAATTCAAGCTTGAGATCCATAAGTCAGCTTTTCCACTACCAGGATTGAAGGCAAAAGACAATAACATTCTGAACTTAACTATTTTCATCTTAACATAATCCAAAAAAGCTCTTATTGCCTTTAGTTAGTAATGGACTTGATTTAATATTTCTAGGTTAGATGTTGCGATTTCAAGACTAATTGTCATTGTCAATTTTGACGAGATTTTGGTTTGTGCCAGTTTTACTTGGTAACATTGAAATTATGGGTCTAATATATAATTATTTTATCCCACTAAATTAGGAACATCCAAGCACCATCCATCTACATTATGACAATCCCAAGCCATGCCCTGAACTCAAACAGTTGGCTGCAATTAATGTAGCAATAGATAAAACAGTAACACATACCTACAGGTCCGTAGTAACCTTCCCTTTAGTCATGAAAGCTTTTGCAGAGTTATGCAATTTTCTTTTCAACAAATAGTCATGAATGTAAGCATCAAGCGTAGCAGGAGGAAGCATTAAAAGTAAAGATGGTTAGGAGACCAACATATAAACCAGCAATACCTAGACAGATGGTTGGATCTATTAAGCTAACTAGTTCTTGAAGTGAGAAAAATAAATTTAAGGTTGAATCTAGCTCATGTTCGAGGTGCTTTGATTTCTATTAATCTTTCTCTTAAGCTTCATGTGAATGTTGTCACAACATATTCTAAAATATAATCGCATCCCAATCAAGGCATGTAAACTTTCAAAGTGCATTCAAGAGCAGACCAAAGCAAAACGACGGAAACCAATCTCGAAACAATATATCACCTAAAGCTTGCCAACACCATAGAAACTGGACAAGCAACAACGTATACTCTTCCTTTTGCTCACATATCCTGTTAAGTCATGACAAACTACCAGGATCCCTTTTTGCACATACAACACACTAATCTCATTAACATGTTCATCTATAATGAAGAATTTAAGCTATTTCAATATGAATACCACTCAATAATCTACACATATTCCATGCAACGAAGGAAAAAAGTCATAAAGATAATGCAACATCTTTCAACAGGGGTACAGGTACATACTGATTGTGCTTCCTCCTGTGGTATGGCCGATTAGGCCGGTATGTATGGTTTTGCCTCTTTGCCAAAATCCAGAAACATTAAAATTGAACAGGTATCCCAAGTTCTTTAGCAACCTCCTCCTATAATTCAAGATAATCAGGAAAGTTGTACACAAATGGAACTGAAAACTAATTATTTTTCTTTAGACATTCTGTTTTGGAAAGATTGAAATACTCTTTTTCTTTTTCCTTATTCTTACTTCCAGTTAAGACCAAATGTAGAACTTATTTTTCTTTTTCACTTTTCTTCCCTTTTTTAATATGCAGGATGAGAGATCGTGTCCTCCGAAACCTCATTAACCAAAATAAAAAACCTTTTGGTGCCAGTTAACTGTCAATGTGAAAATCATGTTTGAAACTATGTTAAAAGGTCATTCACACATTTTGAAATCATTGAATGTCACACTATGTTAAAATCATTAAATGTCACACCAACTACACTTTTACTGCCAGTTACTACACAATGACGAAGAGGACATAACAAGAGAAAAGACACACAAGAGACATACATTGCACACACTCCATATCATATTGAAGTTCTTCTATAATATAAGTATGTAGTTGGAATAATTGGCCATTGTGCCAAGAGATAGACAAGATAAAACCACAAATAATAACATATCTTGATGCGAAGGCAACCTTTTGACAGAAAGAGGTCAACTGACATGATAAGTATGATGATCATTCTTAATACACTTATGTCACTTCGACGAGCCCACCCTCAACCCACCCACCCCTTCTTTCTCTGAGACTAAATCATCACGAAGCAATACTAACAAAATAGTGCTAACAAAATTCAAGTAACAAAATTCAAGAGATGCTTACCTAAGGAATTCCCTAGCAGCCCGAGCAACAAGATCGCACAAAGAGAGAGACGTGCACAGTAGCACAAGAAATTAATTTGGGAATATTTTCCTCTGCAATTTGGGAAAATCAACAATTTGTTAAAATTAGGGCCCAATTGTACAAGCAAGGTTAGGGCTCAATCAGGGAACGAGAGAGATAGTAAAAAGCGAGAGAGTGAGTAAGCAAGAGAGAGATGTTTACCTAAGGGATTCTTGACAGTCGTTGCAGCAATCGCACAAAGAGAGAGAGAGAGTAGCGAGCCTAGGCAGGTGATCGAGTGCTAAGGCAGTGAAAGCAGGGAAGCTAAGATAGCTTAAAGCGAGAGGTGAGAATGGCTAGTTCGATTGTCTTTAGACGGAGTGGGAATTGAGAATACCCAGAGTCGAAAGCCCGAGGGGAAAGTTGGAGGGGAAAAGCGAAGGGGAAGAAACAACATCAAACTCCGGAACTAGAGAAAGGATTAGAAAATTTTGGATAAGAAAAAAAAAGAAGCAGAGGGAAACAAATCGCGGGAACTGAAAATTGTGGGAGTGAAATTTTTGGGAGAGATGGTATTGAAAATTTAGAATTGGGATTTTAGTTAGTAATATCACAACATTTAGCACGGAAAAAAGGTAAAACAGTCCTAAAAAGTTATTATTTGGGAGGGGAAGTGGAAAAGAGTGCCAAATACCAAGTATTTGGCAAGGCTAAAGCTTCCTTCCCAACAAATAGTATTTGGGACGGTTTTTTAGCCCTTCCAAATAAAGGGGGTCACAAATAGTGGTTTTTCTTGTAGTGAGTGTACTTCAAAAATTCAAGTTTGACCAACATAGTAGTAGACGTAGCAGTTTTCATACTATGAACCACTTTATATCTTGTGTTCATTTACTGCTTGTTTACTTGACCAAACTGACCAAAGCTTTAAGCATTTCTTTATTAATTAAAGCTTTAGTCAGCCTTTGTTTACATAACTTCAGTTTATCCATCAAAACTGTTCATAAGCTTAGTCTTCAACTGATCACTTCCATTGATCAGTTGGCTGATTACTTTAAAACCGCTATTCAACTGCAAAGTTTTAAAAAGATTTTAAAACGTACCAAAAAGATTTTATAAAGCTATTCACCCCCCCCCCTCTAGCCTTATTTGTTGCATCAAGAAGGATCCAAAAGAATCCTTAAGAAATGCATACGATAGATTCTGTGAGGTAAGTAATGTATGTGCTGCCTTAGGAAAGGCATATACTATGAAAGATCTTAATATGTGTTTTCTTAGTAGTTTGGGAAGTGGATGGCATGTGAAAATCACAGCCGTCAATGAATCTAGAGACTTGAACATTGCTCATATACGAAGTCTTGTTGCTAGTCTTAAAATTTATGAAAAAGAAGTTCTTAAAAACCAAGAACGTGAGAAAAGTTTTAGAGGCATTTCTTTAACTACTCAAGAAGAAAAGCCTAGCGTCTGTTCTACTTCATCTCAGTCATCTGATGACTTTGATGAGGATGAATTTGTTGCTTTTGCTAGGCAGTTTCATAAATATAAATCTTTCAAAAAGAACTTCCAAAAACCAGCTTCCACAAATTTTTAGAGGGCTAATAATTTTAAACAAACTGAAGCCAAAGTTGATCATGAAAAATTACTGTGCTTTAATTGTAGAAAGTCAGACCATTTTGCTTCAGCTTCTCCGACCACTAAAAATGAGTATTTCAAAAGAGCAACTAGAAAATTTACAAAACAAAAAGGGATGGTAGCTGAGTATGAACCTCTCGACCTTGCCACTTGGATTGAGACAGATTCAGAAGATGAATCAGCTGATTGCGCATAAGAAGCAAACTTTTTTCTTGTTGCGGAATCAGTCGTTTATGATTCTGTTGATCCTTCCCATGATTTATTTAAAACCATTCTATCATTTGGAATCATCTGGCCATCCTTTATTCAAAGGCTGCTGATCAAGTGACCAGCCATCCTTTATCCAAAAAGGCTACTGATCACATGACTAGTCATTCTTGCCTAGGCTGCTGATGACTCATGTATTAGTGTACATCAGTCACTGATTTCAAATGACCAGCCATTCCGTACGTGTTAGCTGATGACTTGTATATCAGTCAAGTATTTTCAGCCTATGTCAAGTGAATGATTAAGACTTAAATATTTTCTAAGTGAGTCACTGATTATATGGCATAAGAACAGTAGACTGATATGTGTTCTTGTCTTATCTCTTTAATGTCTGCTGATCCTTAAATGAAAGCTTCCGTGATAAGCTTCCGTAGTTATTTTAAATTTGTGTCAGTACTTAGCATGTCTTGACTTTCAAACATGTTTTATGCTTTTCATTTAATGACTATCCTAACACACTTTCCATTCCTAGTTTTTTGCTTTATTTCAGAATGAAATGACAAGTAATACCTACCTCTTCTGTGATAACACAAAGCTCGAGGAATAGTGGTTCACCTTGTTTAACTTGCTTCATCTCAAAACATTAAATGCAACGTCAATTACTCTCAATTGTGTCCAATGAATATTTCTCTATCTCTGCCTATTTAAAGCCGAAGGAGCATTAAAGATCGGTGACCTCATTATTCGAAGCATTCAAAAGTTCAAACATTCATAACACTTCAAGAATTCTTTGAAGCTTCTCACCAAAGCGCATTTACTTAGAACATTTATTCTCTCATTACTCTCTTTGTATTTTGCTTTTATAGTTCAATCATTGTGTTGAATTTCTCCCAACTACTTAGTTATTGAGAGATCATTGATTGTAACACACGAGATTGTTTTGTTCCTTGTAACATACAATCTCCATAAATCACTGGTCCTTGTTGTACACTGATCCATTAGTAATAATCTAGATTATTAATATTAGTGCACTTCAAAAATCCAAGTTTGACTAACTTGGTAGTGGACGTAGTAGTTTTCATACTGTGAACCACTTTACATCTTGTGTTCATTACTGCTTGTTTCATTTGACCAAACTGACCAAAGCTTTAAGCATTCCATTACTTAAAGCTTCAGTCAGCCTTTGCTACATAATATGAGTCAATACCATCATAACTGTTCATAAGCTTTATTCATCGGCTGATCACTTCATTAATTAATTGGCTGATTGTCTTAAAAATGTTTTTCCACTGCCAAAGTTTTAAAAGGTTTTAAAACTAACAAAAAAAAAATATTTGTAAGGCTATCACCCCCCCCCCCAGTGGACCTATAGATTCAGACAGCGATCTACCAAGCCCAGCTTGCTTAAATTAGTCTGAAATTGATTCTTCAGATTTACCTATTAAGAACTCAAAGCTGACCAAAAGTATTAAACCGTGTCAGCTTGTAGTTCGTCAGATAGGAAATGGATTCTATGGTCAAGTAATCCTAAACAAGCCAATAGAGAGAAGGACTGAAAAACCTTCTCGAGTTGTCAAACCTGTTGCTACTCCACCTAAAAAGGAGGAGATAACAACTGATAAGAGTCAAACTGAAGTGGAGATACTGATGCAATTAATGTACTACAAATTTGAAACTCTTATAAATATTCACCTATCTCAGTCAGCTGAACTGAGAAGACTAAAAGTTAAAAACATTGAGCTCCAAAAAGTTAGTGAATTTTATAGAGATTAGCAAGCTGAAATGCTAAGACTCAATAGCATCAATGAAAACTTTGAAATTCAAGCTAAATTCTCTTTCTCCTAAATCTCTGACTTGGGGGAGAGGAATCAACGACTGACCAATGTTGTTGATACCTACTCCAAATCCAAAGCTGCTATTGAAACTGTTATTAGTCAACAAAGAGACAATGCAAACCAAAATGACATTGGCTACTCTGAAAACAATAGCAAAGAAAAAGGGAAAATTGAGACTGAGACCAGACAGTCTAACGGTGGACCCAAAGTTCTACTGAAAAGGGATAACAAACCAAATTCTTTCAAGAACACAAATCATGATGTTCAGTACATTTATCCCAAGAATCAGCTTAGGAAGGCTGAGAAACAAACAGAGAACTATATAAAATGGTTAAATTCTACTAGCCATCAGCCAATTATTCAAACACCTGCTGAAAGGCAGAGATTAGCCAAGAAGCAAACCATTCAGTCGACTAATAAAAATCAGTCAGCTGACACGAAACAGGTTGATCCCAAGGGTGTGAACAAAAGACTGATGGGTACTAAATTTAAACCACTCAAGTTTTTCTCTCCTAAGTCTACCAAATGGGAGAACCAAAGCCTAAACCAAAAGTGACTGAACCAAGTGGTCAACACAAGTGTCATACTTATTTTTGTTCAGGTCACTTGGCCCATGAATGCTTATTTAGATTTGCACCTTCTAAGAGGGTCAACTTGCCAAAGGTTAGGCAGGTATGGTTACCTAAAAATGGTAACCCTTCGGACCCAAAATAAATAAAGGGTACCATGATCAAATCTTTTATGCCAGGTATGCTTTGTAGTTGTAGCTACTGATGAAGCTTCAGAAGAATGGATCTTGAACAGTGGATGTTTAAGACACATGCTTGGATCAGCCAACCTCGGCATAATAGAAGCAAAAGGACCCTCAGTCATCTTCGGAGACAATTCAAAAGGCAAAACCATTGGGTATGGTTCAATAATAAGAGGGTCGGTCAGAATTGAAAAGATATCATTGATCCTTTCCATGATTTACTTAAAATCATTCTATCTTTTGGAATCACTTATAATTCAACCAAGCCTTACATTTGATGTTAGCTGATCAAGAGACCAACCATCCTTTTATCTAAAGATGGCTAATCACATGTCTAGCCATTCCATTCCTAGTTGGCCGATGACTAATGTACTCGTCAGTCACTGATTCCAAGTGACCAATCATTCTTATTAAACGAAGATGACTAATCATATGTCCAGTCATTCCTTGTTGGCTGATAACCTGTATATCAGTCAAGCTGTTTCAGCCAATGAACAGTGACTGATAAAGACTTAAATATTTTCCAAGTCAATCGCTGATTAATTGGCATAAGAACAATAGATTGATAATTGTCTTTGACTTATCTCTTGTAAGTCTACTAATCTTTTAATGAAAGCTTCCTTGATAAACATCCGTAGTTATTTTGAATTTGTGCCAATACTTAGCGTGTCTTGTTTTCAAACATGCTTTTTGCTTTACATTTAATGAGTACTCTGACACACTTTCCATTCCTAGCTTTTTGTTTTATTTCAAAATAAAATGACAAATTCATCCTACCTATTCTGTGATAACACAAAGCTCGAGGAATAGTTGTTTACCTTGTTTGACCTGCCTGTATCAGAACATTTAATGCAACGTCAAACATTTTCAATTGAGTCCAATGGAAACTTTTCTATCTCTACTTATTTAAAGTCAAATGAGCATTAAAGAACGGTGACCCAACAACTAGATTACAAGAAGCATTCAAGAGTTCAAACACTCATAACACTTCAAGAATTCTATGAAGCTTCTCTATTAAAGCGCATTTACTTAGAACATTTTTTTATTACACTCTTTGTATTTTGCCTTGAAAAGTTCAATCATTGTTTGAATCTCTCTCAACTACATAGTTATTGAGAGATCATTGATTGTAACACACGAGATTGTTTTGTTCCTTGAACATTCAATCTTCATATTTCATTGGTCCTTATTGTACACTGATCCGTTAGTGATCACTTAGATTATTAATATTAGTGTAGTTCAAAAATTCAAGTTTGACCAACTTGGTAGTGAACGTAGCAATTTTCATACTGTAAACCACTTCATATCTTGTGTTCATTTACTGCTTGTTTACTTGACCAAATTGACCAAAGTTTTAAGTATTTCTTTATTACTTAAACTTTGTTTACATAACTTTAGTCTATCCATCAAAATTGTTCATAAACTTAGTCTTTAACGGATAGTGATCAGTTGGCTGATTACTTTAAAATCGCTATTCCGCTGCAAAGTTTTAAAAATATTTTAAAATGTACCAAAAAGATTTTATAAGGCTATTCACACCCCCCCTCCTCTAACCTTATTATTTGTCTCTAGTGGACCTCCATTAGTATTTAGGGAGGTTGAAAATATTGGAGGGTCGTGTCGGAGAAAAGGGGTGTATTCATACGATTTGTAGGTGTAAATAACAAACCTCAATTTTTATTTCAAGACATTCCACTTAAAAGCCTTGTATTAAAATTAAGATTATAAATTTTGTGAAGTTCCAAAATTATCCTTATTACAGTTAACGCAATTTAGCAAGCAAAACTCTTGTAATCCTAAATACTACTGTGTGTGTGTGTGTAAAATTTTACTTTTGTCGGAAAGAATCACCTTGATCTATTTTTACAAAAAATAAAAAAATATATTAATAATAATAATAATAATTAATATAAAAAAATAAAAAAATAAAAAAGATATTGGCCCTTATTAAATGTCAAAACTAAAAAGGGAGAAAGGTAAACTCTCACACTAAATACAGCCTTCAGTGGAACCTTCTTATAAGAAAAAGACTACTCATTTGTGTTAAAAGTAGGAGTGTTATGCAGGGTGGAAGGTTAAGGTCAACACTCGAGATCTTCCCTCAAAAGTGATTAATAGATCGCAAATCAATGATGCAACATATACAATCTCACCTTATTAGAGAGAGAGAGAGAGAGAGAGAGAGAGAGAGAGAAGCATTTACTAAATGGTACATGATCAAGTGAGAAGACCCGAGATTTACCTAGTGGAGCTCCATCCAACGTGGATGCAAATCGGACCTCAATGGGGACGAGAGGAATACCCCCCCCCCCTACTATGTAGTATATCAACGGTGCGGATCAAAAAAGTGATCCATTTGGAAAAAGGAATGGTAATAAAAAAGCAGCCACCCTAACTTTGTAATCTTAGGATCAATGACAACAAAATTGAAATCAAGATTGTGTGAACCATCAGGAGATGTGACATTTTCCCTTTACAGAATTAAGATTGCTTAGGAAGCAATTCCCTGTGGAAAGTTAAAGAGATTACATCTGCCTGTGCAGTAGATTTATTCAATATAAGAACTACATATCTTAAGAGGAAATGTACCTTTGTTATATAAAGAAGCTTTTTTCAGGCAATTGTCCCATAAATTTGTTAAAGATATGCATTTTCTGTTATGAATTTAATTCAAAATTAACCAGTAGATGTCAGATGAAAGTGAGAAGGAAGATAGCTGAAGGTTCAAAAAGAATGTGGAATTCTTGAACCCAAAGCTTCACTGACACCTACTTCTGCAGCCTTTTCTTTTAAGCAAAATTCACACCCACAGCTCCCCCACTTCATCAACATACACACACACACTCTCTCTCTCTCTCTCTCTCTCTCCATATTATCTCCTCCCCCAATACACAAAAAAAAATTGCTGCTTACCAAGGCATCCTCTTTCTGGGTCTCTAGTTCTCTTTGTGTGCAGTTTTTGCAAGGAACTATCATATGGGTTCCTTTCAATCACCAACGGGCGCACGAAGTTCTGCACTGCTAGAAACATCATGCGGATATTTACTCCAAGAACTAGAGGCAAGTTTTTCACGAATCATGTGGCTAAATATAATGGGGAAATTTTACGGATCTCTTGTATCGCGCTAATGTGTTCAATTGTTCAAACTGCACTAATATATTTAATTGTTCAGACTGCACTAATGGATACATTCTATTGAAACAGATGATATGGAATGAAGTGGGAGAAGACCAATTTGAAAGGGAAAAGGTTCTACTAGACCTGGAGCAGGAATGTTTAGAGGTTTATAGAAGGAAAGTCGACAGTGCCAACACTTCAAGAGCACGATTGCATCAAGAGTTAGCAGATTCCGAAGCAGAATTTACACATCTCCTTCTGTCTCTTGGTGAACGCTCTCTTCCTGGAAGGGTAACTTCTTGCATTTATCTTTCATTTTCAAGTCTCATACCAATCAGTTATTAACCCTGCATTAGTAATAAACACATGAAACACAGTTCAGATTTTCAGGATCATGGACCACTGCTGACAAAATATCTACAGCTATTTGATTTTACTGGCGAAAGAGAAGAAAAATTGTGCTTAAAAACTTAATTAAGAAATTTCAGAACAGAAGTAACGAAAATAGATAAAGCAAAGTGTCCTCGTCAAATCAAAACAGAACACTTGTACTCATATGCAGGATATCCAGACTACAGACTAATGAAGAAATATATCACTAGCAAGAGCTTTAAGGACTTTTCACAATGTTCCTGACTTCATTTTAAAGGTTTGTGAGCATAACTGCATGAAATAGGGCTATGGTCACGGACATGCTAGTTGACAAAGGTGAATTTAGTAATTTCATTAGAAAATGGACACTCAGTTTGGGACAATTTTTTTCAAAAAGGGACATTCATTTTGGCAGGGAGAGTAAAATCTATGTATTATTTATATGATTTTAAGTATATTTCTTACTTGGACTTGAGATCTGCTCCTTGGTAGCTGGTTGGTGAAGTATTTGAATTGAGCTCGAATAGGTTCCTTGGCTCGAGTAAAGCTTGAGTTTGGCTCGAGCTCGGTTAAAAATAAAAGAACCAGGCTCGAACTCTCAAACTTCGGCCCAGCTCAGCTCGTTTCAGGCCCTACTAGTAGTACTACTAAAGTGACAGTAACTACCTTCCTGACACCAGTTCTCAGTACATAAATGTTTCTATGGCAGCCAGAGAAAATGACAGGAACACTTACAGAGCAGTTAGATTCGATTACTCCAGCCCTACGGGAGATGCAGTTGAGAAAAAGAGAGAGAGTGAAGCAATTCCGAGCTGTGCAAGGGCAAATTCATAAAATTTCTGCTGAAATAGCAGGGCAATCTGAGTACGATGATTCATTATCAAATATTAAGGTAAATGAGAATGATCTTTCTTTAAAGAAACTCGAAGAATACCAAATTGAGCTGCAAAGACTTCATAATGAGAAGGTACTACATTTGATCCGTTACTTGATCTATGATAGATTAAACCGAGTGTCTGTCAAGTTAATTTCCTTTTCTCTCCTCTTAATTGGATATGAAAGAGTGATAGAATCCAAAGGGTGAACAATTATATAAGCACAATTCAGAACCTGTCAGCCACATTAGGGATGGATTCCTCCATGATCATCACCAAGGTTCATCCAAGCTTGAATGAGTTGTCTGGACTTTCGAAGAACATCAGTGACAGTATTTTGACCAAACTCAACAACACAGTAGAGTCACTTGAAGCAGAAAAGCATGCACGAATTGAGAAGGTAAATATGTTTGCTGCAGTATTATATGAGTGCATTTATTAGGAACCAGTTGCATTTGAAAATATGGAATTCTGTTATCTTAATTTTCTGCTTTAGGATTTTGAGAAATTCAATTTGCCAGTTATTTGGCAGTTTTCTTGTGACTGAATAGAGTTAATGTGTTTGGTAAGAAGAAATTATAAACATGCTTTTTAATTAGCACTCTATTTAGCATTACATTTATTGGTAACTTTTCCCATAAACGAAAATAGTAGAGAAGGTTAATGAGTAAATAAATGAGCTCCCACAACGATTAATGTCAGAGAATACATATAATAAAAAATAATCTAAGGTTATAAAAGCAACAATTCTACTTGTTTCTAGCTTTCTGCTTAGAACATTGTTCTAAATTTGTTCTTAACAAATTTGGTCTTGTTTTTGCAGCTTCACAATCTTGGTAAAGCATTAACAAACTTGTGGAATCTTATGGACACACCCTATAGAGATCGTCAAATGTTTTCGCATGTTACTAGCTTAATTTCCAGCACAGAAATTTCAACTCCTGGAAGCTTCACTCTTGATACAATTCAACAGGTGAATTTATATACAAAATGAGAAATGCATGGGATTCCAACTTTCAATCCCAATCTATGTGGCAATGCATGCTATTGGTTAGACATCGCCATCGCTTAACTGTGGGGCCACGGACTAATCAATCACATGCATTGCCAAGTAGATTGGAATGAGAATAGGGATAAAAAGTTGGAATTCCTAGCACTTTCCATTTAAAAGTGACATTACTCAAGAGTATTTATACAGGCAAGCAATATGTTAATATAGTTTATAAATGTTTCAACTTTCAAGGCTGAAGCTGAAGTCAAGAGACTTGACCAGTTAAAAGCCTGCAAGATGAAGGAGTTGTTCCTTAAGAAACAGATTGAGCTTGAGGAGATATGCAGCAGATCACACATGGAGATTCCTTCACGATCAGAGATGGAAAACATCATACACCTAATAAACACTGGTCAGATTGAGTGAATAACTTTACTGTTATTTTTATTTTGCAGTACAAATAGGTATATGTTTCTCAAATAATATACTCACAAACTGACTAAACTTACCAAAGGAGAGATTGACCATGCTGAGCTCCTCACAAGCATGGATATACAGATAATGAGAGCAGAAGAAGAAGCTTCTAGCAGGAAGGCTATAATGGAGAAAGTGGAGAAATGGGTCTTAGCATGTGATGAGGAGCGATGGTTGGAGGAATACAGTAGAGTCAGTTTCTTGTGCTTCTTTTAGTTGGCCCCATAAGTTTTGTTCTTTAGTCTCAACAAAAAAACTAAATAAATAAAATAAATATGTCTTGTTTGTTTATTTTTACTATGTCAGGCATGTTTTTCAGGATGAGAATCGATACTCAGTCAGCAGAGGTGCCCACAAGAATCTAAAACGAGCAGAACGCGCCCGTTTAATGGTTAACAAAATACCAGGTAAAGTCAAATAGTTGATGCAAATGTTTTCAACTTTATGTTATACCAAAACCATAGCAGGTAAGAGAACACCCAATCTATTTTATAAATTTAAATATAAGAATCCTGAAAAGAAGTACAAGCCGAAAATGCAGGAATTACTCATGCTGACATGGAATTAATCTTCCTACCTCAAAAGAATGGCAGACATATAATGGAAATTCTCTTAGATTGCAAACACCTAAGGCATTCTGACTCAACTCCAATGTTGGAGTCAACTCTGGAAACTAAGTAATAGTGAAAAAAAAAATCAATTATTCAAGTTTCATATATTACTTGATAAACATATGTTCTGAGACAATCAATTTTCTATGCAGCTCTGGTGGATTCGCTGATAGCCAAGACCAAGAAGTGGGAAGAAGAAAGAAAGAAAGTTTTCTTATATGATGAGGTAGATACCATTATTTGATTAATGTTGAGAGAATATCGGAGTGTTTCCAGTCAATGTGAAGCATCTCAGCAAATATTAATAGGATGAAACGGGTGGGGGGGGGGGGGGAACCACTATTGATCCTCTTTAAAATAAAATAAATAAATAAATAAAAAGGATGAAACAATCTTATGAAAAATATACTAAATGATGAACTACTAAAGAGTGGACTCCTATATAAGCAAACATCACAGGATTAATTTGTTTGTACAAATTGTCGTTTGTATTATATAATTCTCCCCAAGTTGCCATTCAGCTATATTTTTCAATGATAAAACCATAGTCGTACTTACCTGGAAATGATTGCTGCACGTCATAGGTACCTCTTCTCGCAATGATGGAAGAATACAATATGCTGAGGCAAGAAAAGGAAGAAGAGAAGCAGAGACTGAGGGTTAGTATTATTTGCATTACGAAGCCTATTAAGTTCAACTATAAAATCAAGAGAGGCGAATATCGTCTTCTTGCTTAATCCCATCATGTAGTGTTTCTTGAAGTCAGAATATAATATTCTGGTAGGGCTGTAAACAAGCCAAGCCAAGTTTTGACTGTTCGAACTCAGCTCTTTCATTTTTAACCAAGCTTGAACATTACTTCAGTCAAGGAGCCAATGTTCGAGCTCAACTCAATTACCACACAAGATAAGTTTTATAAGTGCTGAGCTTGAGCTTCACTCAAACCTAAATCAAAAAAATGCTATAAATCTAATAAAATATACATAAATTGTAAATACTTTGCGACCGAGCTTATTCTAGCTGGGATGTTTACACCTAGAGCCTAAAATCATATTCGAGCTCAACTTGAACCGAACTTGAGCCGGATAGAGCGGTCTCAATTTCTTTAACAGCCCTATCCCCATGAAATAAACTCAAAATTCACAAGCCCTTATTTGTAGAGCTATATACTACTTTCTGAAAGATGTCATCTCCTTTCAGGAAAAGAAGAAGGTGCAAACTCAAGTAGTAAACGTTCCGGAGAATGTATTTGTGACCAGGCCAAATACCAGCTGTCGGCGCCTTCCAGACAGAAGCTTGAATGGGGGTTTAGGTAATGCTTCCCCTATAAACAGAAGGCTTTCTCTGGGCATTGAGCAGCTAGGATCGAATAGCATCAATTCACCAACTCAAGGCATATCCTCCATAAAGGAAGGAATGAAGTCACGTGCACATAAGAAGTTTACTCGAACTGGCCTTGGTTCTCATCTTAAAGACGATACAGCTTCCGTAGTCTCAACATTTTCTGGTCCCTTTTCACCTTGAATTTTGAGTCAGATGTATAAAGATTCACATAAAAAGATTCACCAAAATTTACCTTGACTGGAAATAATAATAATTTTGCAAAAGAATAAATGACATAATTATGTAATTTTGAGAATACTTCCCTGATTATGCCTTCCAATTCTGTGTTTATAGAATCCCATCTAGGACAAGCTGGATTTGTAAGATCCTATGCACTTAAAGTAAATGTCTATGAATAATTACTTATACCTGTAGTTGTAAATGTGATTTTAGTTGTACTTATCAATTTCCAAAATTCGAAAATACAAAAAATAGTTTGTTCCTTTTTTTCTTTTTCTTTGGTTTTTTTTTTTTTTTTAACATATCATACATCAGTTAATGTACTGTAGTATATTGAGTAATATCCTATAATCTATCTGTTTGCTCAGACATGCCTGCGTAAGAACAACAATATACATCTGCTATTCATAACACTGACTTTTGAAATATTTTAATTTCTGAGAGGTAATTAATAATAGAGTAGCTACTAAGAATGAAGTGAAGCAAGTACACTTTTGAGAAACAGAAACTGGAATCAACTGTTACCAAAATGCTGTAAAGGAAAGGTGATGTATGTACATATCAATATGTCAGTGACAACATTGAATCAAACTTCTGAACAATAAAATCATTCAAATATGAAATTAGTTGAACAAACAGAAATGAAATAAAAAATGGAGCTGCACTGACAGGTGTAAATTTCAATGGTTTGATTAAAGAGAAAGAAATCAAGTTTTATAAACCTGACAAAATTCCCGGGATACAGGATAGTGTTACAGAGGTGCAAGGGATATTAGAATAATACCAGAAAAAACTCGAGCAAAAATCTAGTTAATTAGTACTGCACTTCGGTGTGATTTAACTCTTGTTTCATATAAAAAATCATTGTTCACGACATTTCCACACACGAAATGTTAGATGTTTACAGCAAGGTCATAACTACCTGTGTTTATCTGTATCCTCGATGACTCAGAACCCTATTAAATTATCAATCCTTCAAATAATCAAATGCAAAGCAGGTGATCAGTTAAAGTTAACATAGAAAATGCCAATATCAATTTTCAAATGATAAAATGAAAGAAGCGTGAAAAGTAAATTCAGCATCAATGGAAGGTGAAAATATTTGGGAGCATGAGAATATACTTTACATTTTTTGCTCGCCAGCTCAACAAGAGGATATATATATTATAATAAGTTCAAGATCTTATTGCCATTTCCACCAACAGCAGAAGTTCCTCAGTTGTGTGCATACTGAACATTATGAAAACATAAACGCAAAGATCAGAAGCAGCCAAAAGCAATAATGAGCTCAAAATGTCCAGGCTATTGAATCTCACCTCAATGAGCTTAAACATGACACTTGGCAACTTATCAGCAAAAAAGATATTGAATTGCGGTGTGAAGGATTAGTTTCAATCTTAGGTAATCAAAGAAATAGTGGTTGAAACCTCTTGAAATACTTCCAGGAGGCACTCTCAAGAGGAGGGGAAAGAAAGAAAAACCCCTTTAGGGCCAAGAAGTGGTAACAATTATGTTCATATCATCAATGTGTTCAGACATAGAAAACCATGATCATTATGGAATAGCAATGTCACTGTGCAGCGCTTTTCATCAAATACAAGTAAAAAAGTCAAAATATCCTCTCTAAACATGATTTCTTTCACAATTTCCTTAGTCCCCTTGACAAAAAGCATGTAGTTTCTGACCACATTCTTCCCAGTAACTCATAAAGTTTAAGAGCTTGTTATTGCATAAACTTCAGGGGCAAGAACTATGTCACACGCTACATAAATGGTGAATCCATCCGTTTCTAAGGAAGTACAGAGAAGGATTTGTATCAATCCATTTGTTCACATTTAAATAACCATAAGAAATCAGAAAGGTTGTGGTAAAACCTCTGGAAAACGCTTTCTGAAAGCATTCTCTTTAACTCTTGCTTACACACCTTCATGGACCAGCATAAAACAAAAGGCACCTCAGGACCAAGTATTAGTAAAAACTATACTCCTGAACAGATTATTATCATTATGTGTTCGCATGTTGAATTCCCAGTAATTATGGGATAATCTAGACACCGCACAACAATTCTTAGTGAATACAAATAAAACATCAAAACTATCCCCACTCGACCCGTTTCCGTGGATGTTTTGCTTCATAATTCAATCAATATAGCAGTAAACAATCTCGTCTAGCGCCGCAAAATAAACTACCTAAACCATAGATCTTCCAAAAGTATACATTAACATCTCCACAAATAACCTGAAAAGCAGTTGAAAATGAAACATATACAGTCTGCTGCCATTTTCGCCATCAATCTCAATTTTGTCAACATTACCTTAATGTCAGCATAGATGAACCAGAAATTTCACATGAAATCACTTCACCAGGCAAATCGTAGCTAACTTATGATCATTTAACATCGTAATATAATCAGCAGTAATTCAAAACACGAACATATAAACAATAATTCAATACCAAAATCATCAAAACTATATGGATTGCTTCCAAAGCAATGTACATCTGTGACGGCATAAGGTACAACTTCATCTAAAACTCGCTTTGGCAATAGCATTTCACTAACCAAACTGATAGAAATCCTAGGGACCTTTCTGGAAGAAACTATCGATGCGACGAGTACCGGCAGGGACCGGCTTATCATCGGATCGAGAACGAGTAGTACGCTCCTTAGCCGGCGGTTCCGACGGCTGAGAAGGCATCGGGAGTGAATCGAGCAGGAAATCGCTGGTCGGCTGGTGCCTTTTGACGGCGATTCTCATGTGCTCCAACTTTATTGACTTCCGTTTCTTCTCGATTGCGACCTGCGAAGACTTTTCGGCTAGGAATTGGAGGAAAAGCTCTGTGGATCGGGAGATGACAAAGAGGGCTTCTGCGTTGATTTTGCTGATTTCTTTGTCGAGTTTGACTATTCTCTTGACTCGTCCGGTCGGGAGAGCTGATGGGAGGGTGGTGGTCTCTGTGTTGGTGTTGTCTTGCAGTTCTTCCGCCATTGATGAAGGTTGGGGGGAGAAGAATGAAGGGTATGAATTGATAAATTGGGATTTTTAGAGTGGGATTGGGCGGGAAAGTTTTGTGCCCAAAAAATCAAGAGATTTAAGGTTGGTTTTCTTTTAATTTTTTTTTTTTTTTTTTAGAGTGACGCTATTAGCATCACCTTTTCTTATTAATACACCATCAAATTAAGAGCCCGTTTGGTATAGCGTTTTGAAAATGCAGCGTTTTTAAAACGCAGCGTTTCTAAAACGCAGATTATTTAAAACGCGGCTTTTTTATTTATAAATGCGTTTAGGATATTATGTGCAGCTTTTTATTCCCTACTGCATTTTAAAATCTGTGTTTTGGGAAAAAGCTAGGAATTTCAGTTAAAAAGCAGCATTGAAACGCTAAGTTAAGGAATAAGCTGCGTTTTAACCCAGCGTTTTGACCAAAACGCATGAACAAACAGGCTCTAAATTACAAAAACGTCATTATATTGTTATATATAAATACTCTTTCCTTACTAAATACACTCACCCTTATATTAAGACACCTCCTAAACCTCTAAATACACCACCTAACAATTTATCAATGCACCCTCTTCCAGTTCCATACGCTATTACCAGGGATTATACGTCATTGTCAAGGGACAATCTCCTCACTTCATTCCTCACCTCTACTCACTTCAATTCTTTCCTACATTAACTTCATTATACTACAAATTTTTCACTTCACTTCGATTTTTTTATGCATTTACGTATATTTGGGTCGAGATTTGTTCGGCACTGGTCAATGAACACCACAGTGGTGTTCGAGAAGCACCTGTAGAACAGTTGGGGTTGCAAAACATCACAGGGATATTCGGTAAGCCCTTGCCGAACACCACTGTGGTGTTCCTCAAACTAGTCCCGAACCGAAAATGAGAAGAAACCCAATATATCCCATATACATTGCAACTAAAATGAAATTTAACACAAAAATTGAAATGAAATTGCTATTTAAATATAAAAATATAATACATTTCATACTTAAGGCCTTCCTCATCTCGAAATCAGAGTTGTTCTTTTTCTTCTTCTTCCTTTACTTCTTCTTTCTTCTTCCTTGTCTGCTGGGGGGTTTGCGAATTTGGGGGTTTGCAAATTGTTGAGTTTGAAATTGGGGGCTTTGCGAAGCAATGGAAGTTGAAGCCTAGTTCTCGCGATGTTTCTGCTGGCGGCAGTGTTGAGTTTTGGTTGTTGTATGGTTGGTGTATTACGAAATTGGGGTGGTTGTGATGATATTGGGTGGGTGTATTAGAAAAAAATGAGTGAATTAATTGAGAGGGGTAAAATAAGAAATGTGGGGTGGGTATTAAGAAATTATGTTGGTGTAGAATTTGTGTAGTGGGTGTATTGAGAAAAGTGGTGTACTAATAGCTTTTGGGGGTGTTAATAGCATCACTCTTTTTTTTAAGTGTATGTTTTAAAATGGATGGACAAATATCTTTTTTTAATTAAATTATATTTAAGCAAAAACGTAGATGAAAATTAAAATTAAGAAAAAATAATGTTGGATGCAAGTACTTAAATAGAAATACATAATTATATCGGTAATATTATCGATTTTAAAATTTTTCCTTAATACACAACATTTGTTGTTTTACTCCCTCCGTTCCAGGCAAAGAGTCCACTATACTATTTTGGGATATTTCACTTAAAGAGTTCACTCTTAAAAAATTATGTTTACAATTTTCATAATCTTTCATCTTTACCCTCCACTTGTGTTGTAATAATTTTGGTTGTGTTTAAGTATTTTTGTAATTATGACCAACTTCAATCACATTAATATATCCCTTAAAGTAGACTTTTCAAACGTGGACTCTTTGGGTGGAACAGATGGAGTGTTTGTTATCTTTATCGCATATTTATATCTTCAAAACAAAATGGTTTGATGAACTTCAGCAAGTGTAGCTGTTGTGACAGTGGCGACCACAGGTACAGCTACAGGCGCAATGGCATGTACAGTAGCGGGCGCAATGGCATGTACAGCAGCGGGCAGCACAAGTTTTGTTGCATGATATGCGAGTGTCCGATGAAATTCCCCATTAACAACTTCTACTCTTTAACAGTGTTCAAAAAAGTGCCCTAGGCCCCCGCCTAGACGTTAGGCGGAAACAAAACACCGTAATTTGGGCAAAATCGGCTAAAAAATCGGTCAAGAGACAAAGTCGCCGCCTAGCTGCCCGCCTACGCCCAGCCACCGCCAAAAAAATTTTGGAATTTAGGGCTCAAATCAAAACGCCTAATCTGAAATCTCGATCTCTCTTCTCTATTCTCATCTCCAGTCCACACTCCACACACCACGGCACCACCACTCCACCAGTTCACAGTCCAACGCCCGACGTCATCCCTTCTCTCTCTGCCGCCGTCTCTTTCCTTCTCCCTCCCGCAATCCCGCTGAGCCGTGCTTTCCGGCTTCCTTGCCCTGCCGCTGTCGTGGGACAACACTGCCTACTCCCGTGGAGAGAAAGAGAGAGCGAGAGCAGGAGAGAAAGAGAGAGCGAGAGAGAAATGTCGTCGTTATCGTCTGTTGAGAGAAAAAGTGTTGTCGTCTGTTGAAAGAGAGAGAGGCCGAGGGAGCTGTTTTATCTTTAAGTTTTAGCTTTAGGTTTTCACTCCACTTTTCAAAATGACAACAAATTATTAACGTTATTAAGTGTTCCCCCCTCAAGTTATTAAATTATTTCTCCTCCCCCTCAAGTTATTAAAATATTTTTCTTCTCCCTTCCACTTTGAAATGATATTAAATATGATTTTAATTTTAAACTTTTAATCTTGCAATATGATCATTAATTTTAGTTTATTTGGTCATATTTAGTAATTTACTATTGTTGCAGTAAGTTTAGGATGGACCTATGGTGTATAGTGTAATTACCTCTCGATTTCTAGGCCCCAACTAGGCCCCGACTCGGCGCCTAGGTGCTAGGCCCTGCTCTGACGCCTAGCGTCCGCTTAGCGATTTTTAGAACATTGCTCTTTAACCTTGTTAGTTATTTGAGGTGCAAGGGTATGCTTAAAGATAATAAAAGGCTAAGGCAGTAAGGTGATGGACTAATCACTTAAGGATGGAGTTCAATTTATAAAGATATACAGAGGGATTTCGAAAAGGATAGGTGTTGGGCAAATGCTCTTTAATTGTAATTAAGTCTAACAAAAAAACTATCAAGCCTAGATTCTTTAATTGCATGAAATGATTATATACGGGGAAAAATTATCAAAATGACCAAAGTACTATCATTTAGTAATTGATTTTACCACGTACTCCCAATATTCTAAAATTGACCAGTGTACTCACTAATTGAGTCCAATGGGGTCCCTCCCATTAACTTTCCATCCAATTTTCTAACAGAGCTGCTAATGTGATTAACTAAGCTAATTTATTAGGGGTATTTTTGTCCTTTTCTTCCAAATATCACTGCCCCAGTGTATGTGGGTGTAGGTGGGGTGGTGAGATTTAGAAGGAAAGGACAAAAATACCCCTCATAAATTAGGTCTGTTAACCACGTTAGCAGTCCCGTTAGAAAATTGGATGAAAAGTTAACGAGAGGGACCACATTGGACTCACTTAGTGAGTGTACTGGTCAATTTTAGGATATTGGGAGTACGGGGTGAAATCGGTTACTAAATGATAGTACGTTGGTCATTTTGATAATTTTTCCGATTATATATGCATGGGAAAACATATGTTATTGGTAGTGTTGAATTGTGAAAATCCAAGGGCAATTCCGTGATTAGCATGATCGCGAATATTTATTTTATTGCTAAATATTTTTGCCTTTCTTAAATCTTTTTAATTGCAGGCGATTGATTCTATATTTGGTATATAGTAGTTGACTTTAAATAGGTTCAATCAAAGATCTTGATTGATGTAAATATGGTAAATATGTTTACTAATTCTAATCTTTTCTTGTTTAGTGTTTATTCTTTCTTGATCTTCAAGGTATTCTCGAAAGTATATAAGAAACAACAAGTACTGCATTCTGGTTTACCGAGTTTAATAGAGAATTTAAAGAAATATCACTTTGTACTATCGCATTGTTCCAAAAGTGAATGTGAGCAGGGACATTGCAACATCTTCCATCATATTCTGTTCAAAGTATTTTGGAAACTGAAGATTGAGTTACTTGACCACTGTTGTTGTCTTTAGAAAATATATATGATCTTAGATCTTTGAATGGTGAACTGTAATCTCAGTTAAAATACTTGTGTTAAGAACATTTTATAGTTTCACTAGGTGTTTTTCTTTGTAACGGGTTTTATATTTTCTAGTGAAATGTTTTTGCCATATTATCACATTTACAAGTATTTATACTTGTAGATAAATGTTACAACAATTTGTTCTTTACTGTTTTAATTCCGCTACATTTTTTACTAGATGTTATAGTAGATGTTTTTCATCTTTGATAACATTTACAATATTTCAGTATTATGTTTTAAGTTACATAGCTATAAAACTCTCAAAGATGAAAAACATCTTTATAAGATTACCTCATCCATAGTTGATGACAGTCAGGTCCAGAATGACTTTGAATCTTAGTATTGTGCTCAACGTCCTCCAATCCTCAATGGGTCGAACTACTCTCTTTGGAAACCTAAGATGCGCATGTATCTTAAATCTATGATGAAAGAACATGGCTCTCTGTGGTTACTAGGTGGACTCCACCTAGAGTTGTTGATTTCGATGGAGATTATAAGATTACCTCAGAGGCTAGTTGGACGACTGAAGAAAGAAGCTTAGCAAATTTTAATTCAAAGGCTAATGTTATCTATGGCTGTGTGGAGCCAAACATTTTCAAAATCATAGTTCATTTTGAATCAGCCAAAGAAGTATGGGAAGCCCTCCAAGCTCATTGTGAGAGACCCGATAGTGTTCGCTTAACCAAGCTACGTTTACTTACAATCCGTTTTGAATATTTTTAAAATAGAAGATGATAAGGACATTGCATCCTACTATTCCAAGTTGGTTGATTTGTCTAATGAGTCATTAGCATTGGGAGATCCCATTTCCAATGGAAGACTCGTTAGCAAAATGATGTGATCTCTTTTAGAACACTTCAATATAAAAATATCTGCAGTAAAAGAAACTCATAACACTAGAAGAATGAGTTTGAATAAACTTGCTGGTATTCTTCAAACTTTTGAGTTAAATCTATCTCTGCAGAACTAAAAGCAAAATAAAAGTGTTAAAAGTATTTCTTTGCCTATTTTTCAAAATCAACTAGACTTGTCTCAGGAATTACTTGAGTTTACAAATGAACTTGAAAAAATAGATTTTGGAGAAGAGTCTCGGCCTATGTTGGTCAAAAGGTTTAATAACATCATGACCAAAGGGCAAAATTATCAAAAGTATCAAAAATCCAATACCTCTCCAAAATTTGTTCTAAGAAAGGTTTTTTTTTCAAAAACCAGTACTGATAATACTGATAATTCCAAAGACAAGTTTTCTCCTAAACCTCCTTCTAAATATAGATCAAAAGGGAGGAATCTGTTTAGTGTAGAGAATGTTCTGGCTATGGTCACTATGCTGCCGAATATATAAACACCACGAGAAAGAAGGGAAAAAGTTTGGCAGCTACCCTAAGTGACAGCGAGGATGAACAATCAGAAGAAGAAACTGCTCTAAATAGTATCTTTGAAACCCAAAATGTGTTGCAAATAAATCCTCATGGTGTATCTAAAGATGTTGCCTTAAATGTGGCCCCATCTGTGATCACGTCTGTTAAAAAGTTTGTTCTAGATCTGAATTGTCTCAACTCATCCATAGTTGATGACAGTCAGGTCCAGAATGACTTTGAATCTGATTCTAAGAATTTGGATTTATTGGAGGATTATAAGGCACTCTATGAAGATTGGGTAAAGAAGGAAGAGAAGTTAAATCTTCTTGTTGGAGAAAATGAATATCTTTCAAAGGAAAATGAAGTTCAGAAAGCTTCAAATGAACTTCTCTCAAAAGAAAACGATATCCAGAAAGCTTTCATAACTAGACTGGAAGTCATGCTCACAAAGAAAGATATTGATCTTAAAAACACCAAAATTGATCTTGAACGAGCAAATGAAACCTTGTCCAAACTTAACTCAGGCAAAGCTAAGCTTGATGAAATCTTGACTTATGGTCAAGACAACACATCTGGACTAGGATTCAAACCTATTGATTTTGTAAAGGAAAGAAAAAATGGTGAAAGTGCATTTATGGTATTATTTTGTATTTCAGATTTTCTGGGCATTATTCAAGCTTTAAAGGATCAATTCATAGCATCTTGGGAGTATTCAAGGCAACCTGCGAAGTTTTGAATTAATTAAAGCCATTTGATCGAGGTCCGTTAGTCTTCCGTTAGTCATTTACAAAGGAAAGGACTAAACTGAAAGAGAAAAGAGGCTAATGGAGTCTAACGGAGGCTGACCTTGGGACTAAAATGCAAATCCTGGAGGGGGAAGGGCTGCGTCTCGCTTTCTGGACAGATTAGGGGCACCGGAGAAAATATCCAAAGCTTAGGGGCAGCGCTGCCAAGCGCTGAAACCTCTCATTAATGTGTTGTCTCCCCCAGCGCGCGCCACGTGTCCACCCGCCCAGCAGCTTCAGCCCGCGGTTCTCCATCCGGATCTGGCCCATTTCCATCCCTTTTCAGCCCACTTTATCTCACAACCTCACCCATATTCCTCCACCCGGATCCAACTCCTCCGGCCCAGCTTCTGCCCATCTCCTTGCATGGATCAGCAGCCTTCTTTCTCCAATTTCAACCCCTGCCTTCATTATTTTCTCCATTTTGCCCCCTTGGCTAGAGTACTCAGCAAGCCTTCTTTTTAATATCACACAGCAACTCAAATTCGGGGAGGAGGACCGAAATCCAGAGGAAGCCCCATTTTTTTGGGCAAGAACACAAACTTTTTCTCCCCCTTTTCTCCACTTTTCCAACCAAATTAAATGCCTTCATTCTAAGAGGTTGGAGCATCAAATCAAGGGCCAAGGAAGCATTTGCGAGGCTTTGCAACCATGGATTTCGACATTAATCGGTTTAATTTCTCCTATTTTTATCTCAAGATTAATGTTGTATTTTCTTGGAATCTTTGCCTTGTAAATGTGGAATTGGTGATGAGCTAAATATATTTATGGATTGTGATTATTTTCTAAGTTGAATGTGATGTTTTAGTTTAATCTCTCTCTATTTAGTATACAATCATGCTAGGTTACTATTTTGTGGGCTTAATGCTTTTAATTAATTCGCCATTAATTAATTGAATTGAGAAATGTTTTGGATCCGCGAGAGCTACCTTACATTTCGGACCTAGCAATTTAGTAGTTGGTGTTTTGTGACACACATCGATAGCCTTTGGCTACCGGCATGATTTGTAGAAAAATAGAGAGAATATCTATCTACAAAGTATTACCCATTATCTTGATTATTATTGTGTGCTCTTAATGCTTTTAATGGAGTCGCGAACCATTAGATGATCACTAGAATTATAGGGTAAGATGCGAGAGCCCGTCCTATAATTTTAAAAATCACAATAATTGTCTTTGTGACGCCAGACCGAGAGGTAACGAGCGTTCTTAGATAGTCATGGGGTGCTTGATCGATAATGCGGCTATTCTTTCCTTGCTATAAGATGCGAGAGCCCGTAGTGGGGATTGGTAGCTAGACTTGCTATAAGATGCGAGAGCCCGTAGCGAATATTATCAATGTGCGCCCGACTACCAAGACTTGAGTTAAAGAAAAGTAGAGAGAGGGTTAAATTAGATATTGGCTAGACTAGAAATATCACAATCCTATCATTTTAACCTTGATTTGATGTTGCCGCCGTATCATTGTTGCTGCGTTAATTTAATTTACTTTCTTGCTTTCTTTTTCTTTACTTTCTTTTTATTTCAAATTTCATTTTCGTTCGCTTAGATAAAATTAGGTGTGCCTAATTTTAGTATTTAGGATTTATTTCTAGCACTATCTCTGTGGGATCGATACTTATGCTTGCACACTTTATTACTTGATACGACCGGGTATTCTTGTCTGAGTTGCACTTTATGCACATCAAGTTTTTGGCGCTGTTGCCGGGGATATTTGCTATAATTTATCTTGATATTAATACCAAGCTTGCCTAATTTTAATTTAAGTATTGTATATATTTGTATTAATTCTAGTTGTCGATAGTTTTTGCTTTCTTTTATTTTTGTTTATTTATTTTGTTCTCTTGCATTTGATCTTGCTTGTTTAGTGAGTGTTTTTGTAGCTAGCATTTGGAACGATGGCTTGGAACAATGTCAACTGGAACTTTGATCAAGGGGCATGGAATGGAATGTCGGGAATTTATGAAAATGCGATGACATCAACCGAGGCTATGAATTATTCTCCGCCCCATCCGAGCTTAATTTGTGAGAATTGTTATGGAAATCACTTAATTTCCATATCCTTGTGAATTCGGGATGGAGTCGACTTCATATGCTTCATTTTCTCATTATCATCATGAAGACCCTTATTATCCCCCCTCATATCCAAATTCTGTGAGCAACAATTGTCATTGGGGAGTGGAAAGATGCGTGCTCACAAATGAGGAAAGAATTCAAGGTTTAGAGGCTCAACTAGCCTTGTTGACAGAAGCACTTAAACTTCGAGAACCTCCTCATAAATGGAAAGCTACAATGCAAGAATTGGGTATTGCCTTTGAGTCATTGCCTCAAGAAGACCTTCAAGTCAATGCCGAGGAAAGTCCAATGGAAATGGAGCTTTGCAATGATATCTCTCTCACCAATGAGAGTGAAATTTCGAGTATCTTGGGACAACCTCCGTTGGGAACATCTCAATCTCATGTCAATGTGGGTAATGAGATGGAGCATCCAAGCATTGTTGAAGAGGATGATTCTTTTGGCTCGAATGAAGACTTTGAAGACCCGATGCCTCATTTCTACACTCCATCGAGCATTGAGGCTCATATTTCTCATCTTCACCCATCTCCCGAGCATCATGAAGAATATATCCACTTAAGCGAGTTGGGTGTGAAATTTCCGATTACCGATGTGCCCAAATGGCCTATTTCTAGGGAGTCGGCAACTAAGGGAGTGTTCAAGCTTCAAGGCCTTCAATTAAAACACTTCCTTGGTCATAGATTTTATGGGAACGCAATGTGCGCGTTTCTAAATGAACCGGTGCCTCCGTAGGCAAAAAATTGGTTTATTTTTCTTTCTTTTGTATTTATATGTCTTGTAGGTCGTGTCGCTTTTTGAAGCCCTTCCGAGTTTGTGGGTTTGTAGGGAGGTGTACATAGAGTCCCCACACAAAAAAAAATACTTTTCTTTTTATTTATTTATTTATTTTATTTACTTAATTGCTCTCATACTTTCTTTTGAGCTCGATTTGATGTAGGGGTTGAGCAATTATCAAAGTTTGGGGGTAGCTCGAGGAGATTCATGGCTCGGACTCCAAGTGAATCGACTTTGCGGGAGTTTTCTCTTCTCTCTTCTCTTCCATTTATATGCATATTTATTTAAATGTGAGGTTGGGTTGAGTTTAGAAAACTCATTACTTGTTGCTCCTTGAATTCATGGGAAGAAGTTGAATGCCCCTATTCTTTATGCTTTGATCATTCACCTCTCCACTTTGGCGCTCGTTGAATCGTGTATGCATTATTTTCTTGGATTCAATTTTGAAATTATTATATGCATAGTAGAGGATATGTTCATGATTCATGCGCTAGCTTCACCTCATTCACATCTATAATGCCCATTTGTGGAGGAAATTATTTTTATGTTATGCTCTAGTGATGATTGTGCATGATACCGTTAGATAATCTTGAGATTGGTGTTTTGATGATTAAATAGCTTGACTTGGGCATGTGTGTATGGCAAGAGCATGATATAGGCCATCTTTGGATCGTTTGTGCCATATCGACCTACCCATTTTACATTAATCCCTTGTGTCCCCGTTGAGCTTTATTTATAGAATGGCGTGTGCCTAGAGCACACATTGACCCCCATTCGATTTCATTTTCTTATACCCGCATCATCCTATCCCGTGAACCTATACACTTTTGGCCACCCTTCAAGAGAGCATAATTTGAATTATTTTATTTTCGTATTCTTGTTGGGAAGTGTTGCTTCATGGAAGTCTTGTGTGCATTGTTAATGGTGTTGGTGTTTGAAAAATGTTGAATGGCGGAAAAAGAGCCCCCTTGAAAAATAAAATGCAATGAAAAGAAAATTCAAAAGAAAAGAAAAGAAAAGTCAAGGGAGGCAAGAAAAAAAAGAAAAAAAAAATGCCATTGTTCTTTAATATCTCAAGGAGACATAAGGGTGGAGCTCAATTGTTGTGGTAGAGGATACTTTCTTCAACCCAAAGTTTAAAGTTTAAGGGGTTGTTGAAGTGAGGTTGTGGTCATTTGAAGAAGTTGTGCTTTCATGAAGCAAGTCATTAGTGAAGATTTCAAATTCTTTGCTCTCTTGATTTGTTATCCTATCCTTCGTTTGTAGCCCAATCTTGGCCAACATTACAAGCTTTGAAAAGTCCTATTGATATTGCCATGTCATGTGTCCTTGCCTTGTGAAATAGATTTGATTGCATTAGTTGATGGACTCTTTCGGTTTGTCGGCACAATGATAGCTAGAGCATCGCGACTTATTAATGGGATTGTGTTTTATGGCCTTACGTTAGTATTTGAGGATTGTTAGCTAGGATGCGAATCATTTCGTACCTTAATTATGCATGTGTGTAATTTTGAGTTGATTTCTTAGATGGTAATGCATATGGGATCTTGATTGAGTACCGCCTTCATTTCATCTTGTCCTCGAGCTTCTCCATAATCCATATTTCTCTTTGCTCGGGATGATCAAAGTCTAAGTTTGGGGGTGTTGATAAGTGCATAATTTCCTATATATTTTCCCATATTTTGTCTCCATTTTTTATGAATTTTATATTTATTTTGCCCTAGAAAGTGCATTTCTGGTATTATTTTGTATTTCAGATTTTCTGGGCATTATTCAAGCTTTAAAGGATCAATTCATAGCATCTTGGGAGTATTCAAGGCAACCCGCGAAGTTTTGAATTAATTAAAGCCATTTGATCGAGGTCCGTTAGTCTTCCGTTAGTCATTTACAAAGGAAAGGACTAAACCGAAAGAGAAAAGAGGCTAACGGAGTCTAACGGAGGCTGACCTTGGGACTAAAATGCAAAGCCTGGAGGGGGAAGGGCTGCGGCTCGCTTTCTGGACAGATTAGGGGCACCGGAGAAAATATCCAAAGCTTAGGGGCAGCGCTGCCAAGCGCTGAAACCTCTCATTAATGTGTTGTCTCCCCCAGCGCGCGCCACGTGTTCGCCCGCCTAGCAGCTTCAGCCCGCGGTTCTCCATCCGGATCTGGCCCATTTCCATCCCTTTTCAGCCCACTTTATCTCACAACCTCACCCATATTCCTCCACCCGAATCCAACTCCTCTGGCCCAGCTCCTGTCCATCTCCTTGCATGGATCAGCAGCCTTCTTTCTCCAATTTCAACCCCTGCCTTCATTATTTTCTCCATTTTGCCCCCTTGGCTAGAGTACTCAGCAAGCCTTCTTTTTAATATCACACAGCAACTCAAATTCGGGGAGGAGGACCGAAATCCAGAGGAAGCTCCATTTTTTTTGGCAAGAACACAAACTTTTTCTCCCCCTTTTCTCCACTTTTCCAACCAAATTAAATGCCTTCATTCTAAGAGGTTGGAGCATCAAATCAAGGGCCAAGGAAGCATTTGCGAGGCTTTGCAACCATGGATTTCGACATTAATCGGTTTAATTTCTCCTATTTTTATCTCAAGATTAATGTTGTATTTTCTTGGAATCTTTGCCTTGTAAATGTGAAATTGGTGATGAGCTAAATATATTTATGGATCGTGATTATATTCTAAGTTGAATGTGATGTTTTAGTTTAATCTCTCTCTCTATTTAGTATACAATCATGCTAGGTTACTATTTTGTGGGCTTAATGCTTTTAATTAATTCGCCATTAATTAATTGAATTGAGAAATGTTTTGGATCCGCGAGAGCTACCTTACATTTCGGACCTAGCAATTTAGTAGTTGGTGTTTTGTGACACACATCGATAGCCTTTGGCTACCGGCATGATTTGTAGAAAAATAGAGAGAATATCTCTCTACAAAGTATTACCCATCATCTTGGTTATTATTGTGTGCTCTTAATGCTTTTAATGGAGTCGCGAACCATTAGATGATCACTAGAATTATAGGGTAAGATGCGAGAGCCCGTCCTATAATTTTGAAAATCACAATAATTGTCTTTGTGACGCCAGACCGAGAGGTAACGAGCGTTCTTAGATAGTCATGGGGTGCTTGATCGATAATGCGGCTATTCTTTCCTTGCTATAAGATGCAAGAGCCCGTAGTGGGGATTGGTAGCTAGACTTGCTATAAGATGCGAGAGCCCGTAGCGAATATTATCAACGTGCGCCCGACTACCAAGACTTGAGTTAAAGAAAAGTAGAGAGAGAGTTAAATTAGACATTGGCTAGACTAGAAATATCACAATCCTATCATTTTAACATTGATTTGATGTTGCCACCGTATCATTGTTGCTGCGTTAATTTAATTTACTTTCTTGCTTTCTTTTTCTTTACTTTCTTTTTATTTCAAATTTCATTTTCGTTCGCTTAGATAAAATTAGGTGTGCCTAATTTTAGTATTTAGGATTTATTTCTAGCACTATCTCTGTGGGATCGATACTTGTGCTTGCACACTTTATTACTTGATACGACCGGGTATTCTTGCCTGAGTTGCACTTTATGCACATCAAAGCACATAAGTATTTTCATATACTTTTTAATAGTAATTCCTTTTCAAATTTACAAGGTTTGCTTCAGACTTTGCTATAAGCAAAATGCAATTTTGTTCTCAGCTGATGTACTTGAAGTCTTGTAATTAGAATTGAGGTTCGGAGATTTAAGTAATGAATTTGCAGCCTCCTTTCAAATGATTAAAACCATCAGAGGAGTTCTTAAAAGTGGTATATAGACATAATATGTCATCTTTTAAGTGCTGCAGTCTGCCATAAGAACATGTTCAAGAATTTTGTCTTAGAATAGTTCAGTAGACTTAAAATTTATTGACCAAGATGAGTTGGTTAAATTCAAAAATGGCAATTATCCAATAAATTAAAGAAGATTAGCTTATCTCTAAGGATAGACAACAAATCACTGTATAGTGGATATTTAAGGATAGTTTGGTTGTTGGGATAACAGCAGAGTTGTGTAGAAATTATATGATCTTCACTTAAACATGCATTTCAAACTTCATTTAATTATATAATCAAATAACAGAATGAATAGCATGTATGAGCTCAATATAATTTAAACACAGATATTCATGCTATAATTGGATGTGCAATGAAGAACAGATAGACATAAAAATTGTTGTAGAACTTGTTTTTAACAATCCAATAGGTCAATCAAGACTTTATATAGATTTGACTAAATACAACTAGAGTTGACTCTTATTGCTAAGGTTTACAAGTAAATATTATACAATGATTCAATTTTTAAAAGAGAAAACAGTTACATGCTATCATCTTTGATATTCTTATCCAAACACCAAGGCTGGTTGAAACACAGCCAAGGAGTTCGGAATGGATCAAGATGGCTAATCCTTTTGGATCTCCTCCAACTCTGGGGGGAGGAGGAAGAACCTTGTCCTGGAGGTTACTAAAGAAAACCTTCCAGGTGATAGTCAAATAAGATTTCCCTGTTTTGACCACAGATCCAATTTGATAAATCAAATGATGGATCTGAGTTTCTTGCAGGTCATCTTCTTCATCAATGATCTCCTTAGCTACCTCTCCAGCCAGGGTGACCTTCTTTTGCCCCATCCATCTTTAAGGCGATGGTAGGCATACTGATACGTAACCAGGTATGCTGGATGAACAACACTCAACCAGATGCTCGGTGGATATTGGTTGATTTCTTCCTATGTTCTTCATCGAAGAGCTTTTGTATGTAAGCAAAGTCAGGATGGTCAGGTTGGTATATGCTAAGTGGTTGCCGAAGTAATTCATCTATTGAACAATTATGTATATCAAAAAGAATTCTGATAACCAATTGTTGAATGAAGGAGCAGAATTACTAAGCACATTAATTAATAAGAATTTATTTTGCAGTTTATTTGAAAAGATCATGGAAACATTCTTTAGAATCTTAAAGAGGAAAGATTTAGGCAACAAAATTAAATAACATCAAAGATCAGGTTGCCGTAAGTCTTTAATCGTTAGGGATTAGAAGAAGTATTTCTTATCTAATCGAATAAAGAGCAAGATTTTGATTCTTACGATTAATGATTTCTGAAATGAATGATTTGATAAATTTCTTCAGATATGATAACTGTGATTTTTGAAATGATTTAAAAAATCTTTCACAGTTATGAATAAAGATTTTTAAATTTTATGAACAGATCTGAGAAATTTGAATCAACTCTTTGCATGTAACAGAAATAAACCAAACAACTTTGAAAGATAGAGCGAATCATACCCAGTTGCTGAGATAATGAAGTGATCTACATCGTAGATTGATACTCAGTAACATTTTTGTGAGAAAATGTTTGAATCAGTGTTTAACATTACAAGTTTCCTAAGTAGTTTGTGAGTGTATGAAATAGAGTAAGAAGGAAGGAAGGACTCTATTTCAACTCACTGAGGCCAGACGAAAGAACGGAGCAATAGGTGTGTTACTGTTCCGAGATGTCCTTTCACATACCCTGTTAAAGTCAGGCGTGATGACCTAGGGTAGGTCATTCTCGAGATTTGGTGAAATCTTTTTGAAAAAGATAGAAGATTTTATTCAGTCAAAAAGTTTTTCCAAAAGATTAGATTTTTCCAGAGATCTTGAGAAGTGATCTATACTTTTCTGAAGTAGTCAGTTTCAAAAAGTAAACCTCTACTTTTAATAGACTAGTTGAAAAGACTAGACAATTAAAATTTTAACTCCTATAAGTCAGCACATATAACTGAGCTTATGAAGTACTTTTTGAATAAAGCAAATCATAAAGGTGAGAAGATAGAACATGAATAGTACATTATGATATAACTTTATTCAATGCATCTTATCTTGAACATAGTATCACATAGGAGTGTACAATAGATATAGATGCATGTGTATAACAAGTCAGTTTATATACCTGTCTTGTGTATATGCTGGCAGAGCAGTCATATCAATAATTATGAAAGATTAGATGACTTGTGAGAGAGAAAGATGGGTAAAGGATTGAAGTGATGAATCAATAAGTCTTCATCAATCCTTTATGCAACAGCAGCTATAAGAAGTCTACTGAGGGAGAGAGACATGTTACATCTGAGATCTTTTGTCATTTGAGTTCCTACCTTAATACTCATCTAAAAATCATTAGCAACATTTATGAGCTAAATATAGCTCTAGAAATTTCAACGATACATAAGAGAGAAATAATAAAGTACATTCAGTGAAAAGAATTTAGTAAATGTAATTTATAGAATAATCCAAAGAAATGTAGAATTAGGAACCTGAATTATTTTCTCACTTTCCCGTTGAGCACAGATCCCCTTTGGGTGTATCTTGTAGGCAGAAGCTTTCAGTTGAAGAGGAACAGTTTCATCATTGAAGTCCTTAGAAGAAACTAACATCCAGCATACTTGAAAGATGTTTTAATTGATTTCCTTTGAAATACTTATATAAATCCTTGTAATCTTGCTTTGAACTTTCAGTGATTAGTTTCGGACTTTCTCTAAGTGGATAACTAGCAAAGTCTTCAAAAATAAAGTATCATAGAGTTGAGTGATTAGCAGACTCCATGATAGGAAGTTTTTGACACTTAGACATGTCCAAATAGATACTAGTAAGAAACCTCAATATCTTAAGATACAAGATCATAAGTATTTGAACTGAAGAGTCTTCTTGAAAAGGTGTTAGATTGAGACAATCGTTAGCCATGTATCAAGAAAGCGATCTTTTAAAGAAATGTATGAGTAGCTCATCTATCAACTATAAAGTAATAAATCTGCTAGAGGATATATTAATGTTTTTGAAAATAGAAGGAATAATTTTCAAAATAGGCAAAGTTAAATACAAATGTATCATATTGAATTTTTTTAATATTGCAACTCTGGATCATTAAAGAATTTTCCAGAGAGGTTGGTATGATCATCATTAATTTATAATCCCAACAAATCATACTTTACACATCTGTAGTACTTTTCTTCAAAATGCCATTTGAAGAGTTAACTTCTGTTATTTGAGAGAATTTCCTACCATAAGCAAATAGCATCATAGTAATTGACTCTTACATAAGTTTTGAAAAACAAAATGATTTGAGTTTGTAATAGGTTTTTTTTTTAAATGGCTTCCCAGTTTCCCATAGACATGCCCAAACGGTTCGAACCGCCAGTTCCAAAAATTGCCAAACAACAAACCGTAACTGAACCGACAAATCACGGTTACGATTCCGAACCGACTAAGCCGGTTCTGGTTCCAAACCGGCTAAGCCGGTTCCGGTTCCAATTCCAAACCGTAATTTTTAATTGTTTTTTAAATATTTTTGTATAATTTTTTTTAAAAAAGATTTCATCTTAAAACTTTGTTCAAAGCATTTTTTGAATTTTTGAAACTTTGTAAACTTTTCATCTTTGAAATTATAGAGTAAACAAGACAATTTTAAAATTTAAAATTTAAATTTTGGCAATTTTTCACGGTTTGGAACTGGCGGTTCCAGTTCCCGGTTCCAAACCGGCGGTTCACGGATTTGAGAAATTGGAAACCGAAACCGAACCGTGTAACCGGCGGTTCCGGTTTAGGGACGGTTCCGGTTTATGCAATTTTTTGGGCGATTTGATTCCGGTTCTGAACCGTTTGTGCATGTTTAGTTACCTAATCAAAAGTTTTTAAGAAATAAGATTTGAAAAAGACCTTTTGACTATGCATCTAATCTGAGCAACAAGATCGAACTCTCAGGTTATTAGACCTAGAATGAAGTTCATAGAGTACTAGCTCTAATACCAATTGTTGGGTCATGTAGATGTGCTTAGAATATAGGCTAGAGAGGGGGGTGAATAGACTATGTGACCTTCATTTAAAATTTCATCCTTATTTGAAAATTCTTTAAGAACAGAGATGAAATGTTTATCGGGTCAGGTCAGTTTCATTGAATGGCAACTCTGCTGAAGGTAAGTTCATAGAATTAGAATCAGCAGACTTTAGCTACTCTGTTATAGTAAGCTTAAATAATGCTGAGAAACTGATTGTTATAATATTAGCTGTTATAAAATAGTTGTGCAGTGGAAAGAACAGACAGCTAATATGTATAACCTGGAAGATCAAAGTAGCTATAATAAGATAAGTAATCATACAACACAACAGCAAGCTTAGATCTTTATTAGATGCATCTATCTTTTCCATAAATAGATTTCTTAATATATATATACGCAGATGTATATAACAAGAAAGATAAGTAAAGGCTGAATGTAGAGAAATATATTTTATATTAAAATTCAGTAGAGGTTTACTCAAAGGTAATTAAATATGCATAATACATCAACCTAGACTCTCTATCCTAAAAACCTATGAAAAAAAAAGTTGGATGCTGGGAAGACTTATACCAACCCTCTACCTTTGACTCTACCAAGTACCTTAGGGAGAGGGAAATGGTAGTACCAATGAGAGGGTGATATGAGAAGACAATATTATGGGTTGTTCAAATAGCAAGTATTTAAACAATTAAGTGCAAAGCACTCGACCAACAATGATGACACTTTATTGCACAACCGATAACCCTTGCAATAGAATACAAGTCTTCCGGTATGAATGCAATGTGGATTGTTAGCTCTTCATCTTCTTCGGACATCTTTAAGCTGGTTCCGTCTTCAACGTCTGGCTAGATGCTTAGTCTCTGGCTATAGATCTGGAGTATAGCAGCTGAAGAGACTGAGTCTTTCGAAGGATGAAAGAACTCAAATCAAGAAGGGAGTTCTTGATTAAGCCGAGCTTCTTGCCTTATGAATTTATGAGCGATCTCTCTCACACAAAGTGTTTGTTCTTACACTTGTGTTTTTCCAACTTTCAGAAGTCCTCACAGCAGCTGGCTTTCTAGAATAAACTGCTTAATTGCTCACACTTTGAAAGAGAGATGAGAGATTTCTTTTATAGGCGAAGAGGTAAATGATCTGTTGAGACTTGGGTAGATTTCTAACCGTTGGAGTGAATGCCCGTTGATGCTTCAGAGTGCACCATTTAGACTGTTGGTTGAAGAAATCTTTTCTGAAGATTTGTCTTGATATCTGTCCGGAGAAGTAGGCTTTAGCTGGGTAAGAATTAACTTTGTAGGTCTGTTTGGAGTAGTGCAGTGTAGCTTGACTTTCACATGATATGTCTTGAAATGGTGAGGTCAAGTACAGAAGAGGTAATATCCGTTGGATAAGAGTGAGGTTTTGAATATTAATGCATATCTTCAAGCTGTAAAATAGATTTACAAAAAGTACTTTTGCAATCTTTTATACACGTGGATGCTTGGGAGAGTAGATAACATTTCCTCTTAATGACACCTTTGCGTTACTGGCTACTTTTCTTCAGGAAACACGAATAGGGAAATCATAATTAATTCGCCCATGTGGTCCTTTGAGAAGAGAGGTAATGAAGTCAGTAAAAGCTTAATCAATCAGATATATATGAGATAATATCTAATTAATAATCTATAAGTGCTGATCTTCCACGTCATTAGCCTTGCTGATGTGCTGGAACTTCTAGACCTCAGCTCAAGGTCTGCTGTTTGAAGGTTGTTGACTGAGTAACTGCTTGGCGAGACGTCTTCTGATGGGATGTCTGTTGGTTTTGACACTTGAAGAGCTAATCCATTTGAGTGTTCATCATATGATGGTAGGACAAAGACTTGGATGTACAAAGACTTCCTAAGTCTAATGACCTATGCAATATTCAACGAGTTGCTACACTAACAGGTACGCAGCCCTTTTAGTCACTCGTGTGAATATGCGTTGTAATGGTAACAATTAAATCACTGATTCGAAATATGCAAACATATATAACAATGTTACACATGCATATTCCTAACAAAGGCTTTGAACAAAGCTCTTATGGCTGAATACAATGATTTTTGGGAAAGACTTCAAGACCAAGTTCGTGTCTTGATCAATCCCAAGTACTACGACAGAAGAGCCAATCCTGCCTCCAGGAATCCATGAAGGTAGTACTCTCATCTCTCTATCTTTTATCTTCATGTATTTCTTTATTTTACTTTGCTACTCTCAAACTCTGTAATTTTAAGCTCCTCGTTTGAAATACAGAAGTATTTTTGGTTTAATTTCATGTTATTCATACTCTGCTGATATTTGCTTGCATGAAATTTAAACGTCAAGTTTAAATTGACATGTTCTTAACTGCTTATTTATTTGTCATTTTAAACTCTACTGATCTTATGTACTTGTCTCAATTCTTTCAACTTGTACGTACCTAGATTAGTAGTTCTATACTAAGGATGCTCTGCCTTGAGGCATGTCTGCTGTTATAAAATTCAAAATTATTTCAAACATGTTATTATCATTTTAGAGCATTCAAGCCTTCATGTATAGAGCTGATGACATCAACCGAATAGGACGATATTGTTATTCCTATTTGTTTAGATTTGGTTGAAGTCATCACAATGATTCTAGTGTTTAGTGGCTAAAAGGGCTGCGTACCGGTTAGCGTGGCAACTATCCTAGAATCAAGCTTTGTAATAGAATAAACTAGACTTAGTGTTAGTTTAGGCGCTCTTCAGTAGACCAGCAGCCTTTGATCAGCAGACCTTGAGGTAAAACTTTGCCATTTGTGTATCCGACAGAAAATTTCTTCAGCACTGCAAGTCTAAAACTTTGCCATTTCTAGTAAAGAAGACTTTTTTCCATTCTACAAGTCTGCACAGCCACCTGCAATGATAGTCTATCTGACCGCCTGCAACGACAGTCTGTTTGACCGCCTCCAAACCTGGATCAGTCTGAATCTCCAATGAAGACAAAGACCAATAGCTATATGCATTTAATGCATTCAAATGTTGGATCTCCACAACAATCTGAATCCAACGGTCAGATCGATCTCCCTGAGTATATAATTAACACTTGAAGTCTGGTAGAAAAATATCTCTTGCGAACATTAAAAGCTTGTATATTTTGCCATTACTCTACCAACTTTCAAACACATTCAAGAGATTGAGGACTGAACTAACACTCCAACAAACTCGAAGAAGAAGCTGCAATCATACACTCCTAGTCTTTATTGCTCTTCTGAGTTTGTCTTTTCTGTTCTATTCAAAGCACACACGAGAGTGAATATATCTTCTTGATTATTCCTCTCAACTGTAAACACTTGGTCAAAAGTATTTTTGTACACGATCCATTAGTGATCTTTGTAATCATCTTAGTAGATAAAATAGTTTACATTTCAAATCCAAGGTTGACCACTTTGGTAGTGGACGTGGCACTCTTTATAGTGTGAACCACTTCAAATACTTGTGTTCATATATATTGCTTTAATTGCTTATTCGTTTCATATTCTTGATCTGTCCAAGCATAGCAGTTATAGAAGACTGCAAGTGTTGTTCTTAAAACATCAGTATACCTTCACTGTAGTTTCTTTCCATAGTTATTCCACTGCCCAACTTAGTCAATAAGTTGGTTGAACATTGTTCAAGGAAAATAAACTTGTGATAAATTTTAATTTGTCACTAAGCTATTCAACCCCCTTCTAGCCTAACGTGAGCCCTTCGGGGCTAACATTTACTTTCATCTATTTACTTAAGTATTGATTCATTACTTCAGTTTTGTCTTGTATATTGTTTATCTCTTCCAAACTCTATATACTTGCAGGATGTTTTATATATTCAACTGAGGTACTATCTTTCTATCAAAGTAGATTTTGTGCTTATTGCTTATCTATTATTTCAGATTTGATATGAATGACTTTAAGTAAATAGGAGGAGTTTGTTGGTCCTTCCCATTATTTACTTAAAATCATTCTATCTTTTGGAATCACTTATGATTCAGCCAAGCCTTATATTTGTATGTTGGCTGACCAAGTGACCAGCCATCCTTTTAACTAAAGATGGTTGATCAAATGACCAACCATTCCTTAATGGCTAGCGTCTATATTCCAAATGTCCAGCCATTCCTAACTGGCTGATGACTAATTTCTATATCAACCAAGCTGATTCAACCAATGAATAGTGACTAATAAAGACTTAAATATTTTCCAAGTCAATCACTGATTAATTGGAATAAGAACAGTAGACTGATACTTGTCTTTGACTTATCTCTTGTAAGTCTACTGATCTTTTGAACGGAAACTTCCTTGTTAAGCATCTGTAGTTATTTTGAATTTGTGTCAGTACTTAGCGTGTCTTGTTTTCAAACATGTTTTTTGCTTTATATTTAATGAATACTTTGACATACTTTCCATTTCTAGATTTTTGTTTTATTTCAGAATGAGATGACAGGTTCAATCTACCTCTTCTGTGATAACACAAAGCTCAATGAATAGTTGTTCACCGCATTTGACCTGCTCTACATCAGAACGTTTAATACAAAGTCAAATACTATCAATTGAGTCCAACGACAACTTTTCTATCTCTGCCTATTTAAATTAAGCCGAAGGAGCATTGAAGAACGGTGACCCAACAACTAGATTACAAGAAGCATTCAAGAGTTCAAACACTCATAACACTTCAAGAATTCTCTAAAGCTTCTCCATAAAAGCACATTTACGTAGAACAATTATTTCTTATTACATTCTTTGTATTTTGCCTTTAAAGTTCAATCATTGAGTTGAATCTCTCCCAACTAGATAGTTATTAAGAGATCATTGATTGTAACACACGAGATTGATTTGCTCCATTGAATATTTAATCTCCATATTTCACTGGTCCTTGTTGTACACTGATCCGTTAATGATCAATTAGATTATTAATATTAGTGCACTTCAAAAATTTAAGTTTGACCAACTTGATAGTGGACGTAGCAGTTTTCATACTGTGAACCATTTTATATCTTGTATTAATTTAATGCTTGTTTACTTGGCCAAATTGATCAAAGCTTTAAGCATCTCTTTATTACTTAAAGCTCAGTCAACCTTTATCACTTTGCTTCGGTCAGCCTATCAAACTGTTTATAAGCTTAAGTCTTCAACTATCAATGATCAGTCATAGTTGACTGATTTCTATAAAATCGCTATTCCACTGCCAAAGTATTAAAAGATTTTAAAACTTATAAAAAAGATTTTATAAGGCTATTTGCCCCCCTCTAGCCTTATTATTTGCCTCAAGTGGACCTACAGCTTGTTTGTCTAATGACAAAAATAATTGTGGAAATGTGTTCTACTTTGAGTGAACATTGAAATTATATATTCATTTGTCCAAATTAGTGTTTAGATGAAGGATATATTAAGGTTTAAAGCAGAGGGTTGGAGTTGGTAAGTGAATTTGTCTCACGTTAGAAAACTAAAAAATGTTTGACTAGTTTATATACAAAACTCCTTATTAGAAAGGAGCAAGATTGTATAGCATAAAGACTCTCTTCATGTGCACCCGTAGGGGGTGCGAGTCTTGGGTTCGTTCCGAGGTCCGACCTATACATTCTGAGCCTTTTTACATAGCGTTGAACAGAAAAAGTTTTAGCAATCCCAAACTCTGCATTTGCATATTGTCACATCGTTTCTTTTGGCTTCCTGCTACATTGGTGATTCTGTCTAAGCTCAATTCAATTCGTGGATCCTCAGTGCTAAGACTTCTCCGATTGTCCGTTGTATCTTGAGAGATAGATGTCCACAAAACCTCTAAACACCAACACGTGTGTCCGAAGAAATAGCGACGACAACTTTCTTGCTTTTGTTATTTACTGTTTTCTATATTTTATAGTTCCAGAAATTTTACTTATTTTCTAACATTTATTCTAAACAAGCAATAGTGATTTAATTGATTGATTAGAGGTTGAAGTAATTAGGGTAAACGACTAATTAAGACCAAGAAGACACGTGTCATGTAAATGACAAAATTGTCCTTAAAATATGACACATCAACAAAACGTGACAAATTTCCATCTATAAACAAATGAAAATCCCCTTTTATCAGTTTATGTGCAAACATTTGAACTACGGACGCTTATGTACGACAATGAGAAACCACAGGGAGGTAAAGTGCAATTAACCCAAAGAAATAAAGGGAAAGAAAATATAAGATTGAACCGACTGTACCAAAGCCACAAAGCCAAAGGTTTCTCTTCATACAGAACCTCTCGCGCCTTTGTACCCCATATTGCATCCACTTTTGCAAAGCGAAGAAGCTGCGAGTTTCAGCTCATAAAACCCATCTAGCCAGAGAAGATGTAAGCTACGATCACCAACTAAAATTGAATTCCATGTTTTCTTTTGTTATATTCCTCTAAATCTGTACACAAATTTCTGGTTTTTCATTGCCGGAAATCAGGAGGGCTTCGATTAAACGTCCCCCAACCCCAGACGCTGAAGAAGAAGAAGATCGAAAGCTAACCCTTCAAGAAATTATCAATATCAAAGTAAATAAGTTCGACACTTCTTTTTCTTTTTCTGGGTTGTTTCAATTTTAGATAAAAGTATGCAAAAGGTTGCGATTTTGTTGATTGTTTTTCAGGTGCTGTGTTATTGAATTGATGATTAAATTTAAAACGTTTAATCAATTCGGATATTGCGTATACTTATGAATTGACTGATGTGCAGTTGATTGAGAGCGGCGAAAAAGATAGATTGCAGGAGCTTTTGAGGGAAAGGCTTATTGAGTGCGGTTGGAGAGATGAAATGAAAGCTCTTTGCAGGTTATCCATCTACGTGTGTTTGTGTGTGTATGGTATAATTTGTTTAATTTACATAACCTTAATTGATATGGGTAAAAATAGCTAACGCGTGGCAACGTACTTTGGTTTGCAAGTGCTCCAAGTCCCTACCGTATTGACCGGATTCAGTTGAATTTTAGGTTAATTCTAATAGGATATTGTAGCTTCAACTGTTAAACCATGTGTGTACATCCTTGTAATTGGTCGGACTCGGGTTAGTAGGCCCCAGCTGTGAACGATAAATATTTAACCAATGACATGAATGACACATGAGGATGGATCTAGGTAACAATTGGTTTTCGTAAGTTTAACTATACTCGTTCTCAATTAGGTACTTGAACAAAATTATGGGATTTTCATCCTTAAGCGTGGACACTGTGCGTTTACGACTCAACTCAACTCGGCCTTTGTCCTAATTACTTGGGTTGGCTAGATGAATCCTTTTTATGCTATCCTGTTCTGTCCAATTCAAGAGTATCAGCGAAACCACACTCACGCATATCCTTGTGTATTATTGTTGTCTGTGATACTAGTTAGGTCTTCCCCTGCCTCGAGTCGGGTTGTTGGGATTTATATTATCTCACTTCATAAGGGTTGCAATTACTGGTATAAGTTGTATGTGATTAAACAATCTCAAGCAATTTTCTTTCATTTTATTTTCCGTTTGGACAACTATTACTGTCCATTGAATATGTTCAGTTTGAATTCTATCATTCCTAGTTTTCCACTTATTAGCATTCTCATTTCGGCGATATTCATTTTGTTAACATGTTTTTTTGTTAGTTGCCCAACATTATGTTCCATAAGTAGGGTTGGTCTACTAGTTGTCCTATAAATTTTCCGTTTTCGACTCCATGCTAGCCTACAGCCTAATCCAAAATCAGAAGGAGAATAGCTATCTGATCACGACCTTGATTGAAGATGTGAAGATTCTCTTGGAAGAGCTCAATGGGACAATTCAACATACGTTCACAGAGGAAAACAAATGCGTCATTTTTATTGCAAAAAGGGGAGCATCGCAGGAGCTCCCCTTTTGTTTACCTGGTTGAACCAACCCCGGACGTTGTTCCTCTTATCAAGGTGACGGGGTGAGCTATATTAGGTCTTAAGTTTTGCTTTGTTTTTTTTCCTTCTTACCCAAAAAAAAAAAAATCCATTTTCAACTTTTAGGACTGTGCTTCTTAGCTCGAGGAACCGCTTAACTTATAACCACAAATATCTTCAAAGGTCATATCATATAGCCAGACATTGGTGACTGAGGTCCCAACCAAACATTTACGCGGTTTAGATGTTAGGATGGACTGAATAAGAAAGATGGATAAATATCATATGAGGTCTTGTGATGCGTGTAGTCATGTGCGAGTAGTAGCTTTAGAAGAAGTAGATTAGGTTAGATGGTGAAGAATATCACAATTGGTAGCTTCATATGCCATATAGCTTACAGATATTGGGGTTAAAAAGATAAATATAATTTAACTATTCCTTATCGTTTGTTTGTTTTCTTCTCTCTCTCTCTCTCTCTCTCTCTCTCATGCAAAGTTCCGTCTCGCACAATTTCATGTTTGTGAATTTACGTGTAGCTATTTGTTGTTTTTCTACTCACTTGATTTTTTGTTAAATTGAATTTTGTTTTTTTAGTATTGTTGCTTCTTGAAATCCTTACATATCCTTTCCATCATGTTGAACAACGTGTACTGATTTTCCTCACAGGTCATTTAGAAGAAAAAAAGGAAGGGATAATGTTACTGTCACTGACCTTGTTCATCTGATAACCCCAAAGGGCAGAGGTGGGTTTTACCTTCACTTCTACTGGTTTTTTATTTTATGTTCCACGTTCTATGAGATCGGTTTCATGAAAATTCTTGAATGTGGAAGTTTCTCATGGCTGTCAAAGTCCTTGGTTCCTACCGCATCTCTCATTTGTTATAGTTGGTGATGTTTGCTTAATCGTAGTCAAGTATTGCACATTTTGGTTTGTAAACTTGAGCTTGACAATTATTGATGCCTCCGTTTAAAATTGATTCCCCGCAATTACTATTTTTCCCCACTGATCAAAATTGGCCTTGTAAATTGTAATAACAACAGCATTGACTGCTCTGGTCGATGTATTGAATTATCAGATTAGGTTGCAATCGTTTGCTGTTTAAATTACCAATTGTATTACTGTGCCTTATTTTGGTGAGGGCATGTTATATTCTTAGGTCCGCCTCCTTTCTGATTGAAGTTTAAAATAGCTGGAGCCTAAACATGGAAAGCAAGATTTCAGGTATTAAAGGGAGATAAGATGAGCTCTTATACGGGGTAGAGGCAGGGTTTTGTAATTTGTGAATAGTAACTGGTAGTTCAGCTGTATGATATACTCCATCCCAAATTGAGTGTCCCTTTTCAGTTTTTTGCAAAATTAAGCTGACTTTTAGGCCACTTTAGTCGTTGTGCTTATACGTGAATGCCCTTAGTGTCCACACTATAATGTTGTAATTTGTAACTACATATTGGGACATGATAGATAGCAAAGGTGAATTTAGTAACTTCATAAAAAAAGGGACACTCATTTTGGGACAAAAAAATTCAATAAGGAACACTCAATTTGGGAAGGAGGGCGTATTACTTTCGGACATACCAAGTTGACAATTGAAACATTTACAGCCAGCTGCTATCGGCTGAGTCAGTTGAAATCCACTTGGTAGGTACATATGATCATGGAGGATAAACATAAACACTTTCACTTTTTGCAAGCAGGTGTAAAAATTCCCTTGCAAGTGTTTTTGATATTGACAATACTTGAAAAACAAACTAGAAAAAAATGAAGTCTACTTATTGATTGCTTTTCCGATGTTTCCTTCACCTACAATTGGATGAGTCATGATCTCATGAAAGTCGTGAGGCTCTGTTGCATGTGGGTTAAGATGTCTTTGCAAGTGTCTATAGAGTGCTTTTCTACCTGCTGTCATTACAGATGCTGTAATTATTGCTGTCACAACACTGGTTAATGTGAATTTGATTTAAAACTTGTTATTCCTTTCTTTATGCAGCTTCCGTTCCTGATTCTGTAAAAGCTGAGCTTTTGCAAAAGATCCGATCTTTTCTTCAATCAGCTGCTCTTTGACTTCGTAGCATCGCTGCTCAGCAGCGGTCAATTCTGGGTCAAGGTCGTTGTTTCGCTGATAGTCTGCTTTCAGTATGAAGTTTGTTTTATTACCACAGTCCCAGTGAGGCATCACAGAAATCTTATTGTTGCATCTGGGGACAGTTATAACAGCAGTTCTTCTCCAAACATGCATAATGAAGAATGAAATTTGATTTTTTACTTTGCCTAGGTTTGAATGGGGGGAGACACTTGATGATTACCTGTATTGAAATTGAAACTAGCCATGTAATTCTCTCCTTTTCTAGATTTCTTCAATTCTTTCAATACACCATTAGATAATCGCCACGTACGTGTGTGTGTCATGCTTACGTGACAAACGTCCAGTGGTGTGATGAGGAACTTGAAGGAATCTCAAAGGAAAGGAGCCACACCCATATTGTAATTTATTTGTGTCGGTGGTTATATCTATTTGATCTGCTTGTGTGCTTGTATACTGTGTTCAGTTGACTGAAAAATTGGTTTAGATTGGGTTTGTTTATTGCGGTTTGAAGTATAGCATTAGACTTTTTTGTTTTTTGTTTTTTATATCTTTGATGGTTGTAATTTTTTTTTTTTTATATTTGTTTTTCGAAATCTCAAACTTTATCAATTCCAGCTGTTTGTTTTTTTTTTTACCATCCATGCCCGTGTTTGCGGGCTTCAAATCTTCTATCCATTAAATCTCAGCCCTAGATATTTCCTTATAAAAATTGTAAGAAGAAGACAAGTTAAAATAACAAGGACACGTGTAAAGCTAGGATTAAGTGGGACACGGAATGTGATAGGGAGTGGGATAGAAAATTTGAAGCTGTGTTTGCGTAGGTTTTGTGGTTCGTGATTCTCACTTTCTCTTTCCTTGCTTTCATTCTCTCTCTCTCTCTCTCTCTCTCTCTCTCTCTCTCTCTCTCTCTCTCTCATTTTTCTGATTTAAATCATTACGAAATTACTAAGAAAATAACAAACTATAAAACAAGTCATCTATCTAAATAGATTCAATATTGTCAGGAACTCTCGTGAACTAGGGGTGGGGGCAGATTTTTTATAAAACGGGCTAAACCAAAAAAAGTGGACTGAATTAATATATTTTGTTTGATTTTGGTTCCGATCTTTAGTACAATTGATTATTTGGTTCGGTCTCGATTTTAAAAATTATAAATTGGTTCTGAATTGGATTAAACCAATGTATATTATATATATATATATAAATAACATAATTATATAATATATATTAATATTTTAAAAATATAATTTTTATTTTCTAGCACTAACCCAAACCCTAGATATAAATATACTTACTGATATTTCTCTATACCATTTAGACACAAACATTGATATTGCTAAACTTACTTTTTTGTCATTTCAGTTTATATTGCATGAACTAGATTGTAATATATATATGACTCAAATTTTTTAATTGTTGAATGGTCAATGTATTATCTTTTTATTCTTTTATTTTTTTTTTCTTTTGTGAGCTTGTTTGTATTATATCATTATTGAATGATTTTTAATTGTTGTACGAAATATAAGATTTTATTATTTGTTTGTCAACTCAAAAAGTTGGAAGGGTTTATCCCCTCATAACCGAAAAATGTACAAATCGAACTAATTAGAACCGGACCAAAGTATCGGTTCTTATACATTTTGATTTAGTTCTGGTTTTAAATTTTTTAAGAACCGGAGTATTGGTCGGGTTCTGATTTTTTTTTAACAAAAAATGGATCAAACTGGACCGTGATTATCCCTACGATGAACCATCATCTTTTTGTTGATATTTAGTAGTAGTAAGTTCTCTCGTAGCAGCAGTAAACTCTCATATTGACTCTCGACTCCAATGTATTATATTTGTAAACTAATGAAATTTTTATTTGTACCAAAGAAAAAAAAACTCTAATCAAAACTAGATGCGCAAACAATATTGTTTTAAATACGTAATAAACTACGTCCTTGTTTCGCCTAGAGTTATCATACCATTAACTTTGTCAAATTATTGTAAATATGATTTCAATAATAATAATAAAAATAATAATTTTTTATCAATATGTGTGACTTGTTGAATCTACTTCAGAGTGTTGCGAATGAGCGAGAGATTGAGATCCAAGAAGGTATGAATGGGCGTCACTGTAGTGACTTTGTATTGGATCGAATTGAATGATAAAAATAATTAAATAACTGACTCCAAATAATTGAGACTTAAGGCTTGTTTGTTAAATTAATTAAGAGCTTAATTAGGAAAATTTTAAGTGAATTTAGAAATAAGGTTGTTTGATAATACAATACTACATCACTTAATAAATTAAATATCTCTTAAAAATAGCCAAAATTTTAAGCCAAAATATGATGTCTTAATATTTGAAGCTCTACTTTTTCAGATATCAGTTTTCAAAACTTAATTTTCAGTTTTAATAAACATGCCTTAAGTTTGAGTAAAGTTGAAGCAAAATATCTCACAAAAAATAGCTTGAATAAATCCAACTAACTACACTAGGTGAGGGCAAATCTTAGCCCGATAACCCATGATGAACCTGTTGGAAATATGATGTATATGGTCATTTTTTGATGGGTCTCATTTATGAACCCCAAGATTAATTGACCAAGTGACCATTGAGAAGTGTGGGTGCATGAAAATGAACAACTTTTATGTTTGGATTGAAACCATTTAGTGGTTGGAATCTATAATTGAAAGAAGTTGAAAAGGTAACATTAAAATGTATTTTGTAGTCATCCCACATGGGATGGAAAGTGCAATCTTAAGAGGCTTATAAGTTAACATGTTTAAGAGACTATTGTTAAGTAACATGTTAGGTGGCTTGAATTAAACACCACACGCGCTCGCTCGCTCTGGTTTGGCGTTTGGGCGAATGTCTTGGGTTGAGGAGGCTTTATTTTTTTGGACGAAAAACATTTAAATGTTCCTTTTTATTTACTGCGGTAATTTTTTTGACCTAGTCAGAATAATCGGTTACGATTATGTGTGGTTAAGGGGGCTAATTAAGTTGGGACGTTTCGTACGATCTCTCTTGATAACCCTAGCAACAGCACGGTAACAAGGTACGGCAGAAACACTCCTCTCTCGCTCACAAATTGATTTCCAGAACAGACTATTCCCCTTGCAATCTCGATCTCGCTCTGTAAGACCCCGTACCAAAGTATTTTAATTAAAATCAATTCGAAAAAAGAATTGAGAAACTTTAAAGTTTAAAAATGCTAAAGAATTGGGGCTTCAAATCTTCTATCCCACCCTCTATCACACTCTCTGTCCCATTAAATCTCAACCCTTTATGTTTCCTTATAAAAATTGTAAAAAGAAGACAAACTAATATAACAAATACACGTGTAAGGTTAGGATTAAGTGGGACACGGAGTGTGATAGGGAGTGAGATAGAAGATTTGAACCCAAGAATTGGTACATACCATGGTATACATTTTTAGGACTTTGGTTTAGATTTATAAAACATCCCAAAGATATTTTGGAACACCCTAGGGTCGATTCGGATAAAGTTTTGAAAACTAACACGAAAATTCTAAATGGCTCGCACAGACAAGGGGGCGCGATCGCGCCATTAAAGGGACAGAAGGCATAAAGTGGATGTCGGGCACGGCCGCTCTAGCCCAATGGCGCGACCCAACTGGATTGCTCCCAGTTTGCGACACCTCATTGCTCCCAGTTCGCGACACGTCATGCTGTTTGATGAGTTGTCGATCCTCCTCGTGACACTTGGCACGTGCCATGAATGCTTGAAGACGGATTTGGTGGCTACAAATAGCCTGATTCTCAGCCTTGGAAGGAAAAGAAAAACATACACAACGCACGAAACACACACAAACATTCTCTCACTATCAAAAGCTTGGTTTAGTGCATACGACTCGTTGGGGTTTGATAGCGCGGGATTTCAGCAAACCAACTTCGTTGGCGCGACGTTCTTGACAAGTAGTTCACTTCTAAACAAAGTTTAATTAAGAAAAAGCGTTAGAGGTAAGTTACTAAACCGTCGTCTTTAAATATTGCATGATAGACTAAAAATATGGCTTATATACATCAGCATGGCCTCCATAGTACCCACGCCGAATGAATCTATCTTCGTTCCTACTTGGTTTATAGATGGGAAAACTATTTGGATCGTAATAGTTCAAACGAGAAATAGTCATAGCTAGCGATGAGAATGTCAAGCTATTCTCGATATCCACTTTGTACTGGGTCCAATAAATCTCTTTTTCCTTCAGCATAAGACCACCTAACAGACGCCTCTTTCATAGAATCCAAAATTGTGCTCTATGAGTCTGAAGAGTCGACACTCGCACTTCATCATGTGCGATGGAGCCTTTTGAACCTAATTGCGGACATAAAGTTTAACCCAATGTAGCCAGACTCGCAGTAAGCAGAGTCAAGGAATCTCTTAGACGATAGACCCCTTTCTTTCCCCGATACACGAAATAATTCTCATGCTATAGAAGACAAGTAGTTCATGTACTATTTGTAAAAATTGATGTGTAACACTTGCTTGGGATATATGGATGCCAAACGATTGGACGAATCAACTCCGTGGGAGCAATATATTTGATAAGAGAACCCTTTTGAAAGCTTACTTGGGAGGTAAGTTACTAATCCCTCCTATTTAAAGTGTATGTATGATAAACTAAAAATAGTCTCATGCCATGATCAAAGGTGTACTAGCTATTAGCAAGTGGTGTTGGTTGATGACTCTAATAGAGTCGATTATGATTGGTGGGTATTATATGAAATGTCCCTAAAATATTAGAGAGACACATTAATAAAATAAATACTATGACATACATTAAAGTGGACATGAAATGATCAGTACAGGATACAAAATATCACGTCACGAATAAAAGTTAATATGATGATAGTAATGATCCATTGTAAACCAGGAACGAAGATAGTTTAGTAAAGTAATAATAGCTGCTTATAGATAAATGTTAAGCGCTATGACATGTGATATGATATATGCTGAGAATAATAACATGTGTATGTGACTAGTAATGTGCTTAGTATTTACAAGCACTACGATAGAGTAATTAATGGCAAGTAAATATCTACTTGACCATGTGATAAGCTGATATATATAACATGCGCTAGAAGTAAATATTTTGTAAATGTGAGCATGAAATTAATACAAGTAAACATCTACATGTTCATAAAGTTAAAGCAAGATAAGAGATAGCAAGTAAACATCTATTTGTTTGTGATAATGAGAACCTGCAGTAATTACTGGGGAATGTATTGATGCATAATACATTATGAAAATCATGATACGTGGAGAAAACCGTGGACACAGTTATACATGATGAAAATCATGATGCGCGGTGAAGACCGTGTGGACACAGTTATACATGATAAAAATCATGATGCACAGTGATAACCGTGGACTCAGTAATGGTCCTGCCACTGGGCATGGTAGAGGGTAGCTCACTATCGTAACCAATAGGGCGACACTGGTATGCTACGACCCTGGTTGTCGTCTGTAACCGACGGCAATTAGAGGCGTGAAAGGGCTGCCCATTGAGGTGAAGCCACCCATGGTGCCAGTCATGTGGAAAGGGTTGCCCATAGAGGTGGAGCCACCCATGAAACCTAAACCAGTTATGCATGCGAAAAAGGCTACTCGTTGAGGTGGAGCCACCCATGGTACCAGTCATGAGGAAAGGGCTGCCCGTAGTGGTGGAGCCACCCATGAAACAAGTAAATGTTTTCATTCAGGAACTTGCACTACAATAGTAGCACATGTACATACAAGAAGAGTAAGATGGAAAGTAAAAGGGATGTTGAGGCATATCACGATATTGATAAGAGTACTGTAAGTTATCTATTATATGTTAACCATGCATGTCGGTTGGTCGCGGTCTTCAACTGGTATGGGACGGTTGGCGGCTGCTGAGCCTCTAGTATTGCATGGTATTATAATGTGCTTACATAAGTATGAGGTGGTTGTGGTCTTTAGCTGGTATGGGACGGTTGGCGGCAGCTGAGCCTATCATGCATATGGAATTATCTGCTGTTGTGGCATATTACTTATAATTGAGATTAGATTTAAAGCATTGTTATATCTTGTGTTGGCAATATGCCACATGTTCACATGCTATGCAATTGCATTTAGTTACTTGCTGAGTCTTCGACTCACTCTGTGTTTGTTAGTTTTCCTGAGGTTGATAAGCAGATAGAGCAGACGTTGTGGGATATACTAGAAGGGATTTGTTAAAATGCTGTTCAGGACAATAGCTCTACGAAGCTATGTAGCGGTGGTGATCAGATAGATATGATCCTTAAAGTTACATAGCACATACGTACGATTGGTAGTCGGCACACAAGTTGTCATGCCATTACACCCAGCTGTGTAACTCTGCTCAAGTTATTATAAGATGTTTTCAAGATCAATGATTCGAGGCAGTAATTTATGAGATTTTGTCTTGATTATATGGATGAGCTCCGTTTTTTAGCAGAACTTTCCCTGCTAATTATTGTTACATGAACCGGTTCACGCACTGACTCGGGAATCCCTATAGGATTTCGGGTCGGGGTATGACATGCTCTCTATCATCCGGAGACTGAAGCGTGGTCGACGAAAAACGGACAAGTGTTGCACGAGGTTCGTTCTTGACGTTGGATTATCCTGGGGGACGCTTGCCGACTCGATTGGGGTGCACCAATAGGTACGAGGGCAATACTTCTTCAAGGTCAGTCCGTTATTCAGGCGATCTGACGAACCCGATAAATTCCTTCTTCACTGCCTTGTTATTTTCGCCATTACTATATTAATCTGTTTTGTTTCTTTTTTTGCTGCTGTGTTTATCATAATTCTGTCCGTTTGTTTGCTTTGCCTTGGGAAAACCTTCGAAACTGGTCTTTAATAATTTATATTGCATATTGCATCAAAACGTCTTTATCAAAGTTGCTTACCAATTTGCTTACAGTCGTGTGTGTGTGTGTTTTTTTTCTTTATTTATTATTATTCTGCATTTGGTCTATTGCCTTGCGTATTCTATTCTTATATCTTGCATGTTATGCTTTGTACTGCCATGCTAATGCCCATTTGATTATCTATATTGAATTCTTAATGATTAGATAATCATTATTTCAACAAACAAACACGACGTAACGGCATATTTTAACTTGATAATTTGTCACGCATCAATGTTTTAAGTTTGTATCTAACGATTCTAATTAATTACTCATCCTAATTATATATATATATATATATATATATATATATTAGGGCAGACTGTTGACCCTTGTATTTTTAGTCCCTTTTGAATTCGTCTCTATACAAAATTAAAAAAAAAATAAATCTTTATACTAATTAAATTAAATGTAATTAATCATTCCAGCCAATTTTATCCCTTAAGTTCCTCACCTGATTTTCTACAGGGGCAAAATGGACATCTTACAATCAAAATACAGGGACCAATGATGAAAAATTCAATCTCAACTTGTATTTTGGATTTCTCATGTCAGTTTCATGGATTTTATTTAGCCTTGATTTTTCTATCCAAAAACATCTCTCCAGTGATACATACACCTTTCTAGTTTTTGCACCCTAGGAAAAAAAGAATACCCCCACCAAAAGTGTAAGGACCCAAACTCTGTCCTAAACCGTGAACCACAATTTGGCCACGTTACCATAATCATTGCTCTTATAAAGATCTTATAATAATGTAATATCAATTAATATCATTAAAGACATAATAATCCAACCATAAAACTCATTAAAACATCACATAATAATTATTAATTACAAATTCTCAAATAATAAATCAAGTCTTAATTCTCAATCATTCTAACAAGTCGTAATCGTAAATTTCAAGAGCTAACTTCTTCGGTTTCCTTGTCAGCACATACCAGATCACAATCCTCCCTACTTAAAACCTGAAGAAAAATAAGAAAAGAATGAGCGAACAATGCTTAGCAAATTCATATACAAGCCCTCCGATTTTTAAGGAGGAGTTGACTCGAAAGAAAATCAAAGTTTCATATATATTCTTATTAAAAGTCATAAAGTCAAATTCATGGTTCATAAAGAAATCATAACAGTAATATTAGAAATTCCAAACGAAAGATAAAGACATGCAAAATGATTACGAAAGGTACGTTGCCGTTAACCTTTCCATATCGGTTGGAGATAGCGTCCAACTCGCGGACAATATAATCACATAAGTAGTCTCAAGACTTTAATCAAACAGTGACTCTGAAAAATTTCGATAATTTATAGTTAATAAATATGGTATATCTGGATAATCGCATCACGGCCAGGTGGTGTAAGTTTCATAAAAAATTATATAGATCGTATGTTGTCGTGTCACATTACCTCTGTGACGAGTTGTTTAACTTAATGATCACGTAAGATTATCGAGATAACATAATAAATTCGAAGTTGGTAACATCACAATTGAACGGTTTTCGGAAAAAGAATGTTTATAATACGATAAAAATTCATAAGTGATATTTAAAGCAAAAATCATAGTACGAAATGAGAATGAAATAATGCGACGGAGTTTAAAAGCAACTATCGGCACAAGTGTCGGGCATAGCGTACACAATGATGTTTAACAATAAAAAAATACAGCGAAAGCCTATCGAATAAAAATAAAATTCAAATATTTAAAGAGGTATAATCCCTTACCTCGATATGCTTAGAAATGATACAACCGAACCACGTATACTCGCCGTAATTTCGCTTGTTGAAATCTAGATTCAAAACATAATAATAATTACTACGCTAAAATTGTATTAAATAAAATATAACTTTAAGTATCGTACAATTATCGATTTATCAATATACAATATTACGAATTGACATATTCATGAATTTATATACCATATCCACAATACTTTATATATGTATACAATACAACGCTCACTTCTACGCGCATTGCTACGCGCGCGCACTTCAAATAGTGACGGTGGTCTACCCGTTCCTCCTCCTCTTTCAGTTTTAACACCCGCCAGAAGAGAAAGAAAACAAAACTATTTGTATACCCAAAGCATCATTTACCCATGTTCTCTCTTAAATCCGTACATTCTGAACCTCCGCCGTTCCTAACATAATAAAAAAGGAACAAGGCCAAAATACTATTTCTCACAAAGTATCCGCCAAATCTCGAGACCCATATTCTATTTTGTCTCATTATCATATTCAATGCTGTTATTTGTTCCAGTTTCACTCCTGAGATGAACGGACATTAAAAAAAATAATTGAAGTTGTTATGTGCACGTCATGTAAGGGTTACTTTCGTCAATTTAATCGGGGGTATAAAATGAGATTTGGTGCATTTTTCTTAAATTGGTTAATGCAATTTTGGTAATAAAATTAAAACTAAACTCTAAATCAATAAATATATATTCTTAGTATTTAAACTAAGTGTTTAATAGAAAAATATGTCATTAATTAATTATTAGCATTTGTAGGTTAGATATTATTTTATCGTTTAGTTAATCATTTGACATTTAAGATATTTTAAATTATAAATTTTTTAAAAGAATTAAAACAAAATAAAATAAAAATTGGTAACCACTAATATTTAAGATATTTTTAAATTATAAATTTTCTTAAAGAAATTAAAACAAATTAAAATAAAATTTGGTAAGTTCATTCACGCATTTTGTCAAACACTTGTGGTGCATCTTTTTTAAACCACTTTCAATATACATTTTGTTTATTTAAACAACCCAACAATTGATTTAAAGCAAATACACAAACAATTGATTTCAAGCAAACTTTACAATTTTGTATTCCTTCAAAATCAAAGTCATTCCACTTCGGGATTGGAACCAAGCAGTTCAAGTCATGATCTTTATCAGGACAATGCCGCTCAAACTTCTCCCCTTTCTCCGTGGAATTCAATAGTTTAATGGCCTCCACGTTGTCCAAACACGGTATATACTCCCTCATACTACTGAGACACATCCCAAACTTCTTAACCCTAACCCTAACCCTAACTCCCCCTCCCTCACCTTGGACAACCTCAATCTCGTTCGCATTTTCCCAATTCTCTACCACGTCCAGATCAAAATCCCCAACCTCAAACTCATCCGTTATCACCCCGTCCTCATCCACCACTCCCATTCGCTGCAATGTCAGAGGCGGAGGAGGACTAGCCAAGTCCTCATTTGGAACCGGGGGAGCGGCGGGAAGGGTCAGGCTGGAGACGGTTGGGGATTGGGTGTAACACCCCGAATCCTCTTATGCATGATTTACTTAGTTTATGTGTTAAACTTGTTTTATTAGCATGCTAGTTAAATTATGCTTTTATTTATATTTTAATCTCATGTTTATAGGAATTGTCATATTTATTATGCATTGATAAATTGATTGTTATGATTCATGATGTCTATATGATGTATTATAAGTGTTGTGTGATCACACCTAGGAGTGCCCAAGTGTTCAAACCAAGGAAATAGAGTAAAAATAGAAGTATGTTGGACAGTGTGTTTGGCACGGCCGTGTGCCTTTCCTTGGCACGGCCGTGCAAACGTGGTCAAACCCTTCCAGAATGTTTGGCACGGCCGTGTGCCTTTCTTTGGCACGGCCGTGCAAGAGGATCAAATTTTTCCAGAAGGTTTGGCACGGCCGTGCAGCCTTCCTTGGCACGCCCGTGCGAGAGTGGCACGGCCGTGCGACTTCCTTGACGCGGCCGTGCAAGTCGAGCTGTTTTAAAAATCAGAATTTTGAAATTACCTTTGTACCCTTGTAACTCACCACATGTGTGGCTCTCCTTGAGCCACGTCACTACCCCTCCCCCAATCTAAAAATTTGTCACTTAAATGGGTGGAGAGACTTCATTTCTCTCCACTCTTCCCTCCATTTCTCCATTAGAGCTTGTGTGTGTGTGTGTGAAGAGATATAGTGAGATTAGTGTGTGTGCTTGGGTTCCCGGAGATCCAACCATCCGATCGACGATCCGAGACCGTCATTGTGTTGGTGTTGAGCTAGGGAGAAACTTGGGTGGCTTCGATCTCACTTTCATTGTGTTGATAATCGATTCTAGGTAAGTTACTAAACCCCCCTTTGTATGCTTTAAGCTTCAATGTGTGTTAGATCATCAACATTATTGTATGACTTGCTTTATATGATATTTCCATGTATAAATCTCTAGGTTGAGATGAATACATTGTACTTGTGCTATGAGTATGTGTTGAATGATGTTTATGAGCTAGGGTTGGAACATAAACCTTAGGATTTGAACAAATAGAGAACTTGAGACTTGAAAATGGGTGGTCTTGCATTTAGCATTGAAACCCTAATTTGGTGAACTTTAGTAATGACTCCGAGAAGTCGCTTTTAGGGAAGATTATGACTCCCCGAACAACATATTAGATTACTACGAGGTTTAGAGTTCGATTGATCGAGATTCTAGTCCTCCGTACTTTTGATACTGTTAAAATAGAGACTTGTGAATAGCTCTAATGTGTGGAATCGAATGTTTACATAATTGTTAAACGATGATGAGTGATAGAATAGAATAATCTACTTGTCATTTGTCAAGTTCACTACTTTTGAACTTGATAGTTATTTGCATTAGATGAATAAGAACATCTATTTGTGCATTGTGTAAGTCCAGCTGGCGTCGTTAGTTGAGTAAGGTAGGACGACCTATGGTCTTCACAAATTAACGTTTGTGATCGCCATAAGTCGCCGTACCGGAGTTTCACACACCCCTCTTCTGTTGGCCACAGTTGAGAAGTAGCCCCATTGTTGTAGCAATACGCATGGCTTTGGTTTGCTAAGTTTGAACTCGATAGGTTTATCGGGGACGTCGATACCACACACACGGGTATCGAGGGCACATTTGGTTATTTTGTGTATTGCAGGAGCAACGCAAAGAATTAACACCCGCCAGAAGAGAAAGAAAACAAAACTATTTGTATACCCAAAGCATCATTTACCCATGTTCTCTCTTAAATCCGTACATTCTGAACCTCCGCCGTTCCTAACATAATAAAAAAAGAACAAGGCCAAAATACTATTTCTCACAAAGTATCCGCCAAATCTCGTGACCCATATTCTATTTTGTCTCATTATCATATTCAATGCTGTCATTTGTTCTAGTTTTACTCCTGAGATGAACGGACATTAAAAAAAATAATGAAAGTTGATATGTGCATGTCATGTAAGGGTTACTTTCGTCAATTTAATCGGGGGTGTAAAATGAGATTTGATGCATTTTTCTTAAATTGGTTAATACAATTTTGGTAATAAAATTAAAACTAAACTCTAAATCAATAAATATATATTCTTAGTATTTAAACTAAGTGTTTAATAGAAAAATACGTCATTAATTAATTATTAGCATTTGTAGGTTAGATATTATTTTATCGTTTAGTTAATCATTTGACATTTAAGATATTTTGAATTATAAATTTTTTAAAAGAATTAAAACAAAATAAAATAAAAATTGGTAACCACTAATATTTAAGATATTTTTAAATTATAAATTTTCTTAAAAAATTAAAACAAATTAAAATAAAATTTGGTAAGTTCATTCACGCATTTTGTCAAACACTTGTGGTGCATCTTTTTTAAACCACTTTCAATATACATTTTGTTTATTTAAACAACCCAACAATTGATTTAAAGCAAATACACGAACAATTGATTTCAAACAAACTTTACAATTTTGTATTCCTTCAAAATCAAAGTCATTCCACTTCGGGATTGGAACCAAGCAGTTCAAGTCATGATCTTTATCAGGACAATGCCGCTCAAACTTCTCCCCATTCTCCGTGGAATTCAATAGTTTAATGGCCTCCACGTTGTCCAAACATTGTATATACTCCCTCATACTACTGAGACACACCCCAAACTTCTTAACCCTAACCCTAACCCTAACTCCCCCTCCCTCACCTTGGAGTCTCGTTCGCATTCTCCCAATTCTCCACCACGTCCAGATCAAAATCCCCAACCTCAAACTCATCCGTTATCACCCCGTCCTCATCTACCACTCCCATTCGCTGCAATGTCAGAGGCGGAGGAGGACTAGCCAACTCCTCATTTGGAACCAGGGGAGCAGCGGGAAGGGTCTGGCTGGAGACGGTTGGGGATTGGGTAGTGTCGTTGATGAGGGAGGAAAGATCAAAGGGCAATATAGTAACTTTTTATTTTACTTGTCATGTGCTTTGCACATGACCAACTTCCGTTAATTTTTTTAACGTTCGTTCGTCCCAGAGGTGAAACTGGGACAAATTGCAACATTGGATACGGTAATAGGACAAAATGAAATATGAGTAGCAAACTGAGATTTGGTGAATACTTTGAGGGGGAAATAATATTTTGGCCAAGGAATAACATACTTTGGGTTGTTTGATTGGTCTTATAGATGAGTGATTATGGTTTATGACTTATCATAAGTCATTTTCAATGTATTTAATTTTACTTATAAGTGAATAAGTTATAAGTAGTGTACAAGCCTTTAGAAGCACAATTAACTCATAAGCCATAAGCACCTAGGTTGGTGCTGATGACTTATCAGACAAAAACACGGAAGAGATATGGGTTTAATGATATTTTCATAATTCCAAGATTACCCTTCTTCAAACTAGGGTTCAATTATTTTCTCCTTTCTTCTCCAAACAACAGCCACGCACATAGAGCAACATCGCACAGAGCAACAAAGCGCTGCCAACCGTGGGTAACTCCGTCCGTCGCTTCCAAGCCAGAAACTTCATCACGACGGTCGTAATAGCTCCCAACCTCTCTCAATTTCTTCGGTCTACAATCCTCGTCGTCCATATTTGAAGCCCTAAATCACCGGTGCGAGCTCTGTGCTTTTGCTGCAAGTCAACCCTCTTTGTGGTAAGTTCTTTCCTGCAAATTAACCCTCTTTATACTGTTATTCTTCAATCTCTCTCTCTCACACACACAGATATAAATGATTTTGCTTTCATAGTTTTTTTTTACTCTGATCTATGTGCTTATTATATATTCTTAATTAATTTCTCATTGCTTATAGATGCCTACTAGTGGAAGGATTCAGTGATTGGGGAGTGTTAGTTTTCTACTTTTGGATTCTTGTCACTTTTAAACAATTGAAATATGTTGCAAGTACAATGCAGTGAATGTCTGATTTTACTTTCAATCGAAAACAGGGGAAAAGAAAGAAAAGAAAGAGAAAGATAGGATCTACTAGGGGGTGGATATTAGAGACAATTTTAGTTTTCTTAATCTGTGTGATTCGTCAAACAAACTCTTTTTATTTTTTTATAGAAACAGACGAGTATTAATTTTAAAGAAGAACCTTTTTTTAGTAGATTCAAGTTTGTACGAACAAACTCGAAATGAAATGTTTTTCTTTCGTTGATCATGGGATTTCGGATGTCATATAGTAATACTAATAGACTTTTATGATCATGGATATACCTCATTGTTTTTTATGTACAAAAGATTTTACTTTTCAAATTAGGACTCTTTGAGTGAGTGGAGGGTTGGGGAGCTTATCAGCAAGTTTTACTTTTCTTATGTGTTTTCTATCAATTTTAGCAGTCATGTCAAAGATAAAACTGCATTTGGTTGCTGACTTGGAGTTCATGAAGAAATAATGGGAAAAGTTGGAGATGTTAAACTACAAAAATACTAGTAGAAAATTTCACCATTGATCTTTGCCTTAGTTAGTTGCTTATATTTGAACTAACATGAAATCAGGGAGAGGATGCTCATTCAAATTTGAGTTGGATAGAGATCTATGAAAATTCAAAACTTAACAATAATTAGGAATCATGCGTAAGTTTAAAGTTGCATTGTGACTTTCATACCATCAACTGGTGTGCCCTTAACACACAAACACACATAACTCAAAGCATGTTGGTCTGTAAGACATTTTCCCAGTAAAAAAATAAAAAAATAAAGTTTTTCTATTCTTTCACGTTCTCTTTTACAAAAAAATTCCTTAGCAAACAAACATGCAAATTGAAACTCTTCTATGCTTACTTTCCCTTTTCCTTTTCTGGAGCCTCAAAAATAGAACACTTATTTGGGAGCAAACGTTCAAAACAAAACAAAACGACACGCTTGAATACTAAACACAGAAACCATACTTCAAATCAGCCAACTAATCTTCAGCCCGTATTGTTTTTGCTGGATGTGGAACCTCTAGCAATTGTTATTTGGTAGAATTGCTGAAACTCAGCCACAATTTGGCCATATCATACTCGGTTGATCAGATAAACAGACTTCTTTTTGGCTCAACCGTGAATTCCAGCAATTCCCCAAACCTCGATTGCAGAGGTTGGCCACCTCTTTTTGCTACAATGGCTAAAAGATAAAACTACATTTGGTTGCTGACTTGGAGTTCACGAAGAAATAATGGGAAAAGTTGGAGATGTTAAACTATAAAAATACTAGTAGAAATTTCACCATTGATCTTTGCCTTAGTTAGTTGCTTATATTTGAACTAACATGACAACCTTTTTTTGTGTGATACGTATTAGAAAAGTTGTAGAAAGAACTTTAAGTGAAAATTAATGGAAGTTTCTTGGTTGTACTTTAGAAATGAGACTACAATTCTGGTACAAACAAAAACAGAAAGTAGGTCTATTTCTTTTGGGATGGAAGGAATATATATTTGCATGATATGTAAGCATTAAGAGATATATCATGCTTTTGAAAAAATTTGAAAAAATATAAAGATTTGTAACTTAAATATTAGAAGTGAGACTCTTTTTCCGGGACAAACAAAAAGGGAAGTGTGACTCTTTTTGGGACGGAGGGAGTATAAAGAAGTAATTAGAATACATATCTACGTGCATATCTGTGTATATATATATAGTTTCTTCTTGGCCAAAATATGAAAAGCACCCCAAAGTATCCACCAAATTCCAAAGTCCCCCCAACCTAAGGTTTGCCCCAAAACCCCATCTGATGTTGCCAATTTTCTTAGTTAGCCCCCTGGTCGTGATTGTCGTTAGAAAGTTAACGTTTTTCATCATGTGCCTTGCACGTGTGGGGGCAATTAGGTCATTTCCTCATATATATACATAACTAAATAAAGGGGGTCAAAGTATCAAAAAAGAAAATACTTATTTTCAAGTTAAAGGGGGTCAAAGTGTCATAGTGGATTTCAAGAAACCATCGAAGCCTTTTCATCCTCAACCCATTGTCCTCCCAACCCATTAGCGCCGCCCCCGCCATCTCCCTCCTCAAAACCAACAACAATCCTCTCTCTCTCTCTCTTAATCACACACACACACACACACACGTGTCTCATTGTGACGCCCCGACCCGGATTTTCATACAAAATCCCAAGAACGGGTTGCCAAAACAACCACACAACATAACTAAACGCATATACACCTGATTTAACATAAGTGTAAATAATCTTTGGCGATATAATTGCCGGAAAACAACTTGTAATAACCACGAGTTTACAACTCGGGAAAGAAAACAACTACAACAACATCGGCCACAACATGCCGGAAACAACAACAACAACATAACCACGAGCGACAACATGCTCGGGAAACAACTAAAATAAAACCACTGAAGAAAAACGCGACATACATGTCGGCTACCAAAAGAATAATACACAACCAAGTATGATTCTACCCCAAAGTAAAGTCTATATAACTTTACATACCAACGTATCTCACCAAAAGAAAATACTAACATAACTGTACAAACCAAGTATGACTACGAGGACAACCTGCTATCTAGCCATGTCCTCACCGAAAGTTGCCTGGATGGTTCGGATCTAAGGAAAACAATTAAACACAATGGGGTGAGTCGAAACTCAATAAGTTACTAAATGCAACTACATGACATGGCATAATGCTCAGCTGTAATCGAAATCAAGTGATAGCATTTCTATACATCACAACTCAAACATGAAATATCATCGACGATATACAACTCATGTTAAACACAGAGCACTTTGATGTTCACATAAATGCTTGTAAAGTAAATCACATAAAAAGGATATTATTTCTCTTTATTCTTCTTTGCGTTGCTCCTGCAATACATAAAATAAATAATGTGTATCGATACTCGTCTATGATGTATCGATATCCCCGAACCTGCCGGGATCCCCGAAAATCTATCGGATCTTAGCAACCAAAGTCACGCGTATTGCTATAACAGAGGGGCTACCTCCCACCTGTGGCCAACAGGTGAGGTGTGTGTGCATACCGGTACGACGACTTATAGCGATTCCAAACATTGATTTGTCAAGGCTATATGTCGTCCCACCATAACTCGTTAACATAAATGCCAGCTGGACTCAATGCAATGCACAAAATGATATTTACTCATCTTATGCAAATTAACCCCCAAGTTCAAAAGTAATGAACTTGGTAAATGTCAAGTAACTCATTTTACTCAATAACATGCTATCAACAAGCACATACTTTCCAAGTTTATACAATCACATAGAGCTATCTACAAGTCTCTACTCCACAACATCAATTATCAATTCAACCAACTTGTTTGAGGGTTCATAATTCTACTCCAACCAACTCAGATTTCTGTAGGGATTTAACAATATGTTTGGTGTGTATTGTTCATCGAAAACTCTACCTCAAGAGTTCACTAACATAATTGTTCACTTTGGGTATAATTGCTATATACAACTTTCTCCCAACTAAAGTCTTTGTTCTTCTCTTAGTACAATTCTAAGTTCAACAACGAGTAATTAACCGAACCAAATATCTCATACCAAGTTCATCATCATAATCAAGATTTCACACATCCTTGTAGCATTTAGACATGTAAATCACAACTCTAACAAAGCTAGCAAGTGTTTTATGTCACTAGCATGGTTTGAAGCTTTAAGCATACAAAAGGGGGAATAGTAACTTACCTCAATTATAAAAATCACACCACTAAAAAGAGAATCAAAACCTTCAAAGTTGTTCTCCTAGTCTCAAGCAACACAAATCTGGTCTTGGATTAAAGTTTGGATGGTTGGATATTGAGGAGATGCAAAACACACAGTGGTCTCACCTTGACAGCACACACAGTTCTCTCTCTAATGTTCTTGAGTGATTTTGGGTGAAATGAAAGTGATGGAGGGTTACTCTCTGATGTTTTCATGGTGGAGGAGGTGGTGAGAGAGCTGGCTTCTTACTTAGGGACGTGTCCTCACCCTAAACCAAAAGTCTTGCATGCAATTTATAATATTAAAACATATATAGCACATCTGTTAACAGGGCGATCGCTCTCTATCGAGACAAGGCGATCGCTCAACTTTCTGCCTACAAGGCGATCACTTTATACTCAGTTCACAGATACCAACTTTCTGTCTACAGGGCGATCGCTCAAGGCGATCACTCTGTCTCCAGTGTGTTATATACTAAGTACAAAGTCATTTTATATAACCAAAACCAACCCAAATAGTTATTAGGCAAATATCAAATGTATATAATGTCAAATTACTCAACAAGCTACACAACCATAGTTCATGTTACTATCATGGCATTTCCACTCATGCTAATCAAATATATACTTATGCAAATAACACATTAGGAGAGCTAGGGTATTACATCATCTCCTCCTTAAAGGAATTTGGTCCCTAAATTCACTTACCAATCTCATCAAACAAGTGTGGGTACTTCTCACGCATCTCGCTCTCAGTTTCCCAAGTCGCTTCTTCCATTTTATGATTCCTCCACAAAACTTTTACAAGTGGTATTCGTTTAGTTCTTAGCACTTGCTCTTTGGTGTCAAGTATCTTTACCGGTTCCTCAACATACGACAAATATGGTTCAAAAGAAATCTTTTCATACTCAAGCACATGTGATTCATCTTTTATATACTTGCGAAGCATGGACACATGAAACACATTGTGAATCTCGGATAAAAAAAGGAGGTAAAGCAATCCTATACGCTAAAGCCCCAACCTTCTCAAGTATCTCAAAAGGTCCAATAAACCTTGGTGATAACTTTTCTTTTTTACCAAACCTCTTTGTGCCCTTCCTAGGTGATACCTTCAAGAACACATAGTCCCCAACTTGGAACTCAAGATCCCTACGTCGATGATCAGCGTAGCTCTTCTGTCGGCTCTGAGCTGTAAGTAGCCTATCTCGAATCATTTTCACGCTTTCCGCCGATTGTTGTACCATATTAGAGCCCCATATCTTTGCTTCACCAACTTCATCCCAACAAATTGGTGATCGACATTTTCGTCCATACAAGGCCTCATAAGGAGCCATCCCGATACTTGTCTGAAAACTGTTGTTATAGGCAAACTCTGCTAAAGGCAAATTGGAATCCCAACTTCCCTTGAAATCTACTGTACACGCCCGTAGCATATCTTCAAGTATCTGAATCAATCTCTCCGATTGTCCGTCAGACTGAGGATGAAACGATGTACTCAAATTCAACTTCGTACCCATGGCATCTTATAGAGCTTGCCAAAATCTTGATGTAAATCTCGGATCCCTGTCTGAAACAATACTAACCGGAACTCCGTGTAATCTAACAATCTCTTGAATGTATAAAGCTGCCAATTGACTCAACGAGTATGTCATCAAAATGGGAATAAAGTGAGCTGATTTCGTCAATTGATCAACCACAACCCAAACAACATCAAACCCCCATCGAGTACGTGGCAACCATGTCACGAAATCCATGGTAATATGTTCCCACTTCCATTCTGGTATCTCAAGTGGTTGTAGCAAACCTGCGGGTCTTTGGTGTTCAGCCTTGACTTGTTGACAAGTTAGACATCTCGACACGTATTCCGCTATTTTCCTTTTCATACCGCTCCACTAGAATTGCTTCTTTAAGTCTCGGTACATTTTCGTACTTCCCGGATGTATGGTGTATCTAGCCTTGTGAGCCTCATCAAGAACTTGTCGCTTAACTCCCTTACTCGAAGGCACACAAATCCTCCCTCGAAATGTAAGAATACCATCCTTATTCATCGAAAATTCAGAAGTCTTGCCTTCACTTAACTCACCTATTATCCTCTTCAATTCTTGATCATCAACTTGAGCTTCTTTAATCTGTTGGAATACCGCTGGCGTAGCCCGAACACACGCAAAGATTACTCCATGCTCGACTTCGCTAGGACTCCAATCTCTAAAGTCTTCTAACATCCTCCATTCTCGAACCATCAAGTGAGAAATGTAAGTCTTTCTACTTAGTACATCCGCTACCACGTTTGCTTTCCCCGGATGATAAAGAATAGTACAATTGTGATCCTTCAACTTCTCCATCCATCTACGTTGTCTCATGTTCAACTCTTTTTGTGAGAAAAGATACTTTAAGCTCTTATGATCTGTATACACCTCAAATTTTGCTCCATACAAATAATGCTTCCTTTTGTGCAACGCAAATATAATCGCCGCCAACTCCAACTTCTTTGACACATAGGCGATGACTTTCCCGTTCTGCATTAATACACAACCCAAACCCTCTTTAGAAGCATCACTGTATATCATGAAATTCTCACTACCACTAGGCAATGCTAACACCGGAGCCGTTGTCAACCGTCGCTTCAACTCTTGGAAACTAGCTTCACACTTATCATCCCAAACAAACAGTGTTTTCTTCTTTGTTAGGTTTGTCATCGGAGTAGCGATCTTAGAAAATCCCTCAATGAATCTTCGATAATATCCCGCTAACCCCAAGAAACTGCGAACCTCAGTAACGGTACTCGACTTTTTCCACTTTGTTACCGCTTCAATCTTTGATGGATCGACAGCTATTCCCGCACTCGAGACAACATGCCCCAAGAATGCCACTTCTTCCAACCAAAATGCATATTTGCTGAATTTGGCAAACAAATGCTTCTCTCGAAGGATCGTCAATACCACCCTTAGATGCTGCTCATGCTCTTCACGTGTCTTTGAATAAACAAGGATATCATCAATGAATACCACAACAATGCAATCCAGATATTGATGAAAGACTCGGTTCATTAAATCCATAAACACTGCGGGTGCATTCGTTAACCCAAACGGCATAACCACGAACTCAAAATGTCCATACCTCGTACGGAAGGCAGTTTTTGGTACATCTTCCGCTCGCACTTTCAGTTGATGGTAACCACTTCTCAAATCTAGCTTGGAGTACACAATGGATCCCTGCAATTGATCGAATAGATCATCAATATGTGGTAAAGGATACTTGTTCTTGATTGTCACCTGATTCAATTGTCGGTAATCAATGCACAATCTCAAAGTACCATCCTTCTTTCTCACGAATAACACTGGTGCACCCCATGGCGATACATTTGGCTTGATGAATCCCCTGTCAAGTAATTCCTGTAACTGTACCTTTAACTCTTTCAACTTTGCGGGCGCCATTTGATATGAAGCTTTCGAAATAGGAGCTGTACCCGGCAATAATTCGATACAAAACTCAACCTCTCGATCAGGAGGCATAGCATACTCAGTTGAAAACACATCAGGAAAGTCACAAACAACTGGGACTTCCTCTAGTTTTGGTGTAACTATACTCTTATCAACCACACAAGCCAGGTATCCCGCACAACCCCGAGATAACAATTTTCTAGCTCTCAAAGCAGAAATAACATTTATACCACTTTGAACATTATCACCAACAAACATAAACTCAGACACACCAGGCATAGAAAATGTAACTTTCTTGCTATGACAATCTACTATAGCATGATAAGCACATAACCAATCCATACCAAGTATCACATCAAAATCACGTATTGGCAATACTACCAAATCAGCATGCAATGTGTGATCACCAATAAGTATGTCACAAGCTCGAAAGACCTCCAAAGCTATCATATTTTCTCCCAACAGAGTAGACACCTCAAGTATATAAGGTAAAGATTGAGGTAACACACACAAATTGTGCACATAATGAGATGCAATATATGAATGAGATGATCCTGGATCTATGAGCACTCGTGCCTTACTACCGAAAATAGAAAGACTACCTCCTATCACAGACGTCGACTCAGGCACTCCCTTCTGATCGAGCACAAACACACGACCTTGTACTTTAGGCCTACCATCACTATCCCTCTTAGCACCACTAGACTGCTGACTAGAGGCCCCCATCTGACCGCCCTTTGGCTTAGGACAATCTCTTTTCAAATGTCCTATCTCCCCACACTAATAATATTGCCCAGCTTTATACCCAGACTTGAACCGATATCTGTCTTCAGAATGTCCCGTTCTTAAACAAAAATTGCATGTCACAGGAGTACTTCACTGTCCTTGAGTAGTAGGAGCATTAGACCCTCGTCCACTAGCTTGTTGCCTTGATTGCCCCTCATACTGAGATCTATTCTGATTTTCTCCCCGATTATAATTATTGGAATTGCCTCTATTTCCTCTATTACTTCCACTTTGTCCTCGCCCAGCTGATTGCGAAGACTACTGAAAATTACATGCACCATACCTTCCCTTGTGCTCTTCTATATCCCCCTCTATCGCATATGCACGATCCATCGCGCTACGATAATCTGTGAGCTGAAGTGATAGCAACTGTTTCCTATACTTCGTCTTCAATCCCTTTACAAACTTCTGAGTCTTCCTCACTTCATCCGGATCTAAGTGAGTACAATATCGAGCCAATTCGGTGAACTTTGCGGAATACTGTGCCACCGACATATTCCCTTGCTCAAGATCATAAAATTCCCTCTCTCTTTTATCACGAACTACCGCTGGAATATATTGAGCTTTAAACTCCCTGAAGAAGTTAGGCCAGCTTGATGGTAATCCTTGCAAATTCCAGCTCTCTTGCAACACTTGCCACCAGTGCTCCGCGGCACCTTCTAGCTTAAACACTGCTAAAACTACTTTCTCATCATCGGTACATCCCAAAGCTGCAAAGATTTTGCCTTTGTAGCATCAGGCTCCCCCACAAAGGTTCTTGGTTTCATCTTTAGGAATCTCTCAAGTACTGGAATGTTGTTTCTCTGTCTTACCTCCGGTTGTGGTACTATAATCTCCGGCTGTGGTGCCACCCCTTCAGGTTGTGGTGCCGCCCTTCCATTAATTCGTTGTGACATTTGTTCCATTGTCTCCATCATTCTCTGGTACATGTTCATCAACATCTCATTCTGATTATTCTGATTCTGATTCTGTTCAGGAAGCACATTATGTGGACGATCAACATTTGCATCTCCTTATTCATTTCCCCCAGCACTAGACTCAACTCGTTTAGTCTTAACCATCTTAACAACCTACACACAACACTCGACGTTAATATCTCGACAATAACCATACCCACCTATGCCAAGGAACCTATCCCGGCGACAGAAAAACCATTGCTCTGATACCAATTGTGACGCCCCGACCTGGATTTCCATACAAAATCCCAAGGTCGGGTTGCCAAAACAACCACACAATTAACATAACTAAACGCATATACACCTGATTAACATAAGTGTAAATAATCTTTGGCGATATAATTGCCAAAAAACAACTTGTTATAACCACGAGTTTACAACTTGGGAAAGAAAACAACTACAACAACATCGGCCACAACATGCCGGAAACAACAACAACAACATAACCACGAGCGACAACATGCTCGGGAAACAACTGAAATAAAATCACTGAACAAAAGCGCGACATACATGTCGGCTACCAAAAGAATAATACACAACCAAGTATGATTTTACCCCAAGGTAAAGTCTATATAACTTTACATACCAACGTATCTCACCAAAAGAAAATACTAACATAACTGTACAAACCAAGTATGACTATGAGGACAACCTGCTATCTAGCCCTGTCCTCACCGACCTCACCGAGAGCTGCCTGGCTAGTTCGGATCTAAGAAAAACAATTAAACACAACGGGGTGAGTCGAAACTCAATAAGTTACTAAATGCAACTATATGACATGGCATAATGCTCAGCTGTAATCGAAATCAAGTGATAGTATTTCTATACATCACAACTCAAACATGAAATATCATCGACAATATACAACTCATGTTAAACACATAGCACTTTGATGTTCACATAAATGCTTGTAAAGTAAATCACATAACAAAGGATATTAATTCTCTTTATTCTTCTTTGCGTTGCTCCTGCAATACACAAAATAAACAATGTGTATCGATACTTGTCTATGATGTATCGATATCCCCGAACCTGCCGGGATCCCCGAAAATAAATCGGATCTTAGCAACCAAAGTCACGCGTATTGCTATAACAGAGGAGCTACCTCCCACCTGTGGCCAACGGGTGAGGTGTGTGTGCATACTGGTACGACGACTTATAGCGATTTCAAACATTGATTTGTCAAGGCTATATGTCGTCCCACCATAACTCGTTAACACAAATGCCAGCTGGATTCAATGCAATGCACAAAATGGTATCTACTCATCTTATGCAAATTAACCCCCAAGTTCAAAAGTAGTGAACTTGGTAAATGTCAAGTAACTCATTTTACTCAATAACATGCTATCAACAAGCACATACTTTCCAAGTTTATACAATCACATAGAGCTATCTACAAGTCTTTATTCCACAACATCAATTATTCAATTCAACCAACTTGTTTGAGGGTTCATAATTCTACTCCAACCAACTCAGATTTCTATAGGGATTTAACAATATGTTTGGTGTGTATTGTTCATCGAAAACTCTACCTCAAGAGTTCACTAACATAATTGTTCACTTTGGGTATAGTTGCTATATACAACTTTCTCCCAACTAAAGTCTTTGTTCTTCTCTTAATACAATTCTAAGTTCAACAACAAGTAATTAACCCAACCAAATATCTCATACCAATTTCATCATCATAATCAAGATTTCACACATCCATGTAGCATTTAGACATGTAAATCACAACTCAAACAAAGCTAGCAAGTGTTTTATGTCACTAGCATGGTTTGAAGCTTTAAGCATACAAAAGGGGGGATAGTAACTTACCTCAATTATAGAAATCACACCACTAAAAAGAGAATCAAAACCTTCAAAGTTGTTCTCCTAGTCTCAAGAAACACAAATCTGGTCTTGGATTAAAGTTTGGATGGTTGGATTTTGAGGAGATGCAAAACACACAGTGGTCTCACCTTGACTGCACACACAGTTCTCTCTCTAATGTTCTTGAGTGATTTTGGGTGAAATGGAAGTGATGGAGGGTTACTCTCTGATATTTTCATGGTGGAGGAGGTGGTGAGAGAGCTGGCTTCTCACTTAGGGACGTGTCCTCACCCTAAACCAAAAGTCTTGCATGCAATTTATAATATTAAAACATATATAGCACATCTATTAATAGGGCGATTGCTCTCTATCGAGAGAAGGTAATCGCTCAACTTTCTGCCTACAAGGCGATCGCTTTGTTATTAACCAAGGTGATCGCTTTGTACTCAGTTCACAGATACCAACTTTCTGTCTACAGGGCGATCGCTCTGGCCCATGCCTAGGCGATCGCTCTATCTCCAGTGTGTTATATACTAAGTACAGAGTCATTTGATGTAACCAAAACTAACCCAAATAGTTATTAGGCAAATATCAAATGTATATAAGGTCAAATTACTCAACAAGATACATAACCATAGTTCATATTACTATCATGGCATTTCTACTCATGCTAATCAAACATATACTTATGCAAATAACACATTAGGAGAGCTAGGGTATTACATTCATATTGATTTCTTGAGCAATTACTGTTTATTCTGGTTAATTTGACTTCCTATTTTGACTATTATAGCTGCATTTCAATTTCATAATTTGTTCAAGATTTGTGCCAACTAAGCCTTCTTTGAGTTAATGTAGGAGGAAGCAATGAAAATGAACCAAGTCATGATTAAATTGTTTTCAGCAACTTGAAAAGCTTTAAGAATTCACCATCATCGACAAAGCATTTTATGTCACCGACCATATCTGCAGCTTCAAAGGCTGCTCCTCCAAGGAAAAAGGTCTTGGCCGAGAGAAATAGGGTTCGCGATGTCTTATTAAGTTTGTAAATATTATAATACCCCGACCCTACTTCCTTCCTAGTATACTCGTAGTCCCTTCACATCGGCCATGAAACCCTCACAATGTGAGAAGTCATGCTTGTTAAGCGTGACGTGTTAAGTTGTAATTAAGCCGTGTTCGACACGTGATTAACTCATGCTGAGTTGTACTTCATTTTTGTATTCGTTCGAGACTATTCTCGATATCAATTATTATTTTTATACATTGTATATTCCCCACGTTTAGGTGACCTAGCCTTAGTCTGGTTTCACTCTCGAATGGCAAACATGTTAGTCTTGTTGTTAAACCGTAAGTTGTGATGATTCGTGTGTCATGTTGTGTGGTTATCTTCGTGTACGATTGAGACTTGTGTTGTTCATCCTTCAAGCCTCATTGGGGGATAATTTTGGTGAGTTTTTATAGTGTTTTGACCTTTGTTTGATGTTAGAATCAACCTAGGATCACTTCGATACATTTCGGGATTATCGAGGGCATTTTTAGAAAACTACCTTGTGCTTTAGCTCTATGCGGCCGCACTATGCGGGCTCGCATAGAACACATGACCTTTCTGGAATCTATGCGGCCGCATTATGCCTTGGCATAGGTGCCTATGCGGCCGCACTTTGCGTCCGCATAGCCGCGAGCCCTGTTTTGTTAGTTTTCGATATTTCTCTGTTTTTAACGTTTTTAAGTGGTTTAAAATGCTCAAACAAACCCGGAATTGGACCAAAAACTTACCCATGGATTAAATAAGATAACCCAACCCATTTTCTCTCATTTTCTCCCTCCAAACCCAGCTGGTTATAGAGAGAGAAAGAAGAGAGAGAGGAGAGTGGAGAGATAAAATCGCAATATCTTGAGCATCCGGAGTCGGATCGATAATCCGTCTTCGCCGTAGCGTAGAGGGCGACAAAGGGATCATTCCTAACCTATAAATTTCCATGATCCATTTTCAAATCATGGACCTTCATCTCCACCCATGTTTTTAGTGGGAGAAAGTGGATTTTCGAAGAGAGAAAGCTTGATTCGAGCCTAGATCGAGGGTGGGATCGACGATTGGAATCCGTAGTGGTGTAGAGGTCGTGGAGGAGTAAATTTCCAACCAAAGTCCCCTTGGTTTCGTGGTGGATTTGCTGTGAATGTAAGTAACTATAATGTTTTGTGTGTTTACGAGTTGAATTGGAAAAGTAAAGCATGTAAGATGTGTTAGCAATGATTTTTGTAACATTTTCTTGGGAGAAATATATAATTAGTCCCTACAAATGATGTTAGGTTATACTTTTTTGCTTGCTTGAGTAGGGATTTTGAATTGGGAAAGAATTGATGAATTATTGTTGATTTCATGGAATCCGAATAATAGAGACTCGTAGAGTTTGATGTTGTTGCTATTATTATTGTGGTTGTTGTTGTTGCGGTTGTTCTGGTAATCATTATTTTCGAGTAATAGGAACTCCATAAGGTTGAAGTGTACTTGTGTATCATTTAGTTGGGTTCCGGCTGTAATGTCGCCGATGACTTATTTTAATCTGATCATACTTCACTATATTATTCGTAAGTTTGAGTATGTCGAATCATTGAGGTTTTTGTCGTTTATGCACCAGCGATAAACTTGCGAGATTGTTACGAGTAGTAGACACTTCGTATATTGGACATTTCGATTGATATGGGTTTGTAGGGACGATACTACAGCTTGTCCCGACATTTTAAATATTAGTAATGACTCTAGCGGAGTTGACGTGAGATAGTATATTTATACTTAAAAAATTATACGAGCTATATACTAGTCGTGACTGACTCTGGTAGAATCGAATAGGACGTATAAACAAACGTCGATTAATGTGGTGATTTTATTAATGGGTATAATCGACTCTACGGAGTTGAGTAATGGGTAGTACTAATCCCTACATGACATATATTAGTTCCCTACCATGTGGAATGGCGGATTGATGAGTTTATAACTTAGTAGAACTTTGACGTGGTTGACTTAGTCAAACATTAGTTGACTACAAGTTACGTTGAATAGTTGAGCTATGCTCTTGTATGAACAAGTATTAATGGTACATAGTTGCCTCTTCAATAGAGTATCTTGAGTGACTAAAGGATACTATAAGGATCCTAAGTTAAGAGTAATGGCTTCGTGTTGATTAATGGTTGTAAGAACAAGTAGACTTACCTTATGTTGGGGTTAGGTATGTGTCTAGCTATCACAAGCACTGTTTGTCGGTTGAGTCGTACAATAGGCCTACTTTGCCTATTGTCTTGTTTAGTTTATATGTTTAGTGATTACAGACATGATGTGATTGTTCTAGTTTGAGATAGGACAATCATCCTACTTTGATGATTGACTGTAGGACAGTCATCCTACTTTGATGATTGATTAGGTGTTTAGTATTTACAAGCACATTGAGCTGATTTGGTATGTGATTCAATAGAACACATGATGATTTGTTGAGAATGACGAGTAAATATTTACTTGTGCATTGCATTGAGTCCAGCTGACATTTTTGGTAAAGTTATGGTAGGACGATGTATAGTCTTTATGAATGTGTTTTGTAATCGCTATGGGTCGCCGTATCAGTTTGCACACACCCTTCACCTGTTGGCCGCAGGTGGGATGTAGCCCCCACTGTTGTAGCAATACGCATGACTTTGGTTAGCTATTGAACCCGATGGTATTATTCGGGGACGTCGATACTACATACACGGGTATCGAGGCACATATGTTTTCTCGTGTATTGCAGGAGCAACGCAGAGATTGTGGATGCAGAATTATATCCTTGCTTATGTGGTTTATTTAAGTTGCACTTATGTGAACATCAAAGTGCTATGTGATTTGTGTGACTTGTATACTTTTGATATTATATATGTTCAGTATGAGTATAAGGCTCCGTTTGTTTCAAGGAAATAACTTCCGAAAAATGATTTTTGAAAAATAGCTTTTGGAAAATGAAAATGTTCTATTTTCAGGCGTTTGGTAAATCATTTGAAAACATGTCGGAAAATATTTTCCGGTGTTTGGCAAACATTTAAAATTTTTACGGAAAACATGAATACATATAAAAAGTTATATTCTCTTCGTCCTAAAATTAATGTCTCCTATTGAATATACACTTATTTTTAAAATTTTTTTACTTTAAATAATTTCTTTAGTAACCCCCAATTATTACTAGTGGTATTAAATCAATGGGGGTTCGTATACTTTTCAATCTCACAAATAACAATAACATAATTAATAATTGATTTGAAAACACATTTCAAAAACAAAAGAAAAATAAAAGAAATAGATAATTGTTGTGGGACATACCGAAATGAAATAATAGACACTTATTTTAAGACAAATGGGGTATTTATTAAAATTGAGTAGTGTAAAGGTGATATTAGGCTCCAATTCCAGCCTCACATTATAAATTCTATGATCTTAAACATTATACCAGAAACTTCATGTACTCTTCAACCAAATATTTTATTCTGTGTAATACTATCTTTAAAAATTAAAGTATTAAAAAAATAATTTAAAATTTTAAATCAACGCACTAAAGAATTTCAAACAGGTCGATATATATAACATGTTCACTCTATCTTAGTATTTCTAATGTAATATTAAGTTAAAATATTTTCGAAATTCAACTACTTGAATTTGTAATATTATTGTTATTTTCTCGTCTCAAAATGAATATTTACTTTTATCTGTGATCGTGAATAAAAGTGAACATTTATTTTGGGATGAACATGAATATATTTTTCAATGTTATAAAAATTTCCATAAATCTTGACAATATCAACAAAAAGTATATAAATAAAACTTTGTTCATAGAATTACTTTAAAATGTTACGGTAAAATATTACGATTATTTTTCTTGAATGAAAAGTTAGAAATGAATATAGCACATCCAAATGTACAAAGGTAATATTAGGAGAAAATTGGAATGAACAAGTTTTGGAAAATGACTTACGGAAATTGAATCCGCAAGTCATTTTCCTGAAAAGAAGGCTTCATTTTTCGTTGACTTGTAAAACATCTTACATTGACTACATTTTCCAATTGTTACCAAACACCAAAAAATAAGAAAAATGTTTTTCGGAAATCATTTTTCGTGAAACAAACGGAGCCTAAATGTTATCACCATGTCATTCTTACTATTGAGCATTTTGTCATATCATATAATCGCATGTAGCCACTTGTCGATTAATTGTTAAATTGGACTCATTACCTAGGCTTGTGGGTTTGTAGTTGAGATGTTAGGTAAGTTGGAAGCACTATCTAGACTAGTTATATGTAGAGTCTTGGTTTACTGTTGCATTCATACTCATAGCATACAATACATTATAGTGGCTTATGGGGTCTTGTAGACTCACTTTTATTGTGTTGACTCTTTTAGATGGCAATCGAAGGATGACTTAGTGAGGTCGGTGAGACTTGCGGGTGCTGGCAAATTGATCTTTGGGTAATTGCTTTTCGGAGCCTGTTTATACTTATGTTTCTTAGTTCAGCGAAAATGATGGTTGATGTAAAGTTATGCAAACTTTACTTATGGGTAGCATTGTTTTGTAACTCTTTTTATTGTTGTATTCTTTGGAGCTGTGTAATACCCGTTATTTATTTTTATTATTTAATAAATTGTGTTAATAATGATTTTTCGACACAAGTTCGTTTGGGCCGATTATATTTGTTTTTGTGCTTCGTAATAAAGATGTCAATTGGATTTGATATTTTTTTGATATTGTTGTGTTGGGTTTAGCCCGTAAATTTGTCCAAATTAGTTAAGCCTGAGATAGTTCAAAAAAAAAAAAAAAAAAGAGAGAAAGTTTAGGCATGAGCTGGGAAGGAGATTGGGCTTACCAACTCATGCTCACTGTGGTTTGTTGGGGGGATAAGAATTAGAATTTCAAAAGAGGAAAAGTAATATTGGAGTCTCCCGGATAGAATCAATAGCTGTTTAGGTTCTATTAGGAGAGTTAGAAGAAAAAAAAATATATTCAAGACTCAGGATTAGAGAGAGAGAGAGTGTGTGACGGCGCAAGGAGGAGAAGTGTGACGCTGGGAGTTGATCGGGAAGCAGTTTTGTGAAGAAACAACTTGAGGTAAACCTTGGTTCCCTTCTCCGATCGTAATGATACTGTTATTTTACTCTTCATAATGCAAGTCTGATTTGTGAGTTCGAAACGGTATGAAACGGAGAATTGAAGTATTAATTGTGTGATCGCTGTTGTTGGGTGTCCATTAATGGCGTATGTATGTAAATAGGTAATTATTCTGTTGCAGGGAAGGATGAGTGTGTGCATGTATATGTGGGTTGAGGGTGTGTGTGTGTTTATGGGTTGAATGTGTGGTGGTGTGTATGTGGCTGGAAAAAAAAAAGAATTAATTAAGAAAGGGAGTAAGAAACAGAGTGTGTGTAATTTGTGTATACATGTGTTGAGTGTGTGTGAGACAGCGTGTGTGTTAGTGTGTGCATGATGGTGTGTGCGTGGGATGTTAAGAGTCAGCACTATATAAGTTTTGGTGGCCATGGATTCCAAGTTTTTAAAGAGCTGGAAGTGTTTGAAAGGAAAAAAAAAATAAAAGGAAACAGAACATAACAGGGACGATTTTGGTGAGGAAGAAGGAGAAAATTTTCAGAATAGTCCCTGAACTTTCAGAGTTTGATTGATAGTTTTTACATATTCAGAATAGTCCCTAAGATACTAAAATGGTGAATAAACCCCTCAGGTTTTAAGTTTTCAGAATTGTGGTATTTGTGTATGTTTAGTATAGGAGTTTTATAACTTATGTTAGAATGTAAATGTATATATATATATATATATATATATATATATATATATATATATATAAATTTTATGGTTATTTTTGTTAAAAGTTAGTTTAATAAATTAGGTGTAATTTGGTATTAGTATTTTGAAATTATGAAATTAGTATTCGTATTAATTAGCTAATAGTTACGTTCTGTTTGGAATATTAGATTCGAGCAAAAGGAGTTAGCACTTCGTTGCGTTTCGGTGATTTTGTTATTTCGGACCACGCGTTATAAAGGTAAGGGATTTCGCCTCTTGTTAGGTTATTTTATAATATATGTCGATGATAGGTTTCTCGTACATATTTTTATAATACCGTTTTTGACACCATGCCCGACCATGTGTCGGTATTTGTTTTGACTCCGTCGTATGCGTTTCTTCGTACATTCGAAATTGTTTCGTAAATCTCATGTGTTAGTTTGATAATGCATGCGATCCCTTTTGTTTTGAAAAGTTGTTTTGATTCAGTAAATTGTACTGTGTTTGGTACCATTCTCGTTATGAATTCCGTATGATCACTAAGTATGAATTATTGTCACTAGAAATTAGTGACTTTCAGACTTTATTAGAAAATTTGCACCACTTGGCATGTGTGTGCGGTAATCCGGATTTACCATTTAGAACTCAGAATTCAGAACCCCGTTAGGGGCCAATTGTTAGAACTTTGAATTATTTGAACATATTTACGTGATCATATTCCCTGGGAATATTTTGTCGTAATTGACTGGTATGGGACGGTCAGTGACGATTGGAATATTCCGTTTCCTTAGTTGTCTAATATTGTCCTTGGAATTCCCTCTTTGGAAAACTTTTGGAAATTATTCGTTTTGTATTTGAAATGTTAATGCTATTTTTATGATATACTGTCGGCAATGATACTTGTTCATATTCTCATTCAAACTTCTTTGTGTGTCCACCCTCCTTAGTAACCGGAGGGGTGGCGTTTGATCTTACTGGGCATTGTTCGCTCACCCTTTCATATTTTCTTCTCTCCAGGTCACAGGCGAGAGAATTAAGGTTTATAGTTGAGAGTCAAATTTCGAGGACGGACTTGAATGTTTTGTGGTTTATTTCATTAGAATGAACTGTGTAGAGGATTTTGGGAATTTATTAATTTTGACTAGTCCTGCGAGACTACTTTATTATTGTTTTGGAGTTACACAGGGTGTAAGTCTTGAGATTTTATTTTTACATGAGTTGTGATTTGAAATAGGTTAATTTGTTGGTATACATTATTGAGTTAAGTTAGATTTTGTAGTAACGTGGCTGGGCTTGGGCCATATGGTTGGGCCCAAGTCTGGGGCGTTACAAAGTTGGTATCAAAGCTTAGGCTTTAGGTCCTGAAGGTTTAGAAACTCAAAAATCGTTAGATTTAAGAAATAATTGCATTATTAAGACTGTGATTTTAGTTATAAGTATGTGTATCCCTATAATTCATCGAGACTGACAAAAGTTATTATTTACCTGTAGGAAATGGTGAGGACCAAACAGACTGCAAGGAAATCCTCTTTTCACCTTTATGTACCTAGGGGGAAATGGCTAGCAACCCATAGAGAAATTGTACTAGCTAAACAAGAGATCCAACGTAGGAAGAAGCGTGAAAATAGACTGATCGAGCAATTGAGAACCCAGCTCAAGGCAATGAAGAAGGCCTTGGCACAGCCAGAAGAAGCAAGTGAAATCCTAGCAGAAGTAGTATCAAAAACACCAGGCCAAGAGTGGGGAGCAGTGTTAAATCCTGTACTCTTAGAAGATTAGGCTAGTGAGATAAATTTTAGCAAATTAGTTTGTAGTGGGGGAAAACCCTAGGAAAGTTTCAGTTAGTATTTATTTCTTTGTAATGGAGTGGTTTTGAATTTTGAAAAATTTGAATTGTCAGTTAGTAATAAAGGCTTCGTTTTGATTGTTTTATGAAATTTCTTTTCGTATATAAGTTCTTAGAATTTGATTTAAGTTAAATAATCACGAATTATTTCCTAAGATTTTGGAACTTGTGAATGAGCTCTATTTGGGTCGATCTATATGTATCTTTTTGTGAATTTAGACATGGATTTCGTCCCTAATATTGTGGTGTAATGTTTCTTGGATTTGTCTCAGAACACAATGGCCAGAGGAAGTCGTACTGGTGTTCGTGGCCGTGGGCGCGGACGAGGTAGGAGAGGGGATAGGCCAAATGAGGTGGCCGAGGACTCTACTTCGGGGGTTGCAGCAAACTAGAATGGTCCCCAACCTAACCTCAACACCAACGCAAACGTGAACGCGAATGTTAATGTCCCTCCACAAACGGACCCTGCATTGGTTGCGCTCTTGCAAACTTTGACACAAACTGTTGCTACCTTGGGTCAAATTACTCAGGGACTCGCTGCTCAGGCACAAGCTAGACCTGAACCTCAACCCCAACCCCAACCTGTTGCTCAGCCACAAGTGGTGACTAAAGATCCGCTAGAGAGTTTTCAGAAGCGGAATCCTGGTAAATTCACGGGTGCACCAGGCACAGAGAAGCCGGAAGATTGGCTGGATAACATTGAAAAGATTTTTGAGACTATGACATGCTCCAGTGAGCTGAAGGTTAAGCTCACCACTTTTGTACTTCAGGGCGAGGCAAGCCAGTGGTGGAAGGCAGAGAAAAGGGCCAAAGAATCAAGAGGTATCCAGGTGATAACTTGGGAGATATTTTTGGAGTCCTTTAATAAGAAGTTCTTTCCTCCCAGTGTTCGTGAAAAAAGGGTGGCAGATTTCCTTGACCTGAAACAAGGAACGATGACAGTGAATGAATATGATGCCAAATTTACAGAACTGTCAAAGTATGCCCCAAATTTCTTTGACAATGAGGAGCAGAAAGCCCGGAAGTTCGAGAGGGGGTTTAATGATAGAATTAGTTACAGGCTGAAACCTTTGAAACTGTCATCGTATGCGGAAGTGTTGGATCGGGCAAGGATTATTGAGGAGGACTTGACAGATTATCGGAATAGAAAGGAGGAAAAGAAAAGAGGTGCTGATGACCAAGGGGGACGTTATCGGGGACAGTCTAGTGGTCAAGGTGGGACCCACAGTGATAATAATAGGAGAAATACAGAGGAAAATCATCCAAAGGGGACAACTCAGTGGGGTCGAAATCAGAACCAAGGTTAGAATCAGAACCAGGGCCAACATCAGAATCAGGGCCGAAACCGGATCCAAAGCCAGAATTATAACCAAGGCTGGAACCAGAATCAGGGTCGAGGTCAAAATTCGGGGGTTAGTAATAACTGTAAAACTTGTGGGGGAAAGCATCAGACAGAATCGTGCTATTGGGGAAAAGGTGCATGTTTTAACTGCGGCAAGACTGGGCATCGCGTTAAGGAGTGTCCGGACCCACTCAAGAAATCTTTCACTAATAAGGCGGGTGGTGAAGATAAAGAGAAACCTAGAGAGCAGGGAAGGGTCTATGCAATGACTGCAAGAGATGCCCGAGCTACCAGTGATGTTGTGGCAGGTACGGTTCAACTATTCTCTCGTAATGTATATGCTTTGATCGATCCGGGTGCAACACATTCCTTTATATCTGAAACATTAGCACGTCGTTTGAAATTGTCACCTCAGAACTTAGACACTGAATTAGTGATTGATACGCCGACCAAGGAGTCTATCCCAGTGACCTCGGTATTTAGATCTTGTTGTTTAAGTTTGGAAGGTAGAGATATGCCGATAGACTTGATCCCGTTAGACATTCAGGATTTTGATGTGATTTTGGGTATGGATTGGCTGGCTGCCTTCCATGCTAAAATTGACTGTTTTCGAAAGGAAGTAGTTTTTGGTGGTTCAGGTAAACCTGAATTTCGGTTTAAGGGGTCTAAGCCTGTGGCTCTGTCAGGGTTCATTTCATCTTTAAGAGCTCGGCGATTGCTGAGGAAGGGTTGTTATGGTTATTTGGCATACATTAATGATACTCAGAAGGAGGAGGTTACCATAGAGTCACTTCCTGTAGTGAAGGAGTTCATTGATGTTTTTCCCGAGGATTTGCCGGGACTTCCACCTGAAAGAGAGGTAGACTTTTCCATTGACTTAGCACCAGGGACAACACCAATTTCGAAAGCACCATATAGGATGGCTCCGGCAGAACTCAAGGAGTTAAAAGAGCAGTTGCAAGAATTATTAGAGAAACAATTGATTAAGCCTAGCGTGTCACCTTGGGGCGCTCCTGTGTTGTTTGTGAAGAAAAAGGATGGAACGATGAGGTTGTGTATCGACTATCGTGAATTAAATCGGGTTACGGTGAAGAATAGATACCCATTGCCCAGGATCGACGACTTGTTTGACCAGTTGCAAGGTGCGTGTTATTTCTCTAAGATTGACCTTCGCTCGAGGTACCATCAACTGAGGGTCAAGAAGGAGGACATTCCTAAGACTGCTTTTAGAACTCGATATGGTCATTATGAGTTTCTGGTGATACCGTTTGGTTTGACAAATGCCCCAGCTGCATTCATGGACTTAATGAATAGGGTCTTCCAAAAATTTTTAGATCGGTGTGTAATTGTTTTTATTGATGACATATTGATTTACTCCAAAACTCGTGAGGAGCACAAACAACATTTGAGGGCGGTGCTTCAGATTTTGAGGGAAGAGAAGTTGTATGCCAAGTTTAAGAAATGTGAGTTTTGGTTGGAGGAAGTAGCCTTCTTGGGACATGTGGTATCTAAGGATGGAATCTCGGTAGATCCAGCTAAGATTGAGGCGGTAGTAAATTGGGAGAGACCAACCACCGTCACAGAGGTTCGAAGCTTTTTGGGGTTAGCAGGGTATTATCGTCGTTTTGTTGAGGGATTCTCAAAGATAGCAGTGCCCCTAACTCGGTTGACTCAAAAAGACGTGAAGTTTGTTTGGACAGCAGATTGTGAGGATAGTTTTCAGGAACTGAAAAAGAGACTGGTGTTAGCCCCAATTCTTACCTTACCAACTGAAACAGGAGGATTTGTGGTTTATAGTGACGCCTCGTAGAAAGGCTTGGGTTGTGTATTGATGCAGAATGGTAAGGTGATTGTTTATGCTTCGCGACAGTTGAAGAATTTTGAGAGGAATTACCCGACTCATGATTTGGAGTTGGCGGCTGTGGTGTTTGCTTTAAAAATTTGGAGACAATACTTGTATGGAGAAACGTGCGAAATATACACTGATCACAAGAGCCTGAAATACATCTTCACACAGAAGGAGTTAAACATGAGGCAGAGGAGATGGTTAGAACTGTTAAAGGACTATGACTGCACGATTTTGTATCATCCTGGTAAGGCCAATGTGGTGGCTGATGCATTAAGCCATAAAAGCAGGGGAAAGTTGGCCACGATGCTAACTAAGGAGAAGAGGATTTTAGATGATCTCGAATCTTTGGGTTTAGAGGTTAGAATAACAGGTGGTAGAGGTTATTTGGCACACATGAGTTTTCAACCGTCTCTATTAGAAAGAGTTAAAGCAGCGCAGAAGGATGATCCAGAGTTAAGCAAGATTTGTGAAAGGTTGAAAGACGGTGGACAAACTGATTTTCGAGTGGGCGATGATGGAATTTTGCGATTTGGGACTAGAATTTGCATTCCTGCTAATCCGGAGTTAAAAAGGGAGGTATTAGAAGAAGCCCATAGTTCGAGGTTCTCGGTGCATCCAGGAAGTACGAAGATGTATCGGGATATGCGGGATACCTTTTGGTGGGAGAATATGAAACGAGAGATTGCGGAGTTTGTTTCAAAATGTCTTGTCTGTCAGCAGGTTAAGTGTGAACATCAGAAACCAGGCGGGTTGCTTCAATCGATGCCCATTCCCGAGTGGAAGTGGGAACATATTACCATGGACTTTGTAGTTGGGCTGCCTAAAACACTTAAGAAAAGTGATACGATTTGGGTGATTGTGGATCGGCTGACTAAATCTGCACACTTTTTGGCTTTTCGAATCAATGACTCTTTGGAAAGGTTAGCGAAGATGTATGTGGATGAGATTGTTAGACTCCATGGGGTACCGGTTTCAATAGTGTCAGATCGCGATACTAGGTTCATATCAAAGTTTTGGGGTAGTTTGCAGAAAGCTTTGGGTACAAACTTGAGTATGAGTACGGCTTTCCATCCGCGCGACGGCGGTCGGAGCGGACCATCCAGACATTGGAGGACATGCTTCGCTCGTGCACATTGGATTTTCAGGGTAACTGGGATGAGCACTTGCCGTTAGTAGAGTTCACCTACAATAACAGCTACCATGCGAGCATTGGTATGGCCCCGTATGAAGCACTGTACGGGAGGAGGTGTCGCTCGCCATTTTGTTGGGATGAAGTGGGAGAACGAAAGTTGTTGGGACCGGAGTTGGTTCAGATCACCGCAGAAAAGGTACAACAGATTAAGAAGAGACTCTTGATGGCCCAGAGTAGACAGAAATCATATGCAGACAATCGTCGTCGCGAGCTCAGTTTTGATGTGGGGGATCACATATTTCTCAAGATTTCGCCTACACGGGGAGTTATGAGGTTTGGTGTTAAGGGAAAACTTAGCCCTCGATTTGTTGGACCATTTGGGATAATTGAGAAGGTGGGAGAAGATCTTACCTATTCAGAGCGGCCTATTAGAATTGTGGATCGCAAGGATCAGGTTCTTAGAAGACGAACCATTCCATACGTCAAGGTGCAGTGGAGCAATCATACGGAAAGGGAAGCTACTTGGGAACTCGAGGAAGAGATACGAGAGAGACATCCTGAACTTTTTGTATGACTTAGTACCTTAAGTTTAGAGGACTAAACTTCTTTTTAAGGGGTGAGAGTGTAATACCCGTTATTTATTTTTATTATTTAATAAATTGTGTTAATAATGATTTTTCGACACAAGTTCGTTTGGGCCGATTATATTTGTTTTTGGGCTTCATAATAAAGATGTCAATTGGATTCGATATTTTTTTGATATTGTTGTGTTGGGTTTAGCCCGTAAATTTGTCCCAATTAGTTAAGCCTGAGATAGTTAAAAAAAAAAAAAAAAAGAGAGAAAGTTTAGGCATGAGCTGGGAAGGAGATTGGGCTTACCAACTCGTGCTCACTGTGGTTTGTTGGGGGGGGGATAAGAATTAGAATTTCAAAAGAGGAAGAGTAATATTGGAGTCTCCCGGATAGAATCAATAGCTGTTTAGGTTCTATTAGGAGAGTTAGAAGAAAAAAAAATATATTCAAGACTCGGATTAGAGAGAGAGAGTGTGTGGCGCAAGGAGGAGAAGTGTGACGCTGGGAGTTGATCGGGAAGCAGTTTTGTGAAGAAACAACTTGAGGTAAACCTTGGTTCCCTTCTCCGATCGTAATGATACTGTTATTTTACTCTTTATAATGCAAGTCTGATTTGTGAGTTCGAAACGGTATGAAACGGAGAATTGAAGTATTAATTGTGTGATCGCTGTTGTTGGGTGTCCATTAATGGCGTATGTATGTAAACAGGTAATTATTCTGTTGCAAGGAAGGATGAGTGTGTGCATGTATATGTGGGTTGAGAGTGTGCGTGTGTTTATGGGTTGAATGTGTGGTGGTGTGTATGTGGCTGGAAAAAAAAAAGAATTAATTAAGAAAGGGAGTAAGAAACAGAGTGTGTGTAATTTGTGTATACATGTGTTGAGTGTGTGTGAGACAGCGTGTGTGTTAGTGTGTGCATGATGGTGTGTGCGTGGGATGTTAAGAGTCAGCACTATATAAGTTTTGGTGGCCATGGATTCCAAGTTTTTAAAGAGCTGGAAGTGTTTGAAAGGAAAAAAAAAAGAAAAGGAAACAGAACATAACAGGGACGGTTTTGGTGAGGAAGAAGGAGAAAATTTTCAGAATAGTCCCTAAACTTTTAGAGTTTGATTGATAGTTATATATATATATATATATATATATATAAATTTTATGGTTATTTTTGTTAAAAGTTAGTTTAATAAATTAGGTGTAATTTGGTATTAGTATTTTGAAATTATGAAATTAGTATTCGTATTAATTAGCTAATAGTTACGTTCTGTTTGGAATATTAGATTCGAGCAAAAGGAGTTAGCACTTCGTTACGTTTCGGTGATTTTGTTATTTCGGACCACGCGTTATAAAGGTAAGGGATTTCGCCTCTTGTTAGGTTATTTTATAATATATGTCGATGATAGGTTTCTCGTACATATTTTTATAATACCGTTTTTGACACCATGCCCGACCATGTGTCGGTATTTGTTTTGACTCCGTCGTATGCGTTTCTTCGTACATTCGAAATTGTTTCGTAAATCTCATGTGTTAGTTTGATAATGCATGCGATCCCTTTTGTTTTGAAAAGTTGTTTTGATTCAGTAAATTGTAATGTGTTTGGTACCATTCTCGTTATGAATTCCGTATGATCACTAAGTATGAATTATTGTCACTAGAAATTAGTGACTTTCAGACTTTATTAGAAAATTTGCACCACTTGGCATGTGTGTGCGGTAATCCGGATTTACCATTTAGAACTCAGAATTCAGAACCCCGTTAGGGGCCAATTGTTAGAACTTTGAATTATTTGAACATATTTACGTGATCATATTCCTTGGGAATATTTTGTCGTAATTGATTGGTATGGGACGGTCAGTGGCGATTGGAATATTCCGTTTCCTTGGTTGTCTAATATCGTCCTTGGAATTCCCTCTTTGGAAAACTTTTGGAAATTATTCGTTTTGTATTTGAAATGTTAATGCTATTTTTATGATATACTGTCGGCAATGATACTTGTTCATATTCTCATTCGAACTTCTTTGTGTGTCCACCCTTCTTAGTAACCGGAGGGGTGGCGTTTGATCTTACTGGGCATTGTTCGCTCACCCTTTCACATTTTATTCTCTCCAGGTCACAGGCGAGAGAATTAAGGTTTATAGTTGAGAGTCAAATTTCGAGGACGGACTTGAATGTTTTGTGGTTTATTTCATTAGAATGAACTGTGTAGAGGATTTTAGGAATTTATTAATTTTGACTAGTCCTGCGAGACTACTTTATTATTGTTTTGGAGTTACACAGGGTGTAAGTCTTGAGATTTTATTTTTACATGAGTTGTGATTTGAAATAGGTTAATTTGTTGGTATACATTATTGAGTTAAGTTAGATTTTGTAGTAACGTGGCTGGGCTTGGGCCATATGGTTGGGCCTAAGTCTGGGGCGTTACAAGCTGACAGTCGATGTCGAGCCATTTATTATTGTAATTTTTTCGAACATGTTAGCTCATGGGTTTTTAGTGTTGTTGTTTCTTCGGATTTCATATTTAGCCGTCGAGTTTTATTGTTAGGATTACAGTTAGTATCGTTTTCTAGCTTGTGTTTGGCCGTGGAGGTTTTCTAGTTATGGTTTTGTTATTCAAGTTTTTGAAATTCAAATTTTATTTAGTTGTTTCTTTTAGTTTGGCGCACCGAGTTGGGGTTCAACACTGGATCTCGGACTCGGGGCGTCACAGTTGATTTCAGAGCTTAAGTTAGCTATTCGCCAGGATAGGATCCTTGGCTTAGGTGGTTTGAGTATTGGGTTGAGCAAGTAACGTCGAGTGTTTGAGTATAAGTGTTGGATTGTTATAAATGAATTGTTGGAGTTAGTCCATATAGGACTGGAATAGTTGAGTTCTTACGCTCACGAGAACGGGGACAGATGATTTGTAGTCTGTTATTTTCCCTTGTGGAGATTAGTGCTTGTGTGTTGAGGCCTCGCTAGAAGGTTGACGACTAGTGTGAGTCGCTTGAAAGGTTTAGTATTGTGGTTTGGCTAACTTAGGTGGTCTTGTTAATCGTAGAGATGTATAGCCGGGACGCTTCAAGGAAACGTCTTAAGCTTGTGAATATTAATCATTGGAGAGGATAGATGTGGAAGACCCAAGATTTTGGGTCACGAGTCCATATAGTGCGATTTTAGGAGTTCGTGCTAACTTAAACGCCTCATTCTTGCATATCACATCGATCATGGAATGCGAAACTTGTACATACTAGAGATAAATGTTACAATTAAGTACATTTGTTTATATTTGACACTTATGTGCGTGAGACCGATTCTGAAGGGCATATTTGTAATCACTTGTCCCTAACGCCCTGCGACGGAAGCTTTTGAAGCCACTTCAGAAGGGCCCTTGATTTGGTTGTCAAGAGATATTCATCTAGACTAAGTTGATAGCAGGTTAGATAGAAATTGCCTAACCCTATTACCAAATGGAATGGATAAGTAAATGGAATTGATGTTTTTCGACACGTTTGTGCATTTTTGTGGATTGTGTATCATTCCTTGTGCAATGATTCGATATGTATTGGTGTTTGTGTTAGCCGTCGTGCTCGGTTAAACAAAGAATTGTCGTAGGCTTGTGATTTGCCATTTCTAACCTGTAACTTGTCACGTGAACAGTATGTTAGCCTGACTGTAAAGGTATTGGATTTGGGTTTGCCACCCTTAGGGTGAGCATGAGATACTTACCTTGTATGATGTGTTGTAGACTAAGTTTGGTATGCTAATTCGGTCGAATTTTATTGAGTGTACATACGAATAGATCGTATAACCTTACGTGTGTATGTCGATTGTCACAGTGAGATGGTTTATGTTAGAACCCTACGTACGTGTTAAACGTGTTGGGTTGGGAATTGAGAAATTTTCATTGGTAAGCATGCCTTTAGTTGAATCACCTAAATGTGTTCCACTTTCCTTTAAAGATCTAACGTCTCTATTATATACCTATAGCAGGATGACACGAACTAGGAAGACTGCAAGGATATCAGTCATGCACCCGACCGTATTCCAACTCAGACACGCATTATGAGAACTGAGAGAACTTGAGGACCAATTGAATGTGGCCCTAGGTGAGGCACCTCGGGTTGAACACGTGACCCCAACAAATCCTCTTGCACCGACTCAAGACTCCAATGGAGCGAGTCAAAGTTAGGAGGTGAGATTATGTGAATGAATTTCGTAAGAGCTGCGAGTATTGTGACTTATTGCATTAATTATCTATTTCCTAAATATAGGACTACCATGGGTACTTCGATTCAGAACTCATTCATTAGAACATTATTTCGTATAAATAACTTGAGAAGGTAATCACGGAGAGTGCAATACCCTCTATGTATCGTGTAGCCGGTATAGTATCCAACATTAGTATTCGATAATACCGATCCATACCGCCGAATGTGTTTAGAGTTTTGAACTCTTATTACTATCTATGTTGACCTTGTGATCCATCAAAGTTAGTATTTATAACACGGGCATATTAGCTTATGGTTTCATTGACCTTTTTATTTCGTCGGCTTGTGCTATAGCCTGTGATGTCGTTATTCACGGTAAAGTCCATATGACCTGCGTGAAGTTTGTTGTGGTACCGTTGGTGTGAAATCGTTCCTTTGATGATGAGAATGACGTCGAATAATCTTGTGGACCTAAGGGTCGTATAAGCCCGAACCTAGTTGATCGCGGGATTCTCCGTGGCTATTTGTTGAATAATGTACCACGGATAATTGGAAATGAGTTTTGCGCCGTGGAAGCGTGGTGATGGGATGTATATAAGATGAGTTAGTATGACTCTATAAGATGTATTTTAAATGTGAACTTGACTAGAGATGGTAGTGAGTCTCACAATGGAACCTCGAGATCGATTATGTCTCAAAATTATACCAAACCGTTAAGAACCTCGCGTGTGAATGTTACTTGAGGTTAATGACCTCTAAGCTGGACCAACTCTCCTTTTTTTTCGTTAGGCTTTCACCAACTATTGACATTGGTTTGATTAAGTAGGCTATGGTATAGCCTTGTTGTAATGTTTGTATGCCCCATGAATATTCAATCCTTAAATTCGCGGACGAATTCTTTTTAAGGGAGAGAGGATGTAATACCCCGACCCTACTTCCTTCCTAGCATACTCGTAGTCCCTTCATATCAGCCTTGAAACCCTCACAATGTGAGATGTCATGCTTGTTAAGCGTGACGTGTTAAGTTGTAAGCCGTGTTTAACACGTGATTAACTCATGGTGAGTTGTACTTCATTTTTGTATTCGTTCAAGACTATTCTTGACATCGATTATCATTTATATACATTGTATATTCCCCACGTTTAGGTGACATAGCCTTAGTTTGGTTTCACTCTCGAATGGCAAACATGTTAGTTTTACCGTTAAACCGTAAGTTGTGATGATTCGTGTGTCATGTTGTGTGGTTATCTTCACGTACGATTGAGACTTGTGTTGTTCATCCTTCAAACATCATTTAAGGATGATTTAGGTGAGTTTTGATAGTGTTTTGACCTTTGTTTGATGTTAGAATTAACCTAGGATCACTTCGGGACATTTTGGGATCATAGAGGGCATTTTCGGAAAACTGCCCTGTGCTTTAGCTCTATGCGGCCGCACTACGCGGGCGAACACATGACCTTTCTAGAATCTATGCGGCTGCATTATGCCTTGGCATAGGTGCCTATGCGGCCGCACTATGCGTCCGCATAGCCACGAGCCCTGTTTTGTCGGTTTTTGATATTTCTCAGTTTTTAATGTTTTTAAGTAGTTTAAAATGCTCAAACAAGCCCGGGATTGGACCAAACACTTACCCACGGATTAAATAAGATAACCCAACCCATTTTCTCTCATTTTCACCCTCCAAACCCAGCTAGTTATAGAGAGAGAAAGAAGAGAGGGAGGAGAGAGAGTAGAGAGATAAAATTGCAATATCTTGAGCATCCAGAGTCGGATCGACGATCCATCTTCATCGTAGCGTAGAGGGCGACGAAGGGATCATTCCTACCCAAGAAATTTCCACTATCTATTGTCAAATCACGGACCTTCATCTCCTCCCATATTTTTAGTGAGAGAAAGTGGATTTTCGGAGAGACAAAGCTTGATTCGAGCCTAGATCGAGGGTAGGATCAACGATTGGACTCCGTAGCGGTGTAGAGGTTGTGGAGGAGTACATTTCCAACCAAATCCCCCGTGATTTCGTGGTGGTTTTGCTGTGAATGTAAATAACTATAATGTTTTGTGTGTTTATGAGTTGAATTGGAAAAGTAAAGCATGTAGGATGTGTTAGCAATGATTTTTGTGACATTTTCTTGGGAGAAATATATAATTAGTCCCTACAAATGATGTTAGGTTATACTTCGTTGTTTGGCTAAGTAGGGATTTTGAATTGGGAAAGAATTGATGAATTATTGTTGATTTCGTAGACTCCGAATAATAGAGACTCGTAGAGTTTGATGTTGTTGCTATTATTGTTGTGGTTGTTGTTGTTGCGGTTGTTCTGGTAATCATTATTTCTGAGTAATAGGAACTCATTAAGGTTGAAGTGTACTCGCTTATCATTTAGTTGGGTTCCGGCTGTAATGTTGCCGATGACTTGTTTTAATCTGATCATACTTCACTATATTATTCGTAAGTTTGAGTATGTCGAATCATTGAGGTTTTTGTCATTTATGCACCAACGATAAACCTGCGAGATTGTTACGAGTAGTAGACACTTCGTATATTGGACATTTTGATTGATATGGGTTTGTAGGGACGATACTATGAATTGTCCCCATATTTTAAATATTGGTAATGACTCTAGCGGAGTCGACGTGAGATAGTATATGTATACTTAAAAATTTATACGAGCTATATATTAGTCGTGACTGACTCTGGTAGAGTCGAATAGGACGTATAAACAAACATCGATTAATGTGGTGATTTTATTAATGAGTATAATCGACTCTGCGGAGTAGAGTAATGGGTAGTATTAATCCCTTCATGACATATATTAGTTCCCTACCATGTGGGATGACGGATTGATGAGTTTATAACTTAGTAAAACTTTGACCTTGGTTGACTTAGTCAAACATTAGTTGACTACAAGTGACGTTGAATAGTTCAGCTATGCTCTTGTATAAACAAGTATTAATGGTACATAATTGCCTCTTCAATAGAGTATCTTGAGTGACTGAAGGATACTATAAGGATCCTAAGTTAAGTGTAATGGCTTCGTGTTGATTAATGGTTGTAAGAACAAGTAGACTTACCTTATGTTGGGGTTAGGTATGTGTCTAGCTATCACAGGCACTGTTTGGCGGTTGAGTTGTACAATAGGCCTACTTTGCCTATTGTCTTGTTTAGTTTACATGTTTAGTGATTACAGACATGATGTGATTGTTTTAGTATGAGATAGGACAATCATCCTACTTTGATGATTGACTGTAGGACAGTCATCCTACTTTGATGATTGATTGGGTGTTTAGTATTTACAAGCACATTAAGCTGATTTGGTATGTGATTCAATAGAACACATGATGATTTGTTGACAATAACGAGTAAATATCTACTTGTGCATTGCATTGAGTCCAGCTGGCATTCTTGGTAAAGTTATGGTCGGACGATGTATAGTCTTTACGAATATGTTTCGTAATCACTATGGGTTGCTGTATCGGTTTGCACACACCCCTCACCTGTTAGCCGCAGGTGGGATGTAGCCCTACTGTTGTAGCAATACGCATGACTTTGGTTAGCTATTGAACCCAATGGTATTAATCGGGGACGTCGATATTACGTATACGGGTATCGAGGTACATATATTTTCTCGTGTATTGCAGGAGCAACGCGGAGATTGTGGATGCAGAATTATATCCTTGCTTATGTGGTTCATTTAAGTTACACTTTTGTGAACATCAAAGTGCTATGTGATTTGTATGACTTGTATACTTTTGATATTATATATGTTCAGTATGAGTATAAATGTTATCACCATGTCATTCTTACTATTGAGCATTTTGTCATGTCATATAATCGCATGTAGCCACTTGTCAATTAATTGTTAAGTTGGACTCATTACCTAGGCTTGTGGGTTTGTAGTTGAGATGTTAGGTGAGTTGGAAGCGTTACCTAGACTAGTTACATGTAGAGTCTTGGTTTACTGTTGCATTCATACTCATAGCATACAATATATTATAGTGGCTTACGGGGTCTTGTAGACTCACTCTTATTGTGTTGACTCTTTTAGATGGCAATCGAAGGATGACTTAGTGAGGTAGGTGAGACTTGCGGGTGCTGGCAAATTGATCTTTGGGTAGTTGCTTTTCGGAGCCTGTTTATACTTATGTTTCTTAGTTCAGCGAGAACGATGGTTGATGTAAAGTTATGTGAACTTTACTTATGGGTAACATTGTTTTGTAACTCTTTTTATTGTTGTATTCTTTGGAGTCGACACTCGATGTCGAGCCATTTATTATTGTAATTTTTTCGAACATGTTAGTTCGTGGGTTTTTAGTGTTATTGTTTCTCCGGCTTTCATATTTAGCCATCGAGGTTTATTGCTGGGATTACAGTTAGTATCGTTATCTGGCTTGTGCTTGGCCGTGGAGGTTTTAGTTATGGTTTTGTTATTCGAGTTTTTGAAACTCAAATTTTATTTAGTTGTTTCTTTTAGTTTGGCACACCGAGTTGGGGTTTAACACCGGATCTCGGACTCGGGGCGTCACAAATATCACCTCTGATTCAATTTGATACAATAATGTTTTACTAGAATTTTATACTACCAGTGTCGGTGCCCTAGGTAAGGGTAACGGAGACAGAAATTCAACGGCAAAGGCTGAAGTTGGGGTTGAATTGAACCCCATTTCTAGATCCCTCTCATCTCCTATACAATCAAACCACAATCAAGCCATTGGTGGGTCAGTTTTTTTGTCGGTGATTCAACATTTTTCGATACCGGTGGTTCCATTACTTGTATTGTTTTGATTTTGAACTTTACTGTGGTGGGGGTTTTGTCTGTGTTTTCCGATGAAGACCGAAACTGAACAATAGGGATGATGTAGACGCAAAATATTTTGGGTTTTGTCTGCGGTGGAGGAAAGAGATGCATGGGAAGGAAAATTAGGGCGTGGTGCGAACTAGGCCTGAGCGAAGAATTGGTTTCGCTGCCGGCTTAGGGAGGGAGGCCGAAAGACCGGAGGATGGTGATGTGGGTGATGAAGACGCTGAATAAGACGCAGAAGACTTTGAGAAGTCGTCGAATTACCAAATAGTATCGTTGTAATTTATTTTTTAATATTTTGACCCCTTTTATTTAGTGTTGCTATGCATATATGAGGAAATGACCTAATTGTCCCCACACGTGCAAGGCATATGATGAAAAATGTTAACTTTCTAACGATCATCAAGGGCAGGGGGCTAACCGGGAAAATTGGCAACATCAGATGGGGTTTTGGGGCAAACCTTAGGTTGCGGGGGACTTTGGGATTTGGTGGTGATGTGACTCCTAACGAGACCCACAAGTTATAACGAACTTGGAACCACGCTTTCGGAATTACCTCGCAGAAACGTACGCCTAGGACTTGAATAACAATCAAAGGGATGATCGCAACCCTTAGTTTCGTAATAAACTAAGAACCTTGATCGATTCGAAACCCTTAATTATTGATTAATTAAGAACCACGAATTAGAATATCACACAAACTTAATCCAAAGTTTGCAAAATGCTAACAAACTATGTTTGTCAAGAAAGAGTTTAATCTCACACTTTATTTAATACTAAAAATCTGATTTACAAAAGAAAAGAAGAGACCTTTTTATAGGCTCTTGAAAAACACTCCTAATTAACTAAGGACTAAAGTTTAGATTCACCTAGAACTAAAAGACTAACTAAATAAAAACAACTAGGATTCTAATAGGCCGGCCTTGGACTCCCTTAGATGACACGGCTTGGATAAATTTCAGCTTCCCTAGGACTTCTTCATGCCTGTCTTGCCCGAATTGGAGTAGTTGAGATCACTTGTGATTGAAGATACTATGAAGACTCCCCACACGGTTTGAAGACTCCTTCACATGGTTTTACAACTTGCATTCACACTCCAATTGGACTTGTATTCATGGCTGAACTTTGCACAAGGTAGTACACGGGTTTGCCAACTTGCATTCACACCCTTTCAAACGGTTTTGACTCTCTTGAGGACTCCTTCATGCATGGCTGAACTAGGGCAGCAACCACACGGTTTTGAGGCTTCTAGAAGTCCTCATTTTGGGCTTGAACTCCTTGAATTATGTACACCAACTTGGGCTCTTCATTTGTCATCAATTGGGCTTGATCTTGGACTTGCGAAACGTGGCTTGATAAGGCTTCATTTAACTTCTTGGCTCTTGACCTTGTAATTGGCCAATCCTTGATGATTAATGGGTCATTATTCTTGAGTGGTCCTCCATCATTCCCTCCTCCTTTGAAAGGATTTGTCCACAAATCAGCATCATCACCTACATCAAAAGGAGATAAATCACGAACATTGAAAGTTGCACTGATATTATCATACTCACTGGGTAAGTCAAGCTTGTAGGCATTATCATTGATCCTTGCTATCACTTGGAATGGCCCATCGCCCCTTGGTTGAAGTTTAGACTTCCTTTTAGAGGGAAATATTTCTTTTCTTAAGTGGAACCACACCCAATCACCGGCCTCAAAGATCACTTGTTTCCTTCCCTTGTTCGCTTGCTTCACATATTGCTCGGTCCTCTTCTCAATATTTTGTTTCACCTTGGCATGCAACTCTTGGATCAATTTTGCTTTGGCTTTTCCATCAAGGCTTGCTCTTTCATCCACATGTATAGGCAATAAATCAAGTGGACTAAGAGGATTAAAACCATAGACAATCTCAAAAGGTGAATAATGAGTAGCAGAATGAACATGTCTATTGTATGCAAACTCAACAAAAGGCAAACAGTCTACCCAACTTTTTAAGTTCTTTTGGACAATAGTTCTTAAAAGTTGTGACAAAGTTCTATTAACTACCTCCGTTTGACCATCGGTTTGAGGATGATAAGCGGTGGAAAATAATAGTTTTGTTCCCAATTTACTCCAAAGAACTCGCCAAAAGTGACTCAAAAATTTCACATCCCTATCACTCACAATGGTACGTGGAACTCCATGTAAACGAACAATTTATTTGAAGAACAAATCAGCAATATGAGATGCATCATTCGTTTTATTGCATGCAATGAAGTGTGCCATCTTAGAAAATTTGTCCACTACCACAAAAACAGAATATTTACCATTCCTAGATCTAGGCAAACCAAGTACGAAGTCCATGGATATGTCTACCCAAGGTTCACTAGGAATTGGTAATGATTTAAACAAACCATGAGGTGCACTTTTTGATTTTGCTTGCTTACAAGTAATACAATTACCGCACACCTTCTCAACATCATGTCTCATGTGAGGCCAAAAGAAGTGTTCTCGGAACACATCTAAAGTTTTGGTAACACCAAAGTGCCCTATCAACCCTCCACCATGGGCCTCACGCACAAGCATTTCACGAATAGAACATTGAGGAATGCAAAGTTTGTTTTCTTTAAATAAGAATCCCTCATGTCTATAAAATTTTTCAAAACCAACATGCTCACATGCAACAAAAATGGTATCAAAATCAGAATCATGAGCATATAAGTCCTTAATGTGATTAAATCCAAGGAATTTTGTTCCAACATGCTAATCAAAGTATATCGCCTCGACAATGCATCGGCTACAATGTTATCTTTTCCTTTTTTATACTTGATTACATAAGGAAACCCATCAATGAATTCAACCCACTTGGCATGCCTTTTACTTGACTTATTTTGGCCCTTCAAGTACTTCAAAGATTCATCGTCGGTGTGAATTATGAATTCTTTGGGCCAAAGGTAATGTTGCCAAGTTTCAAGTGCCCTAACTAATGCATACAACTCCTTATCATATGTTGGATAGTTTAATTGTGCATTTTTCAACTTCTCACTAAAATAAGCAATAGGTTTTCCATTTTGTATTAAAACAGCCCCTATACCTATTCCGGATGCATCACACTCAAGTTCAAAAGCATAATCAAAATTAGGCAAAGCAAGGATTGGTGCACTAGTCAACTTTTCTTTGAGAAGATCAAAAGCTTGTTGTTGTTTTTCTCCCCAATGAAATTTTACTTCCTTTTTGACCAATTCATTTAATGGTGCGGCTATGCTACTAAAGTCCTTTACAAAATGATGATAAAAGCTAGCTAGACCATGAAAACTATGTACTTCGGTCACACTTCTTGGGGTTGGCCACTCTTGAATGGCCTTGATCTTCTCATTGTCAACCTCAATCCCATTAGCACTTATAATGAAACCAAAGAACTCAATCTTTTCCATGCAAAAAGAACACTTTTTCAAATTAGCATGCAAGGATTCTTTTTTTAAAGTTTCCAATACAAGACGTAAATGGACTAAGTGTTCCTCCATGCTATGACTATAAATCAAGATATCATCAAAATACACCACAACAAATTTATTAATGAATTCACGCAACACATGATTCATCAATCTCATAAAAGTACTAGGTGCATTTGTAAGACCAAAAGGCATGACTAACCACTCATATAAACCAAACTTAGTTTTAAAAGCAGTTTTCCATTCGTCACCCTCTTTAATCCTAATTTGATGGTATCCACTTTTAAGATCAATTTTTGTGAAGATTATGGCACCATGCAACATGTCAAGCATATCATCTAACCTAGGAATAAGATAGCGATATTTTACCATTATTTTGTTCACAGCATGGCAATCGGTGCACATCCTCCACTCACCATTCTTTTTGGGTACCACAATGACAGGCACCGCACAAGGACTCATGCTTTCTCGAACCTTACCTTTGGACATTAATTCCTCAACTTGCCTTTGAATTTCTTAGGTTTCTTGAGGATTGGTTCTATAAGCTGGTCGATTTGGAATGACCGCACCGGGTATAAATTCGATTTGATGTTCAATTCTTCTAAGTGGTGGAAGACCACTTGGTTCGTCTTGAGGAAATACTTCTTCAAATTCCTGCAGCAAAGGAACAACAACACTTGGAAGAGAAGGGGTTACATCATTGGTGTTAAAAAGTGATTCTTTATAGATCAAAACAAACACCTCTCTCTCTTCTTCCAACGCCCTCTTAAGCTCTTAACACTTTACATAAAAGCTCTCCTTTTTTCCCCTCCTCTCATTTTTTCCACTTAACTCTAAATTTTTACTCTTTTTCTTTTCGATCTTTCCCTCTTTCACTCTCCTTTTTCCTCTCGGCCTCCTTCTCTCTCTCTCCTTCCTCTCTCTCAATCTCTCTTTTTTTACTCTCTTTCTCTTCCTCACTTTTCTTTCTTGATTCACTTAATCTCATTTGTTCTTCCTTCACCTTTTGTGGAGATAAGGGAGCAAGAGTAACAGTTTTTGCACCATATTTAAAGGGATATTTGTTGGAGTACCCATCGAAAGTAACCTTTCGGTCAAACTGCCATGGCCTACCCAACAAGAGATGACTAGCTTGCATAGGTACAACATCACACAATACTTCATCATTGTATCCTCCAATAGAGAAATTAACCATCACTTGTCTAGTTACCCTCAACTCACCACAATCACTAAGCCATTGCAATTTGTAGGGATTGCGGTGTTTAAAAGTGGTTAAATTTAGTTTCTCTACCATCTCCATGCTAGCCACATTGGTACAACTACCACTATCAATAATCACCATGCATACTCTTCCATTCACCGAGCATCTAGTGTGAAAAATATTCTCTCTTTGCAATGTATCATCATCCACCACGACATGGGTATTAAGAGAACGTTTTACTATTAGTGCATATCCTTCATCGCATCAAATTCTATGTCACCATCATCTTTATCTTTTTTAATTTCGGAGGAAATTTCCCTATCATTATGGATAATCATCACCCTCTTATTTGGACACTCATTAGCTTTATGCCCCAAACCTTGGCACTTGAAGCACTTTATGGTATGAGAAGGTATAGAAGTAGAAGAAGAAGTAGAAGAAGTACTTTTATTTTTGTCCTCATCCTTAGATTTTGGAACATTACCTTAGAACTTGGAAGGTGCGAAAGTGCTTGCCTTTGAATTTTCTCCTTTGAATTTGCTTTGGGTTGGATAGTTGGAAGCATAGTTTTTGGTGTAGGAAGTTGTCTTCTTCTTGAGTTGTCTCTCAATCTTTATGGCCATGTGGACCATTTCTTCCAACTCCATATAATGCTGCAAATCAACCATATTAGCAATTTCTCTATTAAGACCATTCAAAAATCGAGCGATAACAATTTCCTCATCTTCTTGAATATTAGCTCGAATCATGTACATCTCCATCTCCTTATGGTACTCATCAACAGATTTCGTTCCTTGTGTCAAAGCTTGGAGCTTTTGACAAGTTTCCCTATAGAAGTAATTAGGAACAAATCGTTTTCTCATGATGACTTTCATCTCACCACATGTTTCAACCTCTCTCTCACGGTTCCTCCTTCTAGAACTCACCAATTGATCCCACCAAATAAGAGCATAGTCGGTGAATTCAATTGCAGCCATCCTCACCTTATTTCTTTCGGTGTAATTGTTACAATCAAAAATCATTTCCACTCTCTTTTCCCACTCTAGGTAACCTTCGGGGTCACTCTTCCCTTGAAAAGAGGGAATTTTGAGTTTTATGGTTCCCACCCCTCTATTCTCTTCTCTAAGTTCCCTCCTAGGTAACCTCCTTGGGGGTTCATCTTCCTCCCACTCCTCATCCCTCGTGGGTGGTCTATTTCTACCCATTCTTTCTCTTACATTCTCATTAGGTGGTGGTTCTTGATGACCACGCTCTATCCTATCTATTCTCTCATTTACTTGCCCAATCTCCTCCCTCATCATCCTCCTCGTTTTTCCTAACAATTCTGCCATTGTCATGTTGTTAGGTGTTCCCTCTTCATCTACAACATTTTTCTCCTTATCTTGATTCATGATTTATAGAAAATCTTACACACTCCCTTATAGCAATCTCTCAAACTATGACACTTTGTGTATCACTCAAATTTGACTTTTACCTCCCCTCTTGTGTCCTCACCACTCTTGTCTTTTTTCACTCAAAACCCTTGACGAAAACAAGTAGAGTTAGAACAAAGCAATTTTGGAAGTAAAGTTTGGAAAAACTCTAAGATTCGCAGAATTTAATTAAAACAAAGAAATAAGAGTTTTTAGAAAAGGGGGTAAGAAGGTTTATAGAAAAGAAAAAAGAAGATTAGATTTTTATTCTCGAATCAAGGATTGAGATCAATATACTTTGGAGAAGAAATTGGCTTAGCTCACGGCCGAAGCTTCTTTGTCTTCCTTTGTTTCCTTTTTTTTTTTTTTTTTTTTGTATTTGGACCTACTTGGTACGGTTTTGAGCAAGAAGTTGAAGAAAAAATTATGTGGCACAAAAAATGGTTAGAATAGATAGTGTATGGATTATGGAATGAAGAATTTAAGAACAATGAAATAAAATAGGGATCGAAAGATTGTTACCAATAGCCTTTGCTCTGATACCAAATGATAAGGATGAGGACCCCTAACTTCACCCCAAAAGCGCGCTCAAAGGGGAAGGACTGAACCCTACCTTATTAACCAGCCCAGGAGACACTCCGCAACCGATGTGGGACGTATCATCCCCACCCTCTTAAGACCCAACCGCCTCGGTCGGCGATCCATTGAACCCTAAGCGACACCGGCCAACAGAGTGGTAGCTCTAATATCAAATGATGTGACTCCCAACGAGACCCACAAGTTATAACGAACTTGGAACCACGCTTTCGGAATTACCTCGCGGAAACGTATGCCTAAGACTTGAATAACAATCAAAGGGATGATCGTAACCCTTAGTTTCGTAATGAACTAAGAACCTTGATCGACTCGAAACCCTTAATTATTGATTAATTAAGAACCACGAATTAAAATATCACACAAACTTAATCCAAAGTTTGCAAAATGCTAACAAACTATGTTTGTCAAGAAAGAGTTTAATCTCACACTTTATTTAATACTAAAAATTTGATTCAAAAGAAAAGAAGAGACCTTTTTATAGGCTCTTGAAAAACACTCCTAATTAACTAAGGACTAAAGTTTAGATTCACCTAGAACTAAAAGACTAACTAAATAAAAACAACTAGGATTCTAATAGGCCGGCCTTGGACTCCCTTAGATGAAACGGCTTGGATAAATTTCAGCTTCCCTAGGACTCCTTCATGCTTGTCTTGCCCAAATTGGAGTAGTTGAGATCACTTGTGATTGAAGATACTATGAAGACTCCCCACACGGTTTGAAGACTCCTTCACATGGTTTTACAACTTGCATTCACACTCCAATTGGACTTGTATTCACGGCTGAACTTTGCACAAGGTAGTACACGGGTTTGCCAACTTGCATTCACACCCTTTCACACGGTTTTGACTCTCTTGAGGACTCCTTCATGCACGGCTGAACTAGGGTAGCAACCACACGGTTTTGAGGCTTCTAGAAGTCCTCATTTTGGGCTTGAACTCCTTGAATTATGTATACCAACTTGGGCTCTTCATTTGTCATCAATTGGGATTGATCTTGGACTTGCGAAACGAGGCTTGATAAGGCTTCATTTAACTTCTTGGCTCTTGACCTTGTGATTGGCCCATCCTTGATGATTAATGGGTCATTATTCTTGAGTGGTCCTCCATCAGGTGGTTACTTTGGGGTGTTTTTTGTATTTTGGCCTTTCTTCTTTTACGTTTTATCTGCTATTTCATTTCTTTGAAGAAATTTCTTTTGTGCAATCATGATTGGAGAAGTGGGTTTATGTTTTTCATGGTGTTAAAAGGAAGAATGGCATCTCAAAAAGATCAATCGCAAACGAAAGCAAAGGAGAAAATGCCTCGCACGTCACAAGGAACAAATGAGAAGGCCAATTGGGAACCAGCACACCATGAACTTTTTGTTAATCTTTGTGCTGAACAAGTTTTAGCAGGAAACATGCCTACTACATATTTGAGCAAAGAAGGATGGAAGAATGTAAGGAATGCGTTTAATGGACAAACAGGAAAAAAATATGTCCAAAAAACATTAAGGATGTTGAGTTTCGAGCTTATGATGCCGACCCTAATTTATTGCCTGAGGTTGAGGATGATGACCCTAATGTAGTCGATCAAACACCCATCTCCTTTTTGGGTACTGCTGATCCAGAGATGGAAGCTATGAGAAATGCAATGTGTTATCAAATATGTAATAATATTTTCCATTAAATGTATTTATAGGTATTGTAGTTCAATGAATATTTCCATAAAATATGGAGCTTGTTATCAACTTGAACTTATATATGTATGCAATTCTTGTTTCTAATTTTCTTGATTTACATCATCCGCATGTTTGCTAGAAGAATTCTCTTATTAGCATTATTCTAATTTAAATTATTGGTAACTTTGTTTACAAATTATTTAAAAATTAATTTGTTCATTATACTCTTATAGTTCAACAAATAGGTAAAGGACATTCTTATTTGAGGGTATTTCACTCTTTTTATTTTAATTTAGCATTTTTTCATCTTATCAATCAAATAATCAGACTAACTTATAACAGTTCATCAGCATTTCAAAAAGCTAAATCAAACAGTACCAGTTTATCAGCCTATCAGTCATAAATCATTACCCATCAGCTAAATCAAACAGGTTTGTTCAAAAGAAAAGAGATGATAATATACTTCAAGTTGGTTTTTCAAAATTTTGCCGCCCAAACCTCCTTGCGCCATAACTCGCTCTTTGCCTTTCTTTTCTTTCTCTTGACTCCAAATACTCTCTCTCTAGTTTCATGATTTTATTATCATTTGCACTGTTGTCCTTTTCTTCTAAAGTAGGGTGCATATTCTCTCTCTTATATTCTACTCCCTCTATCCCTAAATTATTGTCTTGCTTTTCTTTTTTGTCCGTCCTTAAATAATTGTCTTGTTTAAAATTTTTCTTTTTAGGACATCTCTTTTACCATTTTACCCTTACTTTTTCTCCCAACTTTAATTATGAGCCACATACACATGGGAATTAACAAAAACTACTCACTATATCAATATTAATAATCAAGTCAATTGTGTTTTCTTAATCCTTGTGCCGGGTCAAACATGACAATAATTTAGGGATGGAGTGAGTATTTATAAGTACACTCATCTAGGGTTTTTAACCCTATAATCTACCGCATCCAAGCCCGATAATATTAAAGTAGTGCTTGTTAAAGTAATATTATTATTATTATTATATTCAATGGTGGGCCAAGCCCAAATCTAGTTAAATTAAGAAAATAAGTCCAAATAACTTATTAGCCTAAGCACAAAATAATAAAACTAATAATTATAATTAATATATAATCAAATTTGGGGAGTATAATTTTATTTTTTTAAGGTTGGAGGGGGACATAGACCTTACCCCAACCCTTATTATTATTATTTAATGTCTTGAAAGGATACAATTAAGACTATATGATGTCTTTGGTGTGGCTAGAACAAATTGTTTGAACACCCGACCTCTCCGCTGAGAGTAGTGAAGTACCAGGGTGTCTATAGTGTAGGGCTTGAACACTCAACCTCTTTGTTAAGAGAAGTGAGCAGTACTAAATGGGACTTTGGTAAGGCTTGAACAACAATGGTGCCTCTGGTGAGGCTTGAACACCTGGCATTTTTAAGTACCAGGGGGTCATCTCTGGTGAGACTTGAACACTCGATCTCTCCATTAAGAGAAGTGAGCAATACTAATTGAGCTAAAGCTCGTTGGTTTGGGGAGTATAACACTCTTACCCCCTAAAAGAAATTTAGTCCTCTAAACTAAATGTACCTCATGTTAGGTCCTTGTTGATATGCTCAGAATATAGGCTAGAGGGAGTGAATAGCCTGTGTTACCTCATTTAAAATTTCATCCAAATTTGAAATACATTAAGAAGCAGGGATGAAATGTTTATCAGGTCTGGTCAATTTTCTTTAAAAGCAACATTGCTGATGTTGAGAACGGATGATGTACTTCAGCAAACCTTATCTACTCTGTCACAGTAGACTTGAATGTCTGCTTGAAAATTGAAGTTATAACATTTGCTGGTGTAAATAAGTAGGGCAACGGAATGACCAACAGCAAACATATAACATAGAAGATTAATAAGGTAGCTGTGCATAAATTAGTACAAGTTCATCATAACAGTAGTTTTGAATCTTCATTAGATGCAACTATCACTTTCCATGAACAGATTGCCTAAAAGAATAATATAAGTAAAATGGGAAAGATAAGTAAAGACTAAATCTAAAGAAATATGTTTTATATTTAAAATTCAGCAGAGGTTTACTCAAAGGTAAACATGCTTAATACATGAACCTAAACTCTCTATCTTAGCAACCTTTCATGGTTTCGTGGAAAGGAGGACAAGGGATGCCGGGAAGACTTATTATGGGAACTTTCACCTAGCAGTTCCTAATCCCCTAGGAAGGTGGGGAAGGAAAGTGCTAGTGTGAGAGCAATGTGAGAAGACAATATTATGGGTTGTTCAAATATCAAGCATTTGAACAACTGAGTGCAAAGTACTCGACCAACTATGATGACACTTTATTGCACAACAGGCAGCCCTTGCAATGGTATACAAGTCTGCCGGTATGAATGCAATGAGGATTGTTTGCTCTGGGTCTTCATCGAACATCTTCAAGCAGGTTCTTTCTTCAATTGTAGGCTGAATGCTTAGTCTCTAGCTATGAATTGGGAGTATAGCCGCTGAAGAGACTGAGTCTTTCGAAGAAAGAAAGAACTCAAATCAAGAAGGAAGTTCTTGATTAAGCGAAGCTTCTTGCCTTATGAATTTCATATTACTCTCCTACAAAGTGTTGTTCTTACACTTATATTTTTCCACTCTTTGTGTTCTCACTGCACTTTTTGTGCACACTTAAAGGGGGATGAGAGGTTTCTTTTATAAGCAGAGAGAATGAGGATCCATTGTGACTTGAATTGATTTTTGCCCGTTGGAAGGTTTGTTCTTCAATGTATTAGAGTACATCGTATGAACTGTTGGGTAAAAATCTTTATGAAGATCGTGTCTGGACATAATCAAGGCATGTCACTAATACTTAGGATACAACCAACTCGTCACCCAATGATTGAGACTATACGTCTCGCTACTAACGTCACGCACTAAGAGCGTGACAATTTTATAACTCAATGAAAAGTCCAAGGTATACTATTACCTCCTATTTAGATATAGGGCATAAATTAACTATGCAACACAACTCCTGGTCAACTAATGTTTGACTACATCCTCCAAAGTTAAGTTCTATCAAATCATAACCTCATCAATCCGTCATCCCACTTCGTAGGAGACTAAAATACAATTCGTGGTGATTTATACTACCCATTACTCAACTCCGTAGAGTCGATTATTCCCATTAATGATTTCCTCACATTATTCGACGTATGTTCATTATGTACTATTTGACTCCGCCAGAGTCAGTCTCGACTAGTATTTATTCTGTATAGAGATTTGATATAATTTATTATATCCTATTGACTCTACTAGAGTCGTTACTCATATTCGAAACATCGGGATGAACCGTAGTATCGTCCCTAAATAACCACATCAATCACAATACCCAATAGTCGGTATGTTTACTACCCAAAAGTCTCGCATATTCATCGTGAGTAAATAAACAATAATAACCTTGACGGGTCTACAACCTCGGAGATATACTTAACAACAACAACAACAATACCAACGACCCTTGACGAGCTAAACATACTCGGAGACTAACATTAACAATCACAACAATAAGTCTCTAATACTCGGGGGATACCAAATTAACATTTAATCATTAATACCTAACAAATAGAATGCGAAGATTTCATCTATCAAAAGTATAACATACGAACATCGTGAATTTACTCTACGATGCTTAACACTAGGAGAAAGAATAGTAACTTACATTCTACCGCAAATACACCAAGGAAATGCAAATTTTTCACTTGGAAATGTCCGCCTCGACAAGCTCTATGCCGTTACGGAGACTGTTCGTCGGATCTACGCTCGTTCTAAGCTCAAATCAAGCTTTAAATTCTTCAAAACTCTCTTGCTCTCTCTAAAATGTGAGAGAACAAGATAGGTTTATGAATAACCCATAGATCGGGGAATCTCTTTGGCTAGAAATGTTCCCCTCATCGCCCTCTATGCTACGGCAAAGACGGACCATCAATCCAACGTCGGACGCTCAAGATATCGACACTTTCTCTCACTACTCTCTCTCTCTAACTCTCTCTCTCTCTCTTTGCAAGGTTGAAGAAGGTGAAATGAGAGGCCTCTTGGGTCTCTCTTGGTGTTTAATGGGGATACATTATCTGGTCTTAAAGTCTTAGGGTGTGGCTCAAGCTCAGCCAAGGAAATGGTCAAACAAGTCAACAAATCAAAAATCACGTAATGTTCTCTCAAGGGGTGCGCTAAGGCGCGCAATCTGTGCGCTAAAGAGCGGGCCGGCCTGGACTTTTGGTCTAATTTTGTGCAAACTTCAGCAAGTTGCTCGCTAGGGCGTGCTTGGGACTTCCCAAAAGTGTTCAAAATGTTTCCTAAGTGATTCCAAGTGATCCTAACATGATCCTAACTTTAAACCAAGTCAAGACACACCAAAAACTCAACCAAATCGTCCCACATTGGTGTATGAATGATAAAGAACCCAAGTTTTAAATGTACACGAAGTTAAACACGCAAAACGACATTCGAAACAACACTCAAGTTGACTAGACGTACGAGTTAACAACAAGATCGACATGTTCGTCAATTATAGAGGAGTTCCAACCAACGCTAGGTCACACAAACATAAGGGTTATACAATGTGTACAATTACTCGCCAAATTCAAGAATAATCTCGAATGAATACGAAAACACTTCACAACTCATCCTAGTTTAATCACGTGCCGAACATGGGTTATAACTTAACACGTCACGCTTAATAAGCATGACATCATATATTCTGAGGATTTTCTAGTCTATATAAAGTAAAGACGAGCTAAATAGGAGGGAATTAGGGTAGGGGCCTTACACAACGAGTGGCTAAAAAGGCTACATACCGGTTAGCGTTGCAACTCTGTTGAATATTGCATAGGTCATTTAGACTAGAAAGTCTCTGTACATATCCGAGTCTTTTGTCCTACCAAATGATGATCTCACATATGGATTAGCTCAATAAGTGTCAGCAGATATCTCACCAGCAAACATCTCAACAGTAATTGTCTCACCAGCAGATATCTCAACAGCAGTTGTCACACCAGCAGATATTAGAGCCGGCAAAATCGGCCCAGTCCAGTGGGCCGGCCCAGTCAACCTGATATTTGCATGGGCTAGAGTTCAATTTTTGGAGGCCCAAAAAAATGTGGATCCTTTTGGCCCGGTCCAGTAGGCCCGACGGTTCAATTGGGCTTGGGTCAAAAAAGCCCGGGGCTTTTAGGCAAAGCCCTACCCAGCAGTATTTTATTATTTTTTTTACACCACTTTGGTCTTCACTTAATCTGTTAATCACTTCACTCTTTCACATTTTCACCACACAAGCAACAATACAGAACATGTGCATTGAGCACACCACACGGTCCACACCAGTCCAGTACACCACATTGGTAACTTGGGTCATTTTGAAGTTGTTTAAGTTAGGCCACTTCTTGGGAGGAATTATCGAACTATTGCTTTTGTTTAGTTTTGTAATTTGACTTTGTTTATTGAACTTGGGAGGAAAATGTGATATTGTAATTTGCTTATAATCCATCTTAATCCCTTTAGATACTTAGCAGCTATTTATTTCCAAACAATGCCAAGAACGCTTGTAAGTTGTAATCCATCTTAAGCTGTGGTGTGAGTGTGAATGACTGAATGTGTAATGATTGGCCACTGTTGGTGGGCATTGTTTTACCTTTAGTAGTTAGCACCAACAATGAATCATATTATTGTTTTTATTTAGTAAGTAACTTAGAACTTGATTTGGCAATTCGCAGCAGCAGTTGTTCCTTTTAGTTTATTTATTTTTTCAACAAGAGCTTTTTGGCCTGATGGGCTTTGGTGGGTTAGGCTGGGCTTGACTTTTCTTAGGCCCTAAGAGAATTGGAGCCGGCCCGGCCCAGACCAATATTAAGTGTTGGTCCGGTGGGCTTGCACTGGACCGGCACAGCCCAACCCATTGCCAGGTCTAGCAGATATCTCAACAGTAGTTGTCTCACCAGCAAAATATCTATCCAGCAGATATTCTCCCAGCAGACACCACTCCAGTAGTTATACAATGGCTGATGTCCTAGTATCAGACATGCTCTCAACAAGTCTACTGCAAGAGTGCTGCGAAGTTTAAAGAGGAACATCAGTCGTTCTCCAAAAAATAAAGTTTACAAAGATTCACAAAAGATGCGTTAATGATCTTCCTGACAACTTAAAGATACGCCTCAATGTCTGAGCCCTCACGTTTATCCTTTAGATATTTCCTCTTTCGTGCTTGGTCTCAGTCTTCAAGACGCATCATATAAAAGACCAATCACTGTACAGTTCATCTCAGGTCTGTATGACAAATCCCATCCACTCCCAGCATGATTCACAGACAAATCTCAAGACACAATCTTCATAAAGATTTTTACCCAACAATTCATACAATGTACTCTGATACATTGAAGAACGAACATTCAAATGGGCAAAAATCAACTTAGTCACAACAGATCTCTTCTCTTCTCAGCCTATAAAAAAAAACTCTCATCTCTCTTTAAGAAATGTGTAGCGCGAAAGTGTTTGTGAGATTCCAAAGAGTGGGAAAAACAAAAGTGTAAGAACAAACACTTTGTGGGAGAGTAATCTGAAATTCACAAGGCAAGAAATCTTTATTTAGTCAAGAACTTCCTTCTTGATTTGAGTTCTTTCTTCCTTCGAAAGACACAGTCTCTTCAGCAACTACACTCCATATCCATAGCTAGAGACTAAGCTTCCAGCCTACCGTTACTGAAAGAACCTCCTTGAAGATGTCCAATGAAGACCCTGAGCTAATAATCTTAATTGCATTTATACTGGCAGACTTACATTTCATTGTAAGAGTTGTCGGTTGTACAATAATGTGTCATCAAGTTGGTCTAGTGCTTTGCACTCAGTTGTTTAAATTCTTGCTATTTGAACAACCCATAATGTGTGACATAGACATCAAGGAGGAAAGTATGTGTGGCATATACACAAAGGACTGCTGATATATATATATATATATATATATATTTACTGTTCTTCGAAAGAAGAGAGTATATAAAACGTATAGGAGGAGATGTAGTGTGACACCTTACACTCGCTTATACCTCTAAGGAGGAATTGTAGTATAGGGAGGAGATGTTCATTAAATACACATTTAAGGAGGAAATATAGTGCAACATATATGTCACATACATAAAGGAAGAGACGCACCACGTAAGGAGGAGTAAGTCAACTTAAGAAGCTATGACTATGCATCGAAAGCAAGTCAAGGAGAAAATAAAAGTGTTAGTTCACCCTCTCTTAGATAAACCTTTGTGGCTTATCTATGCCTTTGTGGCTTACTTAATGAAGGATTCAAACATTTTCTAAACTCTGCTGACCCTCTTCCTTCTTCAGCAAAGTATCATTATCTTCATTAAGAAAATCTTTCTGTTTCTAAACATGTTGTTTAAAGACAAACTTCCGCTCTGATACTTAAATAATTTGTTTAAGCATTAAAAACTACCTCTAGAAAACATTCATTTCAGGAGGAGATTCTGAAAAAACACTTCATAAATATTTTCACTCCTTACGAAAGCTGCTGTTAAACTACTTTCTTGTAAACATAAAACAAGAAAGATACAATGATTTCAAAATTGGTATCCTATAGTAATTCTTAAAACATTCCTACATTCTACTTTATACTTTAATGAATTGCTCTTAAAAATCTTCTTGCCAAAATTCTTTAACTTGTTCCAATCATCATGTAAGAAAGATCTTTTCAAAAACATTTTTGTGGCCTGCTCATCAATTATACCTCATAATTGCCTAAGATGTTTTTACTATTGCTATGCATTTGTACTGTCATTTATTGAGTCTATAAATACTTAGCAATAGTTGACTATACACTAGGTATCGTTTGTAAGTTCAACTTAGGGCATGCCTTGTGATAAAATGATCATTCATTAGTAGGCATGTTATTACTAAGGATTGAACATTTATTATAAAAGCTTTATGTATATGTCAAATGTAGGAATGGTCCCAAGCAAATAGGAGGAGATTGTTAGAAATATGCCTTCACAACAGCTATCTTACTCATCAGCATATTCCAACACAGTGATTTGTTTGTTTCTATTACAACACATATTTAACGAGTGGCTTCGGTTAGTGTGGAAACTCTGTTAAATATTGCATAGGTCATTTAGACTAGGAAGTCTCTGTACATGTTTGAGTCTTTTATCCTACCAAATGATGATCTCACATATGGATTAGCTCAATAAGTGCAGCAGATATATCACCAGGAGACATCTCAACAGTTGTTGTCTCACTAGCAGATATCTAAACAGCAGTTGCCTCACAAGTAGAATATCTCTCCAATAGATATTCTACCAGCAGACACCACTCCAGCAGTTATACAACGGCTGATATCCTAGAATTAGCCATGCTCTCTACAAGTCTACTGCAAGAGTGCTGCGAAGTTTAAAGAGAAACATCAGTCGTTCTCCAAGCAATAAAGTCTATAAAGATTTGCAAAAGATACGTTGCAGATCTCCCTGATAGCTTAAAGATACACCTCGATGTCTGAACCCTCACATTTATCCTTTAGATATTTTCTCTTCCGTGCTTGGTCCCAGTCTTCAAGACATATCATATAAAGACCAATCACTGTGCACTTCATCCCAGGCCTCCACTCCCAGCCTGATTCACGGACAGATCTCAAGACACAATCTTCATAAAGATTTTTACCCAATAGTTCATGCAATGTACTCTGATACATTGAAAAACGAACATTCAAACGGGTGATGTGCAAATAAATACAACAAGGGCAAGAATACCCTGCCGTATCAAGTAATAAAGTGTACCTAAGTATGAGTTATCGATGCACAGGGAATGTACATAATTTTCACTCCAACTAAGTACCGAAATTGAGTTATCTAATTATATTTGAGCAAAAATAAATTGAGAATAAAAACTAAAAACTAAAAATAAAAGAAAGCAATTAATATTTACATGGATACAAAATGGTTTGGCACAACAAATCAAGATTTAAAGATAAGATTATAGGATTGCAATATTTCTAGTCTAGCTCGTGATTAAATTAATCATCTCTCTACTTTTCTTTAACTCAAGTCTTGGTAGTTGGGCGCACATTGATAGTATTCACTACGGGCTCTTGCTTCTTATAGAAAGTTTAGCTATCAATCCCCACTACGAGCTCTCACATCTTATAGCAAGGAAAGAATAGCCGCATTATCGATCAAGCACCCCATGACTATCTAAGAACGGTCGTTACCTCTCAATCTAGCGTCACAAAGACAATTATTGTGATTTTCAGAATTAATAGGACGGGCTCTCGCATCTTACCCTATACTTCTAGTGATCATCAAATGGGTAGCCAACCCATCGGAAGCATTAAGAGCACATAATAATTACCAAGATAATGGGTAATAATGGGTAAAGAGATAATCTCTCTATTTTTCTACAAGACATGTCGGTAACCGAGACATCGTAAGGGGATAATTAAACCCGAATCTTCCCTACTTAGCAATGGCTACAAGTGGTTCCAATCCGTGACAAAACAAGTACTCTTATGGCTATTGGTGTGTGTCACAAAAACACCAACTATTAATTTACTCGGTCCGAAATGCAAGGTAGCTCTCGCGGATCCAAACATTTCTCAAATCATTTAATTAATGGTCAATTAATTAAAACCATTAAGCCCACAAATTAATAACCTAGCATGCTTTTATACTAAATAGAGAGAGATTAAATTAAAATACTACAACGACATATAAAAATAATTGCTTTCCAATAATCAATTAAGCACAAAGCCAATTCCACATTTTACAAGCTCATTCAACCCTAGAAAATACAATAAATATCATAAAACAGGGATTGAAAGAATTAAACCGAGCATTGTGTATATCCCGCTGTTGAAATCACTTGCAAAGCTTCCTTAGCACTTGATTTGTTGCTCCAAACCTTCAAAGTTGATCAATCTTCAAAGGAATGGTGAGAATTTTGAGAGGAAAGGGGCTGGTGCCCCATTTGGGAGCTCAATCCCGAAATGGGGACTTACTCCTTTGCTTTGGGGCTATTGGGAGTATAAAAATGAAGGCACAAAGAGTACCAAGCAAGCTGATGGCAAGATGGAAATTAATTCAAAGTTCAGGAGCTGGAATGGAGAGGAGATGAGACTGGATCGCTGGCTGGAAATGGGCTGCTCCGGTTGGAGGACCGCGGGCTACCCATTGGAGAAATAGGGCGTGATTGGGAGAGGAAGTGGGTAGATAAAGGGTGGAAAATGGGCCAAATTAGCTGGGGCTCCTAAGGGGAAACCGTAGGCAAGGCTAGGAATGGGGCAAACGGGACACGTGGCAGCACCACAGGACTTTGCCTATTTGCTCCGGTGCCCTTGCTGTTCTGTTCTTGGCTCCCGAAGTCGTTCCCCCTCCAGGCTTCTCAATTAAGTCCTCCGTTAGCTCTGTTAGCCCACCATTAGCACATTTTGCCTTGGCTAACTTGACAGACTTTGACGGAATAAATTAAAGCTCAACTTTAAATCCTGAAATTACCTCTAACTTTGTGCTAAAATCCTTGAAAGCTCGTTAATTTCTTGGAAACCTACATTAAAGCACAAATACACAAATAATAATATTTTCAAGCATAATTAACTCTAAATTAGCACAAAATAAAAGAAAATTAAAGGAAAAATTCATGGAAATCTTGAGCTCATTAACCGGCAAAAATTAACTTAGTCACAACGAATCTCTTCTCTTCTCAGCCTATAAAATAAACCTCTCATCCCCCTTTAAGAAACATGTAGCACAAAAGTGTTTGTTAGATTCTAAAGAGTGGGAAAAATACAAGTGTAAGAACAAACACTTTGTGGGAGAGTAATCTGAAACTCACAAGGCAAGAAGTCTTTGCTTAGTCAAGAACTTCCTTCTTGATTTGAGTTATTTCTTCCTTCGAAAGACTCAGTCTCTTCAGTAGCTATACATCATATCCATAGCTAGAGACTAAGCTTCCAGCCTACCGTTGCTGAAAGAACCTCCTTGAAGATGTTCGATGAAGACCCTGAGCTAATAATCCTAATTGCATTCATACCTGTAGACTTACATTTCATTGTAAGAGTTGTCGATTGTGCAATAATGTGCCATCACAGTTGGTCGAGTGTTTTGGACTTAGTGGTTTAAATACTTTCTATTTGAACAACCCATAATATTCTCTTCTCATTTCCCCCTCACCTTGGCACTGCCATCTGCCTCTCCCTAAGGTACTTGGTGAGAGTTGAGGGTTGGTAATAAGTCTTCCCGGCATCCCACTTCATTTCCATGAAACCCCAGACTGCTAGGTTAGAGAGTCTAGGTTGATGTATTAAGCATGTTTACCTTTGAGTAAACCTCTGCTGAATTTTAATATAAAATATATTTTATCACATTCAGCCTTTACTTATCTTTCCGTCAATATATGTTTTATATGTTGAGCAATCTGTTTTATAGAATGGAATAACTACATCTTATGAAGATTCGAATTTGTTGTTAACAATGTACTACATCTTATGAAGATTCAAATTTGTTGTTAACATTGTACTTGTACTTATTTATGTTCAGCCAATTTGATCTTCAAATATTACATTTGCTGTTAATCTTTCTGCTGCTTAACTCTTATACTTCAGCAAATGTAATATTCACAACTTTCAAGTTGTCTTTCAAGTTTGCTGTGACAGAGTAGATGAATTCTGCTGAAGCACATCAGCTGATCTCAACATCAGCCATGTCGCTTCCATCGAAAATTGACCTGACCTGATAACTATTTCACCTTTTTTCTTTAATGTATTTTAATTTAGGATGAAATTTTAAATGACGGTAACATAGGTTATTCCCCCCCCCCTTTAGCCTATATACTGAGCATACTACATAGGACCAAAGGGACCTAACATGGTGGTACTGTCAAAGAACCCCAATCTCTGGTGCTTCCTCTCACTCGGTGTCTCTCCCGACCCTCTATGGGGAGTGGCCTTCAACTGCCTCTTCCTCCATATAATCAAAGTTTATATGCCAAGCGCCATGATAGTCTTCAATGTATATAAGAGGAGCTTCTGCAGTGGTCGGGATCAAAGGAACAAAAGCTTTATCCTACCAACTCACAAACAACAACAAAAATAAAATAAATAAATAAGTAAATAAACTTCAGTCTATTTGAGAGTTCTTGATCACATTTACAAAACTGTTATTATGAAGATTAAAATAAAGGAAATAATTTACACGTGGAATCTCAAAGATGCCAACGATTTTTTCATAGTTTGGATTTTCAGTCACTTTCCACCCACACATTCCAGGAATAGTGGTATGAGTCCTTCCACATTAAACTGATCTCTTAAGGCGGGAATCATCTCAACTGCCCAAACCTAAAACAAAATATTATATGTTAGAAACATGTGATGAGAATGCATAATCGTCATTTGATAAATAATTGAATTTAACCGTTTACCTGAAATGCATATGTAAATCCATAGTACGAAACATGTCTTACTTTAGCTGGAAAGGTTTTCGATAATCCATGTAAAAGGTTACCATATGTCCTTATTGACCATATATATTTATTAAATAGCTCCAAGTCGCAACAATGTTCAAAAACGTCCAGTCGATCGAGATATATATTGGATTCCCGAGCTCTCAACACATACTCGTATATGAGGGTCAAACCCAACTTGTATCTGTCCAGCTCACTCTTAGCATGATCTAGAAAAGCCTCCTTAAATGTCTCAGGCTTGACGTACTTTTCCCTTCCGCCAAAGTATTCATTAGCCAACCTATTTGATTTAGGGATTTCCTTTTCATACTCATCCTCAAAACCAGCGTATAACCCAGTAATGAGGATATAGCCTGACAAGCAAAATCTTGTTTTTTTACCCCCAATACAAAACCACACCTCATCTTTTAACCGTGACTCAATCCTTCTCATGACCTGGTGTGAGCACCCCGATCCGCAGATCATTGCTGGGCCTTTTTGCTCTATGTCTTGTGGTTTCCCTCAATTTGATTTTATGGTTTAAAAAACATAAAAAAACATGTTTACCTTTGAAAATAGAGTCACCACTCTCGTTTATAAAGTAAACGGGAGAAAAACTTTATATTATGGGTTCGGGGGCCAAGTTACGATTTGGGAAGGTTTTACGCACCCAATTCGCCCTTTCGGTCCCTACACATTTTGCATGCTTGTATTTAATTATTGCAAGTTTGTTTATTTACAGAATATATATTGCATGTATAATGTATTTACAATGCATTTACAATGTATTTGAAATAAGTGCATACATTTATTACATCTATTTACATATGCAAATAAACTAACGAACTGAAGGGATTACCTTCTGTCGTTTTACAGAAATCAGGCAACGTTCTAGGCCGTTGTATTGTACTGGATCAAGCTAGCTCGTAGCCTGACCGTTGTGCTTCCACTGCTACTAATCGAGGAAAGGAAGGCTTACATTTTGTGTGTGTGTTGAGATAGAATCAATACTCGTTTCTCTTTTCTTTCTCTCTTTTCTTCCTCAAAAAGAGGCTTGATAGAGAGAGAGATTTGTATGTGTGTGTGTGTGTCTCAGGGAGAGGAGTGATGATGATTGTGTTGTTGGTCTGTTGTTGTGTGTTAAATAGAGAGCTGATCATCTCTTTATATAGAAGGCTTAGGAGAGGAAACTCTCGGGGCCAAGAAAGGAGGAAGCTTCCTTTTGCCTTCAAAGTCTTCAGCAGCCGATGGCTAAACTTTGAGGACAAAATACATGTTTGGTGTGCGGCGCACCTAGTATGGTGCCCACGCACCAAACCCTATTTTGTAGTATTGGCGCACCAGAAATGTCTTCAGCACACCAAACCATGTTTTTGGCTTTTTCAGGCTTTGTGTTTTGCACTTTGGCCCTTCTAAGCTATGTAACTTCAGTTTAAACCTTTGATGGTGATATAACGGAAGGTTGTTTGTGTGTCGGACGTCATTAGTCCTGTTGTATCTTTGAGTTTGACCCTTGATGTTGATCTAATCGAAGATTGTTGTATTTGTTGGACGTTGTTGGTCCATTGTGTATGTTGTTTCCTAAAATAATCATGGAAACATGTGTTAGTCCATTTATAAATAAACAGTTGTTTATTGGACTATTCGTGTAATGTAGGTGTACGAATTCTGGGTGTCTACAGAGCCCCTCGACTACGTTTGCTTAGAAGTAAGCGAGCGTCGTCGAAAAAGAATAGACATCCAGTTTCGTGCTAGCAATTGGATGGTCAAACTCTGCATCGAAATTTATGTGACCATATGTATATGTGTGTGTGTGTGACAACATGTGTCAAAGAGCGACCGAATCTCCAGGGGAGACTGCCTACGTATCTCTATAAAGAGAATCAGGTCAAAACGTAGTTCAAATCTCTTCAGGGAAGAAATTTGACTTTTGGAATCTATTGGGGATGGGCGACAAGGTCTGCCCTGTGGTGACTGGATCTCCAGGGGAGACTTCCTAGGTATATCTATAAAGAGAATCAGGTCAAAACGTAGTTCAAATCACTTCAGGGAAGAAATTTGATTTTGGCATGTTCATTGTGGGAATGGGCGACAAAGTCTGCCCTATGGTGACCGGATCTTTAGGGGAGAATGCCTACGTATCTCTATAAAAAGAATCAGGTCAAAACGTAGTTCAAATCTCTTCAGGAAAGAAATTTAAAATGTGACTGCAGTGTGTGGGAGTGGTTCATTTCTGGACCCCGGGTCTATACCTGTTGAGAAACGACCAAAAGAAAGCTGTACCAATGAAAAATGAGGCAAATTACAGTTTACGATAAGCTGTAAATTGACATAAAGTAAAGATACTATTTTTGTGTGGCGTCCGGGGGACGGATTCTTAGCTCTGTTGAACGACAGGGCCGTTGAGCGGTTGATTTCCATGTGCCTCAGGCTCAATGTGACGCCCCGACTCGGACCTCTATACGAGATCCCAAGGTCGGGTCGCCAAAACAACATAAAAACAAGAAGAGCACGTGGTGTAACCACCGTACTCACGATAAAACACAATTTATGAGAACCTGATTTAAATAAAATAAGTCTTCGGCGACTAAACCGCCGGAACCAAACAACTAAAACCACAAGTTTGGAACTTGGGAAAATAAACAACAATGACGACAACCACATCGGCCACAACATGCCGGTATGAAAACATAATCGGGAAAGAAACTGAATTTCTAACAAGATTATACACAAGCACGACATACACATGTCGGCTACCAAAAGAATAAATCGTGTTTACAAAACGCCAAGTACTACCCAAGCAAAGTTGATATAACTTTACATAACCACGTCCTTACCAAAAGAAATACTATGAAACCCAAAAGAAAATCTCTAGATATGACTCGAGCTATCCGTCCTCACCGTGAACCGCTAGGCTGGCTCGGATCTAAGGAAAAACAATAAACAATAAACGGGGTGAGTCGAAACTCAATAAGTTACTAAATGCAACTACATGACATGGCATAATGCTCAAGATATAAATCGTAACATGGTATTAATATTTATGTACCATAACAAGACATGTATCATCTTCATTGATATACAAATTATTCAACTCACATAGCACCTTGATTAACACATAAATGCTTGTAAATAAATCACGTTACAAAGGATATTATTTCTCTTTCTGCTTCAACGTTTACTCCTGCAATACGTGAAAACAACAAAACGTGGACCGATACTCTTGTGGGATGTATCAGTATTCCATCGACTACACCAGTCGGAAACTAGCAAGCCAAAGTCGGGCGTATTGCTGCAACAATGGGGCTACATCTCAACTGTGGCCAATAGAAGAGGGTGTGTGATAACCGGTACGGCGACATAGAGCGATTACAAACATTGATTTGTAAAGACTATAGGTCGTCCCACCATAACGTTAGTACGACGACGCCAGCTGGACTTACACAACACATAAGCGGGCATTCTTACTCTACTCATGAAAATAACCGTCAAGTTTAAAAGTAGTGAACTTAACAAATAACATGTTTATATTATTCTACAACGTGTGATCATCACTCATAAAATTCAAGGACTTTAAAACACAACATTAGAGCTAATTCACAAGTCTCTAATTTAACAGTATCAATTACCCGGAGGGCCAGAATCCTTGTCAAACGAACTCTAAATTTCGTAGAACTTAAACATGGTATCCATTAAGTGATACTCTAACTAAAAATCCAATTCTTAGAGTCTATACAACACCTCTAAAAATCTGGGTATATTTGCTCTATGCAAAAATTTCCCAATAAGTCTCTAACTTGTTCTTGAGTCCAATTCCATGATTTTGGGTTCAAGATCAACATGCAACATCTTTCCAACTCATCACTTCACACATAAACAAGTTATACACTTTCTCATATCATTCAAACATGAAATCATCAAGAATCAAAACATGCATGAACAATATATCACAAGTATGTAACAAAATATTAAGCATACATAAGGGGGGGTTAGTAATTTACCTTAAAATGCACAATTAAACAAAAGAAGACAAGATCAAAGCGTTGTAAAGAAGTCTCCTGGTCTTCCTCTACACATGCATGGTCTGGATCAACAAATCAAATGGTTGAATTGAGAGAACTTGCACCACACACACTATTCTCACCTCCCAACACACACAGTAACTCTCTCTAATATTCTTGGTTGATTTGGAAGGAATGAGGGTGTAAACTTTACTCCCTAACGTGTAATAAGGGTGGAAGAATGTGTTGACACAAGTCCAAAGTCGTGGAGAACAAATGAGTTGAAATGTTTTTAAGTAAAGAGTAAAATAAAATTTTTCGGGAAAACAGAGTCACAATCTGACCATCCTCGCACGGTCGTGCCAAAAATACATGGACGACCGTGCCATTCTCGCACGGCCGTGCCAAGTAAGGCGCACGGCCGTGCCAAACCTCACAGCTTAAAACTCAACTTTCTGTTGGCTCTCGCACGGCCGTGCCATGAATAGGCGCATGGTCGTGCCAAGTTTTTAACAGTCCAGTCACTTCTATTTCACTGTATTTCCTAGGTTTGATCACTTGGCCATTCCTAGGTTGATTACACAACACTTATAACACATCTAACAAATACCATAATTCACAATAATCATTTTATCAATGCATTATAAGGTGTGTAATGCATAAACTAGAAAATGTAACAAGAACTAAAACATGATCAACCTAACATGATATTCAAGCAAATTTTAAACACTTGTAATGACATGTTAACATGCAACAAAATTAAGCACATTGGTCATAATCAAGTCCAAGGTATTACACTCAAACCTGTGGGGGAAATGACCGGGTAACTGGGTTTGTAAACGTGTGTGAATGCACTGCAAAGTGGTGTCCAGGGGACACTTTGTTGGGGATGATGTGCATGTCAATTGGCGATGCATCTGTTGAGATATGCTATGTAGATTCCCACAGGAATTCTGCTGGAGATGATGGATTAGACAGCAGGGCCGTTGGGAGTAGATCCGCTGGGGATTGCTCTCGAAAATATTTTGGTGGTGGACCTCTGTTAGGGCATCCGGTTAATGACCGTTAGTTGGACGTTAAGTTACCGTTAGAAGGACTTGGGGGTGCAAATCGCAAAATGCTGGAACTTGGAGGGAAAAGGAAAAAATTTCCTTTTCATAAAAGGAAGAACACGGCAGCAGCAAGCTCAGCTTGCTGCAGTTCTTCTTTCTTCTGTTCCTCTCATCATCTCTTCTCTGATTTCTTCCAAATTTCTTCTGCAATCACTCCAATTTTTTGTAGCGATAATGGCAAACAATTCGGACTCCAAAAATAAGATTATTGGCAATGTGGGTATCGGTGACGAACAAACCGACGAGGTGATGGCGTGGAATCGGGTCCGCTATCTTTTCTCAGATAGTAATCCTAACGACATTCATCGTGACTCGAGCAGTCACATCTCTTCTTTAGATCCACCCACGGTGAGTTTTCGAAAAACCCATTTATTCCGCAAAATATGCTAAATCTGAAATTTTTGTGTGATTTGCTGGATTCTTGATGTTAATCCTGCAATTGTTAGTATCCAAGTAGCAAATATATGTTGTTGCATATTGAATCTAAGCAAAAAATGTGAATTTATACTATATGGGTATAAACAAGTATGTATGTTTATGAGTTTTGCATGTTTAAAGTGCCTACTTTAATTGTAAATTTGAACATGTTAGGATAAAAATTTCTCGAAATCGAGAGTATGTACGTGTAGTGGGATGAACAAAGACCCCCAAGTTGATTTTGTCGGGGTGGCTCAAAATGTATGAATTTTTCTTGCCCGAAGTTGCGCGAAAGTCGCACATCAATTGTTTGAAAAAAAAGCTTCAATGAAGAAAAGTGAAGAAAAACCCTCACTAATCGTTTGAAAACATTTTATTTTGATCCCGGGATCCCGGGGATGGGATTTGGAGGATGTATGAAAAATAAAAAAACTTAAGTTTTTTTTTTTTTGCATGGCAAATATGAATGAAATGACTTGATGTGCATTTATGCACATGACATATAAAAATGTGCGCGTGTGCTTTGTGCTGACACGCTGGAATTTTGTTTTTACAGTCATAGAGGAGGATTACTCGCATCCGGGCAAATGGGGACATGGTGAGGGAGATCTATGATCGACTCCCTCAAATGATTCAAGAGAAGGTGAATGGTACCTGTCTTGGTATGTTCATCCAGAACTTGGGCGGCTTTATCGGCTACAGCAACATCCATGAGGTGTTGCGGTGCTTTTGGTGGGACACTACCCACACTTTCCACCTTTCGTGGGGCGAGGTAACTATGACGCCTGCGGATTTTTCGTCGATCACAAGGCTACCGACTGGTCGGGGTCGGGCTATTGAGCCAGACTTTCAGCTGCGACATTGTCCTGATGCTGTTGCTTAGCTGTTGGGGTTCACACCGGTGTACAAGAGCTTCGGCCAGATTCTCGTCAGCTATATCAGGGAGTGGCTACTCCACAATGTGGATCTCGTCGATACAGCCGATCGGTTCGCTGTGACCCGATTCGTTCGAGTTTTCTTATTCTTGGCATTGGGATTACCTTTTTTGCCAATGCTTCCTCAACTCTGCGAGTATCTTTACTCAGCTGTCTAAGGAGATTGTGCCATCTGGGCGACTTTGACTGGAGAAAGGCTGGCCTGGCGGAGTGTTATTTCTTTATGGATCACGCCAGCCAGAATGTTGCCAGTAGTGTAACTGGCTACAATGTGGCATGTGAGGTAATACTCGGAACAAAAATCTTTATTTTAAAACTTGTCTTGTCATTTTAAAATAGATGTTGACTCATTGTTTTTGGTGTGACAGGCTTGGGCGTACGCAGTGTTCAGCTTTCATCCTTTCACTCTTCGCACTAGGGTGATGACCCCGCCATTTTTGGTGAATTTTTGGACTTCAAACCCGAAGTATGCTTGGAGGGTCCCTGCTCGGCCTGACACCGAGGTGGTTCGGACTGCGATTATCAACTCCAGTCCTGAATCAGTCAGCTTCTTCCAATGGGGTCAGCTGCTTGCTTTTTATGGTCTGGCCCAAGCGGCCAACGGCTGTCGCATTTTAATGGTTTCCATCATGTGTGACTCGATGTATTTAGGCGATCGGGTCAATCGCCAACATGGGCCCAACGTGGGCCAGCCTCTGACACCGCCTTCACCACCCTTTGGGATGATGGCACCTGACGTGATGCCGAGACGCGAGTGGTACCTCGCGTGGGAGGCTATCTGTTAGGAATATGCCTATGAAACAACTGATACATATGTTTACATATTCTAACACAGTGATTTGCTTGTTCCCATTACAGCGCATGTTTCACAAGTGGCTAAAAGGGCTGCGTACCGGTTAGTGTGGCAGCTTGATGAAACAATGCATAGGTCATTAGACTAGGAATTCTTTGTACATGTCCAAGTCTTTGTCCTACCGAGAAAAGATGACTCTTCATATGGATTAGCTCTATTAGCGCCAACAGACATGTCTACCAGCAATGTCTCACCAGCAGACATCTCCACCAGCCATGTCTTATCGGCATTCTTTATCACAGCAGTTTACATCGGTAGATCCAAGTATTAGCCATGATGTTCATCAGACAACTGCAAAGAAGCTAATTATTCACAAGAGGAACATCGGTCATTGCTCAATACTACAATTCAAAATTGATTCGTTACAAGATCTTCCTGAAAGCTCAAGATACGCATCGATGTCTGTGCTTTGACTATTATTCAGAAGACATTTCCTCTTTCGTGTATTGGTCCTAGTCTCCAAGGCTACATTCCATAAAAGGCTAAACACAGTACGCTACATCCCAAGCATACTTGACAAGTCCTATTCTGTCAGCCTGATTCACAGACCAACTTCAAGACAAATGCTTAAACAGAAGGTGTTTGCCCAACAGTTTGAACAATGCATTCTGATGCATTGATGATCTAAATCTCCAACGGGCAAAAACTCATCAAAGCCTCAACGATTCCTTCATCTTCTCCAGCCTATAAAAGAAACCTCTCATTCTCTCATTCAGGGGGTGTTGGTGATTGATATGTTCTTAGTTCTTCCAATCTACAACCACACCAAAAGTGAGAAAACACAAGTGTAAGAACAAACACTTTGTGGGAGAGAAAACAGAAATTCCAAAGGCTAAGAAGTACTTAGTTCTTGATTTGAGTTCTTTCTTCCATCGAAAGACTCAGTCTCTTCAACAGCTACACTTTAAATCCACAGCTAGAGACCAAGCATCCTGCAAGTCGTTAAAGACTGATCAAGCTTGAAGATGTCCGATAAAGAACCAGAGCATAATAATCCATATTGCATTCATATCGGCAGACTTATACTACATTATAAGGGCTGTCGATTGTGCAATGAATTGTCATCACTCTTGGCCGAGTGCTCAGCACTCAGTTGTTCAAATACTTGTTATTTGAACAACGCCTAATATTTTCTTTTCACAACAAATCTATCGAGTTGATACTACAGGAAGACAACTCAATAAATATTGAGTACATCTTCCAATGTATTTTTGATAGATTTGATTTTACTTTCTTAATCTCTCCTTTTTCTTTTCTAGGAGATTGCTAGGATAGAGAGTCTAGGTTGATGTACTAAGCACGTTTGTCTTTGAGAAAACCTCAGCTGAATTTTAATATAAATCATATTTTATCACACTCAGCCTTTACTTATCTTTTCTGTAATTTATGATATATATATCTTATGCAATCTGGTTGTGGAAAGTAAATGATGCATCTAATATAAGATTTTAGTTTGCTGTTATGATAAACTTGTACCTGTTTGTTTACAGTTTCTTTAATCTTGTCTGCTATACTTATGCTGCTTATTCTTCCGCTGCTTAAACTCTTCTATACCAGCTAAGTATAACAATATCTTCCTATCAGCTACTTTTCAAGTCCGCTGATGCATATCAGCTGATTCCACTATATCGGTTGTGTTTCTTGAAATAGGAAGATGACTTATTCACGTTAATCATTTCATCCTTATTTCTCAACATAAACTTTAAAATTGGATGAAATTTTTAATAAACATCATATAGGCTATTCACCCCCCTCCACTCTAGCCTATATTTTAAGCACATCCTCTTGGACCTAACACTATCGATCCACAAAGATATGTGGAGATGGATTACGGGGTGTTCGTGCAAACCGTGTTGTATCCTCCTCCTCCTCCTGCTCAGGAAGCGGAGGGTCCATTTCCCATCTTCGTGGGAGAGATTGGGTCATTTACGGGACGGATACATTATCCGGAAGTTTCGCGAACGATTGGCTATGGAGAAGGTGAGAACTACAGGGAGGAGGACCTGAGCGGTGGTGAGATTCCACCACATGACTATCTCCCACGAGGGAGAGATCTGGTATTTTCTGACCACTCTGTGCATATATTATCTGTCTATTTTATCTACATGTATTTGCATATTGATAAATGAAATAATGTATGAACAGGTGCCGGCCAGCTCTTATCAGAAGCTGTTGAGCAGATTTTATAAGTTGTCCGATCTATATCGAAAATTGAAGGCCGGGGCCAATGATTTCACTTGCCGAGGTGGTGCAGACGCGACTGGGCCGCGTCGCATGGTTGGCGGGAGCAGAGGCTCCAGATGTGCCAGCACTAGCAGGTCGAAGAGAGGAAGACAATGATTTCCTTCCCTACTATTTTTGTTTTTTATTTAAAAGATGTATTTGTAAGCAACTTTTATTTATTCTGTACATTATTCATTATTAATGAGAAATGCAAAAAGAAGAAAATAAAACCTAGGGTCTCAATTCTAATTGCTTTTAATTACATAAATTGTGCTATGGAAACAAAAAATGGGCATTTGGCCGAGGCGGCGGATGGTTGGTGCATGATTGATGCTCCTCCGACAAACGAATTCTTTACATGTGAGGCTTGAGGGAAGAAAATGATTCTCCATTTTAGGGGCTGCTGAATTGAGAAATATGTTTGATACCTATTCTAGAGGGGACTGTGGTGAGATTGTGAAACGAAAGGGATTTCGTGGCTTCAAATGGTGTGAACGGGAGGAGGCCTCGAAGAATACGTGCATATCTTTTAAGGCATGATGTGAACTGGAGAGCTGGACCACAAAAAAGACCAAATGTATGGTCTAGTGCGCGGCACACTAGGTTTGGTGTCCGCGTACCAAACTTGTCTTTTCTTTCCTATTGCTGAATTTGATGTGTTCTGACATGTCGGGGAGAATTTTTCTTTCCCTAATGTGTAGGCTGCTATAGACTATTGAGAAAATTCCTTCCTTTTGCCTTTCTCTTCATAAGACAACGGGTCGAAGTGAGTTCGTGCCAAGCTTCTCTCTTTCGCATTTCTCTTCTTTTTTCTGAGGAAACCTCTCGTCTTTAGTCAAAACACAAAATGAACCATTTCTTCGAGACTATTGCAGATTACGAGGCCCGTTTCAATGACTGGTGCCTTAGTCTCAGCGCTACCGAAAAGGGGTATCTTGCAGACACCTACGGTTTTCGATGTGTGTTTGGATGGAGACGTATTTGAATTCACTGGCATATGATATGGGGTGCATCCCGCTTTTGGTCTTCAGAAGACCACCATTTTAACTTTTCTTTGAACGAGATGTGTCCCACATTCAAAGATTTTTGTGATCTGACAAGCATGTCCATTGATGGTCCCATTGCAATGCCATTGTTGAGGAAACCTCCCTTGGTGCTCATCCAAGAGTTGTTCGATTTCACTATTCGAGAGGCCCGTAATATGTTGCACGGTCGACTCTTCGACCTGACCCAGCTCCCGAGGATCTTTGCCAATTATCAACCCGACGACACCTATTTAGAGCATCGGCAGACGGCTTTTTTCTTATGCATGTTACGAAAATTCTTCCTAATTAACCTTCACGGTTATGTTGACATACGGGTCTTGGATGTTGTATTGCATGCCAGGGGACGGGTGAGAAACATGATTCTTCTCATTCTGGCAGAGACTCTTCTCGGCCTGGACAGTTATGCTAATGGAGAAGAACAATTTCTTTTTTGCAGCCCTATTTTGTTGTATATGTGGCTAGAGGAATGCTTCATGAGGGCTATCCCTCCAGTACCTAATACAAGGTATCACCCAATTAATTACGCCCAGAGGGGTCACCAACATGATCATTTAGTGACTGAACAGGATTGGGTGGAGCATTTTCTATGTGCCCCTTCATTTGACATTGTATGGGTTGTGTCCCATTGGAAGATCCGGTGATTTATACCAGGGACCCACAGATTCGCACAAGTCATAATTGCGGGACTTCGTGCTGTGACCTTCTACTATGCTTTCCGGGTGATGCGCCAATTTGGGTTGGAGCAAAGGCTACCTGATACTGACCTCCCTGAGTTCGGGACAAGCGAGCTCAATGGTGACATTTGTAGGGACCTTCGAGGGTGGTGGGGTCATGAAATAGGACCACGCACTGTGCTTTCTTTAGATTATATCCCTTTTAAAAATATATGTCTTTCCATCGATTATCTGACATGGCTGGTGCCGCAGTCGATGGAGCATTCATTCAACATAAGACTCACCCTGGAGTGTCTGTTTGGTAAAATTGTGACCAATAGAGTAGATGCTCGTTTGTTGGAGATTGGTGAATCTGTGGAAGATTCTGGTCTAGAGATTTATGCCAGGGATCCTTGGTAACTTCAGCACAGTCGGGGGATTATCCCTCATGCTTCATGAAGATCCGACGGAGCAGAAACTAGTGGTGGTAATGAGCGCGAGAGGAGACGTGGCAGACGCCGTAGGAGATAGATTATAGTGATGGTTTATGTATTTGTATGTGAAATAGATTAAGATAGAATATGAATGCATGTAAGTCATATCTAGGTACTCCTTGGTTGCCAAACCGGGGACTTTGTTATAAATTAAAAGTTTGTTATTATTATTATGAGTAGTGATTTTCCCCTTGTGTGATCATAACAACATGACAGGGAGAACAAAACATTAAAATGTGCAAGTAAATGACCAAACCCGAAGGCTGCCTACGTATCTCATGAAGAGAATCAGGTCGGATCGTAGTTCAACACAAATTTGCGAGAGACGAAGATTTTTATTCCTTTTTCTCCAATGTTTTGTGTCTCTCATTTCTTTTTTGAACTCTAATTTTTGCCTAGGCCGCCCTTTCAGGTTTTTGACCTACCGAGTTGTTTTAAAAGGGGGAGAAAAGTATTTACAAACACAAGTAAAACTAAATACACTATAGCTAAGCGGGCAACTACGCGTAGTATTTCTTGAGCTTGTCCATGTTGAAAGGCTGAATGAGATCTTCTCCACTTTCATTGGTGAGGAAGACTGTGCCGCTTGTATGAGCCTGACTACGTACGATCCCATCCATGGTGATTTCCACTTTCCAAAGCTGTCAATGTAGCTAGGCGGCTTTTCTCGGAGAACCAAGTCGTCTACTTTGATGTCTCGGGCTTTGACCCGTTTGTTGAAAGATCGAGCAATCCTCCTCTAATATGCTCGTGTGTGCTCTAAAGCTATCAATCTCCTTTCATCCAGAAGTGTTAGTTCATCATACTGATGCTTAAGCCAATCAGCTTCAGCCACCTCAGCTTCTATCATCACCCTTAAGGAAGGGATTTTAACTTCAATAGGCAGTACTGCCTCCATGCCATAGGCAAGAGAAAATGGGGTAGCCCAGTAGCCGTACGAACAGAAGTACGATAGCCCCAGAGTGCTAATGGAAATTTTTTGGCCCAATCCTTCCCGATATCGGCCATTTTCTGAATGATGTTTTCCAATGTGTTGTTGACTGCTTCTACAGTGCTATTGGCCTGCGGCCTGTAAGGTGAAGACTTGTGCCATTGTACTTTGAACTCAGCCAATACTCGGTTGACTTCTTCCTCGAAGTGTGTACCATTGTCGAAGATCATTTCAAAAGGTACCCCAAATCGGTAAATGATGTTTGTCTTGATAAATTCTGTAACCTTCTTAGCATTCAGGACTTTGTATGAAGCGGCTTCAACCCACTTTGTGAAGTAGTCGACGACAACCAGAACATACTCATGGCCGTTAGATCCTTTCGGGTGCACCTGTCCTATAACGTCAATTCCCCACATCGAGAAAGGCCATGGTGCTGTAGAATTATATAACATGTGAGGAGGCAGATGTTGCAAGTTGGCAAACTTTTGACACTTATCGTGACGACACACCCATCTGATGCAGACAGTTTCCATCGTACTCCAGTAATAACCTTGCCAGATTACTTTCTTTGAGAGCATGTGCACATTCATGTGCGGACCACAAGTGTCGTCGTGTAGCTGATCCATGACTTGTTCAGCTTTCTCTTGATCGATGCAAAGGAGGTTAAGCCCTTGATAATGCCTTTTATACAGATTGTCACCACTGATTACAAATTGGGAAGCCCATCTTCGCATGGCGATCCTGCCTTTTCTCTCAGTGCTGGGTGGATACTTACCCTTTTTTAGCAAATTCTAGATATCTAGGTACCAAGGTCCATCGGCTCTCTCTTGGTCCTTTTCAACGGCAAAATATAATGCTGGTGTATGTTTCGTCCCAATGACGAAGGGTTAGACATTGAGCTCAGCGGGGATCTCAACTAGCGATGCCAAAGTTGCCACGAGCGTCCGCGAAGCAATTTCTATCTCGGGGAAGATAGTGGAATGATATGAACTTAAATTTCTTTGCCAACGCTGTCAAACGGGCATGATACAACTGCAGTCTAGCGTCCTGCATCTTCCATTTTTTTCAACCTGATTTATGATCAAAGCTGAATCACCATACGCTTCCAATTCTTTGGCGCCCATTTTCAAGGCTTCCTCTAAGCTAGCTATACAAGCTTCATACTTGGTGGTGTTGTTGGAACATTCAAATTTTAGTCGTATGGCCAAATGCGTATGTGTATCCATGGGATCGATCAACAGTATGCCTATACCGTAACCACTCTTGTTGGCGACTCCATTAAAGAAGAGTTTCCATTTGCACGTGTTGTCCTTAATCTCAAGAACCCCTTCATCAAGAAAATCCAGTTCTTCGAACTCTTCTGCTTCTATCGGCAGGTCTGCCAACTGATCAGCTATTATACTTCCTTTAATTAACTTTTCCCTTTCATAAGTTATATCGAACTCATTCAGCAAGAAAGACCATTTGGCGAGCCTACTCGAAAGTGATGGCTTTTCGAGTATGCATTTGATCAGGTCCATCTAGGAAATCACCCTTACAGGCAATGTTTGCAAATAAATCTTGAGTCTCTGTGTCGCCCATACCAGACCTATGCAACTCTTCTCAAGTGCGGAGTAGTTCAATTCGCTGCCCTGCAACTTTCTACTGACAAAGTAGATGGCATTCTCAGCGTGAGAGTCTTCCTTTTCTTGTGCCAACATGGCTCCAATCGCGGTGTCCGTGATGGTTAGGTATAACAATAAGCGCTGAGGAAGAGCTAGAACTGGTGGACTAGCTAGGTATTCTTTGACTTTCTCAAATGCTCGCTGACACTCTTCATTCCATTCTCTATCCGTATCCTTTTTGAGGAGCTTGAACAGAGGTTCACACATAGATGTCAGCTGCTGAATAAAATGATTGATGTACTGTAATCGGCCTAAAAAGTCTTTGACTTCACTCGGAGTCGTCGGCTGCGGCATATCTCTAATGGCTTTGACCTTTGCGGGATCTACCTCGATTCCGTTGTCAGTTATTATGAATCCAAAGACTTTTCCTCAGGTGACCCCAAATGTACACTTGGTGGGGTTGAGTTTCATCCGGTACTTACGTAATCTCTCAAAGAACTTGCAAAGATCTCTCAAATGAGCACCGTCTGTGTCTACTGAATGAATAATCATATCATCTACGTACACCTCTACTTCTTTGTGAATCATGTCATGAAAAAGCGTGGTAGCAGCTCTTTGGTATGTAGCCCTAGCATTTTTCAATCCGAAGGGCATGACTGTATAACAGTAGGTTCCTCAAGGGGTGATGAAGGAAGTCTTCTCCTGATCTTCTTCCACCATCTTGATCTGATTGTAATCGAGCATTCCATCCACAAAAGACCGTATCTTATGTGAAGATACTGCGTCTACCAAAATGTCAATGTTGGGTAGAAGGAAGTCATCTTTCGGAGATGCTTTGTTGAGATCCCAAAAATCCACACAGATCCGAACCTTACCGTTCGGCTTCGGCATTGTCACCATGTTGGATAACCATATCGGGTATTTCACTACTTTGATGAACTTGACTTTCAACTGCTTGATGATTTTTTCCTTGACTTGCAGGGACCATTCAGGCTTGAGTCTGCGGAGCTTCTGCTTTACCAGCTTGGTGTCAGGGTACAACAGAATCCGATGTTCAACAATCGCTGGATCCAACCCAGGCATATCTTCGTAAGACCAGGCAAACACATCCTGAGATTCTGTCAATAGGCTGATCAATGCTGCTTTTTCTTCATCTTGCATGTAGCTTCCAATCTTGACCTTCCTGACTTTATCATTCAGCCCCAGATTGATGGTGGACAAGTCTTCTTGCAGAGCTTCTAATCGGCGCTTCCCTCGTTGTTTGATCATCTTAGCTAATTCAATTAAAATGTCTTTATCTTTTGGATCCCCATTATTAATCGATTCATTAGTAACAGGATGATTTATCATGTTTTCAGTTAATTCATCTTTTAATATATTGGCAACCAAGGAGTACACAGAAACACTTGCATTATCATTAATGAAAGGAAAGGCTACAAGGTCGACTACCTCATCGAGGTCCTCACAGGTGAGATCCTCAATTTTGGCGTCGAGAATAGAACTGATTAATGACCAGTTCTTAACAAAAGGGGAAGAAGGAGGTAAGGTGTATCCGAAGCGCTCCACCAGGTCCTCGGCCTTCAGTAATGGTCCTGTAGTAGTGTACTAGTTTTGAAGCGGATTGTATGCCACTGTCTCAAATTCTGCTACTGAGTCCTCTGTGATGTCTGCTGCTTTGTCGATCTGTCCTAAAAAATTGTCTCCCATGAAGTCTTCTCCAAATAGGGCCAGGGCAAAATCTTCCTGATCGATAGTCCATGTGCTCTCGACCGTCACTACCTTGTAAGAGGTGTCACGAGGGCCGATAATCATTTCTTCGATTTCTTCTGCTATAAGGCTGATGTGGTTGAAGATTTTTTATCCGAGGTGCATCTTTCTGCTGTTGTCCATCCATGGCTCAAGGAACATGAGGTAAGCCATGGTTTCTCCATGTTTGACAAAGTATCCATTCAGGGTCTTCCTGTAGGGGTTCATGTGAGGTGCCGTGTACGGTTGGTTCTTCTAAACTGATCTGCTCCTCTTGCGCTTCTCTTCCATTACTGTCGCTACTTCTGCAGGTGTTGGCTTGTATCCGAGTCCAAAAGGTGGTATGCATTCTTTGATGTCATCTTGTATCAGGTTGATTCTGCCTTGCTGACTCTTGACCAGCCCCAGTCCTAACATGTAGCCTATATTGCGGATCATACAATAAGGGACTATCTCTCTAGGTTCCACAGCCTTCTTGTCACTGATGTCGATTTCTCCTGTATGCTGAATTGTGTTCACCCTTGCCTGAGAGATTACTTCGAATCTGCTCAAAAAGATGCCAGTATCATCATGTTCAATCTCGTAAATAGGAACATCCCATTTCTCTCTTGATTCCATGAGTTTGTCTACCAAAATGATGACTATGTGATCCTCGTGGATAAACTTCACACATTGATGGAGTGATAAAGCTAGTCCATGAATCCACGGATGGCCTAACAGTAGACTGAAAGTAGAAGGGATATCCAATACTTGGAACTTGACGGGCATTTCCAACGGGCCAATGGTTAGCATAAGCGTTACCACCCCAAGCACACATCGACTGGTGTTATCATAGGCTCGCACTAATTGCGATGATGGAGCTAGGTCCGAAATCTTCGTTCCTAGCTTGGCTAAAGTTATTGTTGGACAGACATTCAAAGATGAACCATTGTCTAGCAGAACCTTCGGTACCTTTTGTTCCTGGACACCAACAGTAATATGAAATGCGTCAACATGGTCGACACCTCCTTTTGGTAAATCGAGGTTAGTGAACATGAGAACATTCCCAAAGTGGATGGTTCCAATCATCTGAGTCAACTCGTCGGGTGAGGTCCCGATTGGAATGATAGCTTGACTTAATGACTTGGCTAGGCTGTCACGGTGGGTCTTGGAGGAACATAGAAGACCACAAATGGAGACATTGGCTTGGGTCTTCTTCATCTGAGTGAGAAGAGCATCTTCAATGTCTTTAACCCCAGTATCTTTAGTGCTGGTATCAACTTCTTTATTTTTCCCTGATGGACCACCCATATCTTGAGCTGCTTGGTATGCTCTACCAGATCGAGTGAGATGGGAAACATCACCTCCTATCTATGAGGCCTTTTCGATGTTGTTTACTTCTGCTTGGGAAGTATCCTAGGAACTGGACAAAATATCGCTCCAAGAGAGCATGTTGCATTTGAAATTCTCCTCCTTCGAAGGCAAAGGGATTAAGAGGTATGACAATGGAGCACTGCTGATTTCAAATCTAGCGAGGGAGCTCACATCTTCTGTTTCAAACTGAATGGTATTGATTTGGTTGGCTGGCAAAGGATTGTTCAGCACATTAGGCATGGGGTGTGGTTTTTCAATGATCTTGTCATCGATCAGATTTTGGATCGCTCGCTGGAGCACAAAGCATTTGTCAGTGAGATGTTCGCTAGACTGATGGTATTCACAATATTTTACATGGTCCCATGTGGTAGGCAATGGATTGGGAGGTCTGTAACCTTCGATGGGTTTGAGGACTCCTTGTGTTTTCAGCCCCCGAAAAATCAATGACATAGGAGCATGCAGTTCATCAAATTGTCTATCATTTCTGCGAAAATTATTTCTTACACCTCTGTTATTATTGTTTTCTAATGCATTTACAAACCCATCAGGTGAATATTTGAAAGGCATACTTCCATAATTCTGAGCAGATGGTACAACTGGTAAAGCCATAGTCAGAACATTCCCTAACATATTTACAACAGGTGTAGATGTTGCTGCTGCCTTCCCTTTGGAGTATCAGAACGAGCTTGGAGGGGGATCGACCTTGATCTGTCTGATACAGATCTCTGTGTCAATGCAAAATCTGACATCTAAGATTGCGGAGAAATCAGCATATGGAAGGTAACGCATACGATCCAGATAAATAGGCTGAAGATTTCTCAAGAAGATTCTGACTTGTTCAGGTGGGTCAGGCCTGTCCAGGGTTTAAGCAATCTTCTTTCTCCACCTTTCGGCGTACTCTAAAAATGTCTCCTTTTCTCTTTGGGTGCACGAATCAAGATCTCTCCTGTATTTTTCCCTATTACTGTTATCTTTGTATCTCTTCTGAAACTCATCTGCGAGTTTATCCCAGGTTGCAACCACAGTGCTGTCCACAGACATCAACCATTGCTTGGCAGGCCCAATTAGAATTAAGTGGAAATTGGAGGTCATTGCTTCGAAACTTGCCCCTCTTTACTGCATAGCGTGGGCATAAGACCTAAAATGGGCAATAGGGCATCATGTCCCATCAAATTTCTCGATATCAGACATCTTGAACTTTGGTGGTAAAATGGCAGCAGGTTGAAGCGTCATTGCTCGGGCTATGAATTTACCTTTGTTTAAAACTTTCAGAACCATGTCTTTCAACTCTCTAATTTCTCCTTTGTTTGCAAGCTCAGGATCATTGGTATCAACCATAGCTGTGCCCGGGAATTGTCCTACTGGAGGAACTAGATAAGGTGGTACATAGCCGGCAAATGGATATATTGGTTTGGCTGAAGGCTGAGGGTTGTAATTGTTTGGGTTTAGATGTAGACTATCCTGGATCAGATTGGTCATATAGAATGGGAATATATTTGGGTTAGGGAAAGGAATGTTGGTAGATGGAGATGTGATGCGAGTTGTAGGAGGTGTAGTAGTGTTTGGGATTAGAATTGTGGTAGTCTGAGACTGGTGATAGATGCTTGGATTGACATTTGGCTGAAGTGAAAATGTATTAGGGTAGGATGGGTAAGTGTTTGGATATGAGAAATATGGATATGGAGAGTAGGTATGTGGGTATGTGGGATAGGTGTTTAGATTGGGCAAACTTGCATTCACGCTTAAGGGTGATGGGTCAACAGTTCCTGTAGAAACCGGCAAAGTCCTGTTATCAGCCCCTTGACCTTGGATAAGGGCTAAAAACCTATTGATCATAGTTTTCATGTTCTGATCCATCTACTGTTGCATTGCTGGGGTTGGAGTATATCCTGGAGCCCCTGTGTCATGTCCTGCAGAAGTGCTATCTTCCTGATGGGCCATCTGATTCCAATGCAGACTTTCTGTACTTGACTTTAAATCCCAGCTTGAAACTCTTGTCAATCTCCTAGTGCTAGTCCTCCTCCAATTCAAGGCCAAGTTTCTGAAAGGTTGGGATATGAGTAGGAGTTAGGTTCTGAAAGTGTTTCTGGGTATAGCACAATTTATTGTTCCTCTTTTCCTTTTGACACAACTCTAAGATGGTTGGACAAGCGACAATGCTTTGTTTTGACTTGTGAATCATTCCTGGAAAAGTGAATTCTCTCGCCAAAATATAGGACCTTCGTATTCCACCTGTATTTTGACTTCCCAAGATTGGACAGATCTCAGGAGAAGGGCCTATATTCTCTTCAAGATCCACCATCCGATTTGTCTAGGCATATGCCATTGACTTCTTTGTCAACCCTGTACATGAGGACTTTGTTTGTCGACCTCTTTGATCACTTTGATTTCTTTTGGGAGAGTATGACTCTTTTTTTGATCATGGTGTTTATTTCTCAACTTCTTTTTTCCATTTTGCTGTGATCAAACAGACTCTCTTGTCGGTCAACAACACTTTTTTGATTTGATTTCTTTTTGTCTTTATGCACAGGAATGACAAAGTATGTTTGTGACAATAAGAACCAACCGGTCTTTTTGAAGTGTCCTAGAAATCTACATGAATTACGCGTGGCTATACAGGGTTAGGATGACTTACTTTCCGGGGGACGATTAGTAATCGCACGGAAAGGGATAGTGTCGGCTGAAGGAATGCTGGGCGCATGACTTACCCAGTTTCACTTCAACGTGGCTACACCAGGGTTTGAAGCTTGGTAACAGTTCGGAATAAATGAGTGCACGTATGTGCGCAGCGTCTAAGAGACTCTCTCTTTTGTACAACTATAACAAATGAAAGTGAGATAGATATATACAGAAATGAAAATAATTTATGTCCATTTTTTTTGTGATTCATGTGATGTGAGTTGATGTTTATTAGCAATTGAAAACAGCAGGAAAGAAAACACATCTACAGGTCGAGGGTTTTAAGCTTCGAGGAAAGAAAAAGAAAATAGAAAAATTAGGAAATCTATCCTATTTCTATTAATACATTTGTGTCCTATTTCCCAAAGTAAATAAAAAGAACATAAATGAATGTACAATCGAATCAAGGGCATTGGCCCGAAAATAAAATATACAAATAAAGAATAAATTTGTACCTGCAGAGGTAAGTAAGAACAGAGTAGTATATGCTACACAAATAACATTTTAGTCATGTTATACAACTTAAACAAATTCGCGATATTTAAACGTGTAAGCATGCATTTGTGTATAAAAAATGAGTCTGGCTCTCTTTTTTATTTATTTAAAAACAAATTTCCCCAGCAAAGTCGCCACTGTGAGCACCCCAATCCGCAGATCGTTGCTGGGCCTTTTCGCTCTATGTCTTGTGTTTCCCTCTATTTGATTTTATGGTTTGAAAAACATGTTTACCTTTGAAAACAGAGTCTCCACTCTCGTTTATAAAGTAAACAGGAGAAAAACTTTAGATTATGGGTTCGGGGGCCAAGTTATGATTTGGGAAGTTTTACGCACCCAATTCGCCCTTTCGATCTCTACACATTTTTCATGCTTGTATTTAATTATCGCAAGTTTGTTTATTTACAGAATATATATTGCATGTATAATGTATTTACAATGTATTTACAATGCATTTACAATGTATTTGAAATAATTACATACATTTATTACATATATTTACATATCTAAATAAACTAACGAACTGAAGGGATTACCTTCTATCGTTTTATAGAAATCGGGCCACGTTCTAGGTCGTTGTATTGTACCGGATCAAGCTAGCTCGTAGCCTGACCATTGTGCTTCCACTGCTGCCAATCGAGGAAAGGAAGGCTTACGTTTTGTGTGTGTGTTGAGATAGAGTCAATACTCGTTTCTCTTTTCTTTCTCTCTTTTCTTCCTCAAAAAGAGGCTTGATAGAGAGAGATTTTTGTGTGTGTGTGTGTGTGTGTCTCAGGAAGAGTGATGATGATTGTGTTGTTGGTCTGTTGTTATGTGTTAAAGAGAGAGCTGATCATCTCTTTATATAGGAGGCTTGGGAGAGGAAACTCTCGCGGCCAAGAAAGGAGGAAGCTTCCTTTTGCCTTCAAAGTCTTCAGCAGCCGACGGCTAAGCTTTGAGGACAAAATACATGTTTGGTGCGCAGCGCACCTGGCATGGTACCCGTGCACCAAACCCTATTTTGTAGTATTGGCACACCAGAAATGTCTTCAGCGCACCAAACCATGTTTTTGGCTTTTTCAGGCTTTGTGTTTTGCACTTTGGCCCTTCTAAGCTGTGTATCTTTAGTTTAGACCCTTGATGTTGATCTAACGGAAGGTTGTTTGTGTGTCGGACGTCGTTCGTCCTGTTGTATCTTTGAATTTGACCCCTTGATATTGATCTAATCGAAGATTGTTGTATTTGTTGGACGTTGTTGGTCCGTTTTGTATGTTGTTTCCTAAAATAATCATGAAAACATGTGTTAGTCCATTTATAAATAAACAGTTGTTTATTGGACAATTCGTGTAATGTAGGTGTACAAATTCTGGGTGTCTACACCTGGGCATGAATCAGTTTGCGGGACATTTTTAAATTTCCCCGCATCTCGTAGAACTTTCCAAAACATGATCTCGAGAGCTCTTTGTGTTCATTATCTAACTTGTCATACATTTCCTTTACTGTTGCTATTCTACATCGGCATGTAGCTTTCGTGTCAAACCTATCTTGTAATACCCTGGTTCCTCTTATGGATGACTTGTGTATCATATAGTATCGATATTATATTGAGCATGTTTGTTAGACTTGATGGAACAACAGGTTGATTGAGTCATACATTAATTTCATGCGATTAAAATGATTTGGTTTGTGTTTTAATTCTTGTTAATCATTCGTACTTGGAACGCATTTTATTCTAAGGTTTGTTACATGTGTTTTGAATGATTTAAATGTGTTTTAAACCTTGTTGGAGGTTAGGATCATGTTAGGATCATTTGGGAATACTTAATGAACATTTTGTTTTGACACTAAGATAGATAAAGAAACACACAAAAGCATAGATACATGCTTGAACCTGAAATTCTGCCCATCCAGACAGTCTGTAGTAGATTGGCCATAGATTTGTGTATGAAACTCAGATTTGCAAACCGTTTGATTCTGTGTAAACTATACTCAAAGAGCTTTCCAACCATACCTTATTTGTAATTTTTGGACTTGTAGATCATCCTAGGCATGTCTTTGAAGTTGACCAAAAAAATCTGAAAACTGGGCGGGCGCCTAGGCGGCCGCCCAAGAGGCAGAAAGTTTATTTTGGGGCTGGGCGAGCGCCCAGGCGGCCGCCCCGTCAGCAGCCCTGTTCAGCCGAGTTTTTCTTGTCATTTTCTCACTTAAATTACCTTGGGTGACTTGAGGCCACGTCTCCAAAACTCAAACCAGCCCTTCTAGCACCCCTTAAACACTCTAAGAAGAGTTTTCATGTCTCCCATTTCACTCAACATCAACCTTGAAAGCTTGAGACAGTTAATGTGTGTTCTGAAAGGTCAGATTAGTGTGTGTGACCCTTGTTCTCTCAATCCAACCATTGAATCTTCCATGCAAGACCACAAAAGTGTTGCTAAGAGCTAGGAGACTTCACTACAAGGCTTTGATTGTGATTTTAATGGTTTGATTTCTCATTTCAAGTAAGTTACTAACCCCCTTGTTGTATGCTTTAGGATTCTTACATGTTAGTTCATAAATATACATGTTAGACTTGTTAAAGATGATAATTTGACATCTAATTGCTATGTTGGTGTGTGGAAACCATAAGTATGATAATTGCTTGATTTGAAATGGGTTGCATGTATGTTTGTTTGAGTATCAACCTTGGTAATGAACTAAAGAACAAGATGAGACTTAAATTGAGAAATTTCACCTAAGGCAATTATGCCCAAATTTTGAGAAGTATGTTAATGACTCTAGAAATTTGATATTTGAAGAGAATAATATTTACCGAATAACATGTTAAATTCCTACGCGAATTAGAGTTCGTTTGCTATAGTTTATAGCCCTCCGATTAATTGGTACTGGTAAAATAAAGACTCCGATTATAATCGTAAGATGGTGTCTAATTAATTTAGCAAGCCGTGTATCCGAACTTGTGTAGTTTGGGATGTTCGTTTAATATAATTAGCAACTCCCGAGAGTTGTTTACACGTATGTACATTAAAATACGGAATATTACAGACTAGTACAACAGTCTCGATGTGATAAACGATTGTTCATAAATATTGGGGTTGGACTACAAAACTATATGATTTATGATAAGTGTACTTGAGGGCACTTGTGATTATAAGAATGGTACCGTTATAATTCTATCGTCGTTGTAAGTGTAGTATTTCGCACTTGATGTTCATAAACTAAATAAGTACCCTTGGTGTGTTTGTGCTTGAGAACTAAATGAGTAGTCTCAACATGGGATTATGAATAGACTAAATGAGTAGTCTTAAGTTATGTTTATTTGGTAATTAAATGTGTACCTCAACGTGTTATTGATTATAGACTAAATATGTGGTCTAGTTATTCTTGAGAAGCACTTGCAAACATGTACTTGTATGACTATGTGATTCAAGACTAAATATGGGGTTTTGAGATGTTGATTAGTTTACTTCACAAAATGTGTTAGTAATGTGTTAAGGTAGGATCATTGACCTCCTTGGTTGGGATAAGGTTCACTACTTTTGAACCTTATTGTTGTTGATATGTTACGAGTAAATATCTATTTGTGCATCGTTTGGAAGTCCAGCTGGCATACATGATTTGAGTCGGCAATACGACGAAACATAGTCTTCGTGGTAAGCGATTGCTATGGATTGCCTCATTGGTTCCCTTTCCTCCCTACTACTGGCCCTAGTGGGAAGCGGTCCCATTGTTATAAGCAATACGCGTAACTATGGCAACCAGTGTTTTCCTCACTAAGTAGACGGTGAGAAGTAACGATAGTATTTTACTCACTATGTAATCAAGTAAGAAGTAACGATGGTATCTTTCCTCGCTAAGTATAATAGCGAGATGTAATGACAGTATGTTCAGTGTTCAGTATGTTCCGAGCACGAGATTCAGTTCGGCGACAACGTGAGATGTGTAAAGCAACAGCAGCACAATCAACAGACAACAACCATATCCTTTTAAATGTGGTTATTTACGTGCACTTATGTGATCATCACCATGCTACGTGGTATATGTGATTTATGTGCCTATTATGTGGTACATGTTTACAGTTTGGTATACTATTAAATGATGCCATGTTACAGTTTTATGATTGAGCATTATGCCATGTCATGTAGTTGCATTTAGTAACTTACTGTGTCATTATGACTCACCCCGTTTTTTGTTAATTGTTTTCCTTAGTCCGAGCCAACCAGGAAGTCACCGGTGAGGTCGGCGAGATCGCAGTTAGTTAGCAGGTTGTCTTTTGGCCTTGTAGCTCGTGGAGCTTGTTATAGTTGTGGTATTTTATTTTAGTGAGGACGGTTGGTTTGTAAAGTTATATAGACTTTACTTTGGGGTAGAATTATATTTGGTTATTGTATTATTCTTTTGGTAGACGACATGTATGTCGTGCTTGTGTACAGTTGGTTATTATTCCAGTTGTTGTTCCGGCATGTTGTGGCCGATGATGTTGATGTTGTTTTGTTTCTTTTCCCGATTTGTAGACTCGTGGTTGTTGTTAGATGGGTTCTGGCAATAGTATCGCAGATGATTTGTTTTTATTTTTAACAGGTTAATCCATTGGATTTTGTTGTAAGTACGGGTGGTTACGCCATGTGTCTTTTTGTTTCTTATTGGTTGTGTTATTTGGCGACTCAACCTTGGGATTTTGTATAGAGATCCGGGTCGGGGCGTCACATATTTAGAGCTTCAAGAAAGAATGTCATATTGTCTGCAATTGAAATGTAAATTATAAACATCAATGACATATAAAACATAATCACATAAACACCAATATGTTTAAATAGCAACCACAAATAGTTCAAGTTTGAATAGAAACCAAAATCACGAAAAGAAGTGAAAATCATTTAATTAAAGCCCTGAAAAATACTACTAGTATTATAATAAAGATTTGAATTAGACATCTGTAGTTTGCCAATCATACAGATTAAACAAAACTTTTACAATCAGATCAATAATTCAAAAACAAAAATCCTACAGACAGAGAACTAAAATAAATTTAAGAAGCAATCAAAAGGCCTTAGTTGATATATACAGAGAACTCAAATCAATAAGCAAAAAACTTGCAAAAAGCATACTAAAAGATCGCTTAACGACTCACTGAACAACCACGTCGCTTAAGACTTACTGAACAATCACAAGTTCACTTAACGACCCACAGAACAACCATTAGGTCGCTCAACGATGCATTTCACGTAAAACAAATATCTTTTAACTCTAACAACAAAGACAAAGACAAAATGCACATTTTTAAGCATATTGATAAAACCCTAAAACTCTAAACCCAACTGAAAAATGATGCATAGTCTATTAAAATATGTAGGGAGAATTACCTTTTTTGGCTGAAAAAAGGACCATCGTTGAAGTGAAGTGGAACTTCCCTCTTGAATTGGTAAGAGGGGCTGGCTCCCCATCCTTTCACTCATACCAACCGAAACGACTCCCGCTAGATAGCCGCCCCTTTCTCAAAAAGGTCTACCAAGGTCATCAGTCATCACATAACTAAACTACAACTCTAAAGGTCAGAAAAAGACTTTTAGGATGGGAATGAGTTCACTCCTTTCACATTTCAAGTATTGTCATTGGAAGTTTGAAGAATGATCCTAACCCAACTTTAAAAACGCAAGCACCAGGTGTTGATGTTGAAGCGGAGGAAACTGAGGTTTTTGTTTTTGTTTTTATTTTGAAACATGTTATTTTGTTTTTATTGTGTAAGAAAATTAACTAACGAAATTAACTGAAAGTCTAAACGTCACTTTGTGGGTCGTTAATTAAGTCGCTAAGCGACAGAGATAACAACTCTATTCGTTGCTCGCTAAACAACTAAGTAATGGCTCTGGAAGCTTGGGTCTTTTAAAATTTCAGTTTCCTCACCTTGTGTCGCTTAACGACACACTTGGTTAAATAACGGCTCTAGAAGCTTGGGTCATTTTTAATTTCTTTGTTAACGACCTTGTCTCGCTTAACAGCCCTTGTTACTTTAAAATGAGTATTATCAGAAGTTCATATTTACGCCATTCTTCATTTTATTTTACCATAAAAATACTTTGTCGAGTTTTTAGGCCCTACTTTATATTCCACTTAAAATCCGGGGGTATGTTAAAAAATAGCCATGTTAAAGATGTAGTTTTTAAAAATGGCCTCACTTACTAGAAAAAATGTTATATGGCCAATTTTGAGTCAAAATGTCTATTTATACCCTTTCTTTTAATTTACATTGGCCTCATGTTTGAAATGTCTAAAATGTCCCTCGAATTCAACAGCTTTGAATAGCTTTTTTTGAAGCCTCATATCAGACGTATTTTTGACGTATTTCTCTCTCTAAAAGTTCAAGCCCTAAAATTCTAATACCCACTTACAAATCGAGTTTCTCTCTCAAGTTCCCACTACGTTGTTTTTCCAGTTGTGCATATAATTTGTTCTTCGAATTCAAGTTGGTCTTTCGGCTCACCCTATTATGTAAAGTTTCATTTTCAGTACAGCCATCACTATAAATTTACTGATTGAAGGGTCGATTAAGCGACCATAATTGATCGATTAATCGACCTTTTGGCTTAACTAACTTAACCGACCTTAATTGACCTTCAATGGTCGATTGATCGGTCTAATTGTTCTTGGTCGCTTAATCGACCTTAAGTAACAATAAAAGGTCGATTAAGCGTCCTTGAAACTTAACTAACTTAATCGACCTTAATTGACCTTCAATGGTCGATTGATCAACTAAATTGTTCTTGGTCGCGTAAACGACCTTAAGTAACAATAAAAGGTCGATTAAGCGTCCTTGATTGGCTTAACTAACTTAGCCGACCTTAATTGACCTTCAATGTTCGATTGATCGACCTTAATCAACCTTAACTAACTTAACTGTAATTCAAAATTTCTCTTCTATAAACGACTTTAATTAAACTAATTGACCTTAATTGTTATTCTATAACTTAACTGACCTTAATTGTTCTTGAATCGACCTTAAGTAACAATATTAAGTAGCCTTGATTGATTTAAATAACATAACCGACCTTAATTGAACTTTACTGGTCACTTGATCGGCTTTAATCGACCCTGACTAACTTAACTGTAATTCAATTTTGCTCTTCTTTCTAACTTAACTGTAATTCAAAATTGCTCTTCCTTTTAGCTTAACTGTAATTCAAAATTGGTTTTCCTCTTCAAATTCTGATGGTTTTCTAATCTCTATTCAATTCATTACAGATATGACTTTACCTTTTTGGGTCACTATTTGTTATTTTGGACATTTGTTCGATGATGAAAACGGCTTATGTTCGTGGAAATTTAGTGGCAACCGGAATGCAAAAGCACTTGCAATCAATAATGAAACCTCATGTGAAGAGTTATATGCTAAAGTACAAAACATTTGCTAAGTTGATGACATAGAGATAAGATTTCAGACTCCAGCAATGGTGCAGAATTTATACGTTCCTATTCGGATTACTTCAAATGAAGATGTTCAATGGTACTTGAATATCAATAAACAAGGCTATCCTACTCCTCTTTGTGTAACCATTGTGAGCCAAGAAAATTGCGATGGGCACCGGGAAGAAAATAATGGAAAAGAAGAAAAAATTGAGAAGAAGAAAATAATGGATTTGGTTGTGATGACATGCAACATGAAGGAGGTGAAAATGTGAATGATTTTTCGGATAGGTTGAATGTAATTCGAGAATCTATATCCTATTACGAGAATGATTTCTCTACAGCGCCGATATTTGAGTTTAGTCAAGGAAACCGAGATCAAGGCAATCGAGAAGGAAATGACTTCACAAGTGAGCATTTAGTTTCTTCGGTTGGAAGTACATCGCGAGTGGTACCGGTAGATGTTGATTTGAATGTTGACCAAGTATTCAATAAGGAGAAAGAGCTTCAAGAATTTGTACACTTTCTTGCATTGAACCACAACTTTCAGTTCAAAACAAAAAAATCGAACAAGAGTGTGTACACAATAGTTTGTGTTGATGATAATTACAAATGGCGTTTGTTTGCAACAAAGTACTCAGAAAGTGATTACTTTCAGATTCAAAAATATTTAGTCGAACATACTTGCCCCCTAAATCAGTCCATGGCTGATCATAGACAAGCAACATCGCGTATAATTAGAATACATATCTTGCCAAGGTTCGAGGACCGCAATACTACGTATAGACCTGTTGACGTCATGTCTGACATTAGACGATCATTGGGTGTAGAACTAAGTTATCAAAAATCCAGAAGGTGTAAGAAGAGGCCTTAAGAAACCTAAGGGGTTCAGCCGAGGATAGTTACACTAATTTGGTCGCATATGCCCATAACTTGAAATTGGCTAATCCAGGAACAGTCTTCTCTTTAGAGCGTGATAATGAAAACCGGTTCAAGTACTTCTTTTTGGCGTACGGGGCTTGCATTCTTGGATTCTACTCTTCAATGCGTCCAGTAGTCGTTGTGGATGGGACATTCTTAACTTCCAAATATAAATGTACGTTGATTATTGCTACTTGCCAGGATGGAAATATGCAGATATATCCTCTTGCATGGGCTATTGTTGCTTCTGAGAACGATGCATCGTGAAATTGGTTTTTTATGAAGTTGAAAGAAATAACAGGTGACCATGAAGGACTTGTTGTGATATTCGACTGACATAAAAGTCTTATTAGTGTTGTCCAAGTTGTTTTTTAAAATGCACGTCATGCGTATTGTATCTATCATATAAAAGGCAACTTAAGGACTATAACTCGAAAGGTTGACATTATTTCACTTTTTAAGAAAGCTGTGAAGGAATATACCAAAGAAGAGTTTTGCAAACATGCATCCGAAATTGAGAAAACTGATGAGAATGGTTGGAAGTATCTTAGCAAAACAAATTTTGAAACTTGGGCCAAGTTACATTTCAAAGGAGACCGTTACAATATCATGACTTCAAATAATGCAGAGTCTCTCAAATCAGTTTTTAGGAGAGCACGATAGACTCCTATACTTTCGTTTCTTGAGAGTATTGGTAAAAAATTGCAGACTTGGTTTTGTGAGAGGCGTGAGGCAGCATAAAGTTGTACAAGTTTCTTAACGCTAGCAATGGAAGAAAAATTAAGCAAGTTGATTAAGAAGTCCAAGAAGTTTACAATTATTAAACCCATTGATCCGTCCAAGTATGTGGTGAGGAGCTGTACCACGAATCACACTGTTAACTTTGATGGAAATACTTGCACTTGCCAAAAATTTCAATTGGACCACATAGCATGTGAGCATGCAATAGCAGCGGCGAATAAGAGAGGATTTTCAGTGTTCCCGATGTTCTCAGCATTTTATACATCTCAGTGTTGGAGAGAATCCTATTCCCAAAACATCTTTCCAGTTCCCAATGAAGATGAATGAGACATTCCAGATAATATTAAGGATTTGACTATCTCCCCACCTTTAATCCGACCACGAGCTGGACGTCATAGAACATCGAGAATTCCTTCAACCGGAGAGTTTCCCGGAAGATAAAAATGCACTAGGTGTCGACAAGTAGGGCACAACCGACTTTCTTGTTGTGATCAAACACCGATGAGTGATAGGCAATCACAAATTTAGTTTATGTTGCATTATGTTTTCAGATTTCTATGTATTTCAGATTTTTATGTTTTGTATTGTATTGTAACGTTACGGAGGGAGTATTTCTAATAGTATTGTAAAGTTAATCTCATATTTCTAAGTTTTGTATTGTATTTAATTTCAAATTTCTATGTTTTGTATTGTATTGTAACGTTACAGAAGGAGTATTTCTAATAGTATTGTAAAGTTAATCTCAGATTTCTAAGTTTTGTATTGTATTTAATTTCATATTTCTATGTTTTATATTGTATTATAATGTTACGGAGGGAGTATTTCTAATAGTATTGTAAAGTTGATCTCCGATATAACGTTACGTTACACTATGATATGATTTAACGTTACGTTACGATATGATATGATATGATATGATATGATATGATATAACGTTACATTACGATATGATATGATATGATATGATATAACGTTACGTTACGATATGATATAACGTTACATTACACTATGAAATGATATGATTTAACGTTACGCTATGTTATGATATGATATGATATGATGTTACGTTACGATATGATATAACGTTACGTTACGATATGATATGATATAACGTTACGTTACGCTATGATATGATATGATTTAATGTTACGCTATGTTATGATATGATATAATGTTACATTACGTTACGATATGTATAACGTTACGTTACATTACGGTATGATATAATGTTATGTTACGATATGATATGATATAACGTTACGTTACACTATGATATGATATGATATAACGTTACGTTACGATATGATATAACGTTACGTTACGATATGATATAACGTTACGTTACGCTATGATATGATATGATATGATATGATATAACATTACGTTACGTTACGATATGCTATAACATTACGTTATGATATGATATAACGTTACGTTACGCTATGATATAATATGATTTAACGTTACGCTATGTTATGATATAATATGATATAACGTTATGTTATGTTATGTTATGATATAACGTTACGTTACGATATGATATAATGTTACGTTATGATATGATATAACGTTACGTTACATTACATTATGTTATAATATAACGTTATGTTACAATATGATATAACGTTACGTTACGATATGATATGATATGATATAATGTTACGTACGATACGATATGATATAACGTTACGCTACGATATGATATAACGTTACGTTACGCTATGATATGATATGATATAACGTTACGTTACGTTACGATATGATATAACGTTACGTTATGATATGATATATTGTTACGTTACTGTGATAACCTGAATTTGTTATGCTTTAGATGCCTGTCTTGTTTTGTGTTGTTTATGTTAATCATATGTGTTTAATTTCTTGAATAGCATGTTCAATATGGTTTTACCTTAATTCATATACATTTAATGATACTAGGATGGTATACATGTTAATGCATTAGCTTAGTATAAGCCCTTGTGATTAATCATAAGTGTGAGGTGATTGTTGTTAACATTGTTACATGTTGTTTAGAATGAGTATTGGGTGCATTTCAAACTTGAATTGAAGTTGGTATCACCTTGGGGTGACTTGGGTACATTGTAGGATCACTTTGATGTGTTTAGAGGCCATTTTGACTTGAACCAGACTCTATGCAGCCGCATGATGCGAGTTTGCCCAAAACATAGACATTCTGGATTCCATGCGGCCGCATGAAGCGCCCGCATAGAATCCTAAGCGGCCGCATGAAGCGCCCGCATGACATCCTATGCACCTGCATGATGTCACCCCTTCTCCTCGCATAAACTCTCTGGATTGTAAGCGGCCGCGCAAGGCGACCGCATGGAGCCTATGCGGCCGCACCATTCTGCTATACTTTGTTGACTGAATTTTAAGTTGTTTGACCCTCCAAAGTTGATCCTATGGCTGAGATTTAAACCTGGCTTTGACTTGTTGACCAGTATATATATACTCTCCACCCTTGTGAGAGACAAAAGAACACTTCATTTCTCACTAAACTCTTCCATGGTAGCTTAGAGGAATTGTGTGGGAGACAAAGGTGTGTTTAGTGTGTGTGCATCATATCTCCCTATCCAACCATCCAAATTGTGATCCAAGACCATCAAAGTGTAGAGGCTGACTTGGAGACCAACTTAGAAGACTTGAATTTGCATTTCATTGGTTTGATTTCCATCTTACATGTAAGTTGCTAACCCCCCTTTATATGCTTAGAAACTATTGCATACTTGTTCTTAATCTTACATGCATGACTTGAATACATGGTATTTTCATGTTTAAATGATATGTTGAAATGTATAACATGTCTATGTGTTAAGATGTGGAGTTAGATGATGTTGCATGTTAGTTTTAAGAGCTCAATTATGGGATTGTACTAATGAACATGTTAGAGACCTTTAATGGTGAAAATTGCATATAACAATTATACCAAATTTTATGAACTTAATGAATTGACACCAAAAGTAGATTTTTGGGAAGATTATAATTCTCCGAATCACTAGTTAAATTACTATGAAAATTAGGGTTCATTTGGTATGGAATGTGGTCCTCCGAGTATTTGATACTGGTATGTTAGGGACTTGTAAAGTAGCTCTAAAGTTGTGTTTTGTGACTTTGAACAATATGTTGGATGATTTTGTGTTGTAGAAAAATATAATCTACATGATGTTTATCAAGTTCACTACTTTTGAACTTGATGGTTATTTGCATAAGTTGAGTAAGTTTACCTACTTGTGTGTTGTGTAAGTCCAGCTGGCGTCGTTGTCGTTAATGTCATGGTGGGACGACCTATAGTCTTTACGAATGGGATTCGTTATCGCTATAAGTCGTCGTACCGGAGTGCACACACCCCTCTTCTGTTGGCCACAGTTGAGAAGTAGCCCCACTGTTATAGCAATACGCATGACTTTGGCTTGCTAGGTTGAACTCGATGGGATTGTGTCGGGGACGTCGATACTACGCACACGAGTATCGAGGCACTATTAGTTGTTTGTGTATTGCAGGAGCTACACAAGGTTGAAGAAAGAGATATGATATCCTTCTCTAACATGGTTTATTTAAGAGCACTTACGTGTTTACCAAAGTGCTATGTGAGTTGAATGAATTGTATATCAAGTATGATGATATATGTTGTGTTGTGGTATATAAATGTTAATGCCATGTTATGTTTATTGCTTGAGCATTATGCCATGCCATATAGTTGCATTAGTAACTTACTGTGTCATTATGACTCACCCCGTTATGTGTTTATTTGTTTTCTTTAGATCCAAGCCAACCCGGAAGTTCACGGTGAGGTTGAGAAGGGTTCGTTAGCTTGCGAGTCGTCCGCGTTTTGGAGTTCGAGAAGCTCAATCTTGATAGTTGTTTTCTTTTGGTAAGGACGACGGATATGTAAAGTTATGTAAACTTTACTTGGGTAGTATTTGTTGTGTTGTAAATAAATATTCTTTTGGTAGCCGACATATGTATGTCGTGCTCTTGTATAGTTTCGTTTTCTTTTAACTAGCTTCTCTCCCGAGCATGTTGTAGCTCGTGGTTACGTTTTGTTCCGGCACGTTGTGGCCGATGTTGTTGTAGTAGTTTCCTTTCCCGAGTTGTAAACTCGTGGTTGTTACTCGTTGCTTTCCGGCTTTGTTAAATGCCGAAGATGGTTCATACTTGTGTTAATCAGGTTATCAGTTGTGTTTTGTCGTAAGTACGGGTGGTTACGCCACGTGTTTTTCTTATATGGTTGTGTCGTGTCGTTGCATTGGCGACCCGACCTTGGGATTTCGTATAGAAATCCGGGTCGCGGCGTCACAGTTACGCTATGATATGATATGATTTAACGTTACGCTATGTTATGATATGATATGATATAACGTTACGTTATGTTATGTTATGATATAACGTTACGTTACGTTACGTTACGATATGATATAACGTTACGTTATGATATGATATAAAGTTACATTACGTTATGTTATGTTATAATATAATGTTACGTTACGATATGATATGACGTTACGTTACGATATGATATGATATGATTTAACGTTACGTTATATTATGATATGATATGATTTAACGTCGTTACGATATGATATGATATAACGTACGTTTTGATATATTATGATATAACTTTACGTTACGATATGTTATAATATATCATTACGTTTCGATATTATTTTAACGTTACGTTTCGATGTGTTATAACGTTAAAAAAATTCGTTTAAATTAAAATTAAAATATAAAATATAAAATTAAAATATCGTAATTAAAATTAAAATTTGTTTAAATTAAAATTAAAATATAAAAAAATTCGAAACTCATCAGAATGATTTACCTTATCAGAATGGGCACATCCGTATGCTGAAATTGATAGAATAACTTACCTCATCAGAATCAAATAATAATGTAAGGTTAGAATGTCATTAATTGATAGAATAACTTACCTTATCTTCAAGATATTGCTTAGACACGCAAAATTTGCTGAACCACTCAACGCTCATCTTGCCTCCACGTCTTACAACAAAATCACTGTGGAAATAAATAAATGCAAGTAATTAAATAAATAAACTAATAACAACGATAACGATAAAAAAAAAGTTTTTTTTATGTATTCAAAGCATTAAAAAAGGAGTCTTACTCTTCGGTCACATTTGTTAACCAACTTTTCATCACTTCGACCTTTGACTCATTCGGAACCTGGAATAGATCAGGTTTCGAGCCATCTACAAAAATTATTTGCCATATTTGACCATCAAATATGGGTCAGCTAGCTTCGGCTTTTCTTTGGACTTTTCAGTGGTGAAGGGAGTTAATGTTTGGGCCGATGATTTTTTAGTTCTCTTTGTTTCCGTCGGTAAAATATTTTTCCTTTCGACCTTTTGTTTTGTTTTCATTTTATTTGCCCTTTCTTTTGCAATTTCATTCTTTTCTCTTTTCTGCGTGATGGTGTCAATGAGAATGCTAATGGGAGTGGTATCAAGAGTGGGAGTGTAAGCGGGAGCAGGAGTAGGAGTGGGAGCGGGAGCAGGAGTGGGAGCGGGAGCGGGAGCGGAATTAGGAGCTGGAACAGGAGTGAGAGTGGGAGTGGGAGTGCTAGTCGCCCCTGTCATCACCCTACTAGTAGGAGTGGGAATGGGAGCGGGAGTGGTAGAGGGAGCAGGAGCGGGAGTGGGAGTGGGAGCGAGATCAGGAGTGGGAGTACCGGTAATAGCGGGAGTGAGAGTGGGAATGGGAGCGGGAGTGCCGATGATAGTGGGAGTGGGAGCGCTGGTGGGAGTGGGAGTGCCATGGTGAGGTGGTGACTGCCAGTGGGAGTGGGGGGGGTGGTGTCTGCAACCTCTTTGCCTTAACAATTACATTATCCTGCAATTTGAACAAATGTCATACTAAGCTAACTTAATATCACAAGAAATTAAGAAAAATCAAAACAAAAATAAATATAAAAGTAAACCAGTTTTTGGTCTAAGGCGGTGATCTTCTGGTTCATATCAATCATATGCTCCTCAATCTTCTGCATATGAGTGCTATGAGCATCGATCTTTTGGTTGATCTCAACTAAGTAATCCAAAATGGCTTTCATCTCATCATTAGTAGGAGGGGCAGTTCTATAGAAATCTCCTCCACTAGGTTGTGGGGAGCGGGCTCGTGGCGACTGGACTCGTGGAGATTGTGTGGATCGTGGGGATCGTTTGGATGGTGAGGACTGAAATCCTTCTTCGGCTTGCTCAAAATTGAAAGTTGTTGTCCAAGCTGTCGAAAAATCATCTATATAACTCTCATTGTTTTTGGTTGAAGTCGGGGACAAAAGAACAAGAGCATCATCCTGCCAATTCAAAAACAATAAAAACTTCATTAATGAAATACAAAAATAAAATAAATTTTTCATTATCGAGATCAAAATAATATAAAACATTTACCCATTGTATATCCAAGATTGCAATAATTTTCTCGTAGCTTGGATTTTCCTTCGACCTCCAATTACACATTTTAGGAATGATGAGATCTTCAATCGTTCCTATATTTTGGAGCCCAAATTGATCTCTAAATACAGGAAAGGACTGAAACATCTCGAATGCCCAAACCTAACAAAAGTTATATGTTAGAAACAAAATAAATGAAAATAGTTTATTATCATTTGATATCAAATTGAATTCAATTGTTTACCTATAATAGAAATGGGAAGCCATAGAGCATATTAGTTTTCACACCAACTTTATCCGAAGATTTTTTCACCGAATGCAACAGGTTGGGATAAGTCCTTGTTCCCCATGGATATTTGTTTAATAAGTATAAGTCGTCCACAATGTCTAAAAATCCTAAGTCGATCGAAGTACTCGATTCCTTGGCTCTAAAAATAGCCTCATATACTAAGGCTAGACCCAACTTATATCTGTCCAGCCCTGATTTTGCATTGACAAAAGCTTCGTTTAATGCATCAGGCTTCACAGACTTTTTCACTCTCGTAAAATATTCATTAGCCAACTTTTTTGTTGCGGGAATGGACCTCTTATAATCTTCCTCATCATCGGGATATAATCCTGTGGTGATGGTGTAATCAGAGAAGCCAAATCTGACATTTTGACCCCTGATAAGAAATCACAGATCATTACTATTATTTATGTCCAGTGATTAAATCTTCAAAAACACCAAGACATGAAGTAGTTGGCTAGAGATTTTCATATTCTCCCTTATCTCATACAACTTCTCAAAGCAAGAATTCTTGAACAATCTCTGATGTTCTTCATCTAATTTAGAATAGACATCACCGATCACCTTCGGCCAAAATCTGCAAGTCACCTTTGCAGGGTACCTTTGTGCTGGATTAATTAGGAATGTCATATTTTCTGTAATAGAAATATAAATTGTAAACATTAAGGACATATTAAAATATAAACATATATGATAATGTTTAGATAGCAAGATTCCAGCCTTGAACATTAATGACAAATTTTCAGAAATGTAAATTGTAAACATTATTTTTCTAATTTTTTATTTTCTGTAAACAGAAATGCAAATTGTTTAACGCATTTGGTCATTACTACTTGATGTACTTAAAACTAAAAATTGATTAAAAACATAAAACTAAAAACAGAAATGCAAATTTTCTGTATTCAGTCAATTACAAAAGAAACCTAAAACTAAAACTTCAAACTCAAGTCAGTAAATCAAAACATACTTGATATACTTCCATTTCATATAAACTACTAATTGATTAAAAAACAACAAGAATCACATAGGGTAAAAGCAATAATCGACTTTACGTTAAACCCTAAACCCCAATAATCGACGTTAATCGACCTTGCGTTAAACCCTAAACCCCAGTAAATAATCGACCAATACAATTTTCGACCTTGCATAAAGAAAGAGAATGTACGAATTATCTTTTTGTGAATAATCGAATGTTGAAGGAAAGTGATTTGCTTTGCAATGACTGGAATCAATACGAGGTAAAGATTTGATTTTTCTAATGATTTGGAAATCCTGACTATTGAGTGAATGAGCAGTGGATGGTCAAATAATGTATATATGTGGTCGATTAATCGTTACAGTGCACGTGGTCGGTTAATAGTAAATTAGGGTCGATTAATTGACCACGTGTAAGAATCGATTAATGGTCAATTAATCGGGTCAGTTAGAATTGATTAATGTAACACTGATCGATTTAATGGTTGATTAGGATCAATTAATCTACCATTGATCGATTAATGGTCGATTAAGGTCGATTAATAAGAAGTCTGTGAAGAATATTTTTAGGGGAATGCTAAACAACGCACCCAAAAGTGCTAAACAACGCACCCTTAATTATAAAATTACCAACCTACCCTTAAACTTAAAAAAATTTTAAAAAACAAAAACTAACTTAACCCCCCCTCCCCCACCCCTCATTTCAAACTCTCTCATTCTATCTTACTTTCTCTTCACTTTTTTTCTTACTTTCTCTCACTTTCTCTCATTCTCTCCACTTTTCTAACAAAAATCCTATATTCCTTCAACATTTACTCAAAGAAAAAAGGTACGTTTCTTTATAATTTATGTAATCTTTTATTAAATGTTAATGTTTGAACTAAATGAACTGAAAAAAAAAATCGCATTTTTAGAGGGCCGGACCGGCTATGCATGCAAACAACCGGGCCGGCTATATACAAGGAGGACCGGGGCTATAAAGCATTTGGGCCGGCCGGCTATATTTGAATAAGGCCGGACCGGCTATATTTAAATATAACCGGCCGGCTATATTTAAATATAACCGGCGGCTCCTTTTTTTTTTTTTTGAAATAATAATGATGTTCCTATTACATTATTTTTTGCTATATTTTTGTTAGATTAAATTGCTTTATTATTAACTTTTTAAATTGCTATATTTTTGTTAGATTAAACTTTATAAAACATAAATTTAAAACATAAAAAAACATAAATTGCTATATTACATTATTGATTATTTAAACATAAATTTAAACTTTTAAATTGTTAGCTATATTTAAACATAAATAATAACATAAATTGCTATATTTAAATATAAATAAAAACATAACTTTTTTTTATCGATTATATAAAACATAAATTGATATATGTTTGTTGTTTGATTAAATTTTTGTTTTACGTAAATTTTATAATTCGCTAATTGTTATTGTCATTTATGTATTTTATAATTTTGTTTTACGTAAATTTTGTTAGCTTATTAACTTGTTATTGTTAATTTTAGATGTCGAGTTGGTGGCGTGGCGATGGTGACCAATCGACGAGAGCTTATAGCGGGAGGCTGAAGGATCGCATAGTAGCTGCATCCGCCCGAGCCAAAGCAAGTAAGAGGCAGAGGCAGGATAGTCAGCAGCCTAGTCAGCAGCCTCCACCGATAGTTCATCATCCAGCTAGTGTCACTCGTGAGCGGACTCCACCGCCTTTTCGACCGGTCATGGATCCTTTCATGCCGGTGGTCCTTCGCCAATGGCCGAGAGTGATTTGGCGGTGAACGTGAATTAGAGGTAATTGGACCTCAACTGCTTCGGGTCCTTCGCTAGTAGTCGCGACGTGGTCGAGCATGAGGCCTGGAAGGGAAAGGGTGTGATGAGTGCTTCGCATTTTTAGCGCTTGCATCGCACCTATCGATGCGATGGGAGACACCGACGATGACTCGATGATGATGATGACGACGATGACGACGACGACGATGACGACGAGGATGTTGCTATTGGTCGAGGAGGTCGAGGTCGTGGGCGTGGGCGTGGGCGTGGTCGTGGACGGGACGAGGAGTTGATACCGATGATGATGAGTGGATGTTATTCGATTCACATCCGGGGGCCCGCCACGCCGACCGTGCTTACCGGTTTTCTTGGCCATATTGCGCATGCAATATGGAATGGCGAGGTAAAATAAATTATTTTCACGCATAATTTTGATTATTGTTATCAATATATTTTGTATGAGATTGGTAATGATAATTATTAAATGGGTGATATTTTTTTTAACAGAGCGGCAAGTGTTGATTTGTCATAATGTCGCCGATCGCCTTACTAAATGGGTGATATTGTGCCGATGCACGAACGACCTTATTAATGTGTCCGGGCTAGGACACTTGAGGCGTGCATGTTTCAAAGACCTAAACATGCCTTTGATTTCGTTTGTCGAGCGATGGCACCGAAACGAACAGTTTCCATCCGCCATTTGGTGAGATGTCTATCACTCGCACGATGTGCATTACATTCTACGGATTCCTGGCGTGGAATATTGTCATCCCGAACACATCAATCTCGGGAATCAAGGGTCACTGTCGGCCCTATTAGGAATGACAATGTCCGAGATCACCAAAGAAGTCGAGCGGCGTTAAGTTCAACTTGTTGATGGAACGTCTAAGCCCGTAAGTAGTTAGTCCAAGAAATAGGGCGATGGGTTATATCATGTGGTTGCCGGGTGCAACATTATTTTTGGACAAGACCGAATCGATTGATCGTGCATTATTTGCCCTTGTTGGCGAGCTTAGCCGACGTTTCGGTTATGCGTGGGGTGCAGCTACCTTAGCATATTTATACCGCCACTGGAATTGCTTCTAGGCGAATACCGCCCAAATTGCGTGGTGTTTGACGTTGCGTGTGTGTATAATTAATTATTGAAATTTAATTATGTAATTTTTTGTAACATATTTAATTGGCACTTGTTTTTAACACATTTAATTGGCACTTTTTCGACTTGGATCTACGAGTACTTTCCTGCATTTAGACCGAGCAGGAGGCAAGGATGGACGCCGAACTTGCCGTGTTCGTTGAGATGGGCCCCCACTGCGACACCAAGGACGTCACAGACAGCTCTGCTAGAGTATAGACGTGCACTAGATCGATTATCTGATGACTTGGTACGTATTTTATTTATTTTCGTAAGCATTTAATGGAATATTTTATTAATGATGTTTAATTATTTTATAATACAGGTGACGTGGACCCCATTCCATGTGAATCCGACCGCTGAAGTCCCAATTAGTCTTTTCTCGGGCATAATTCATTCCAAGGATATTATCGAGCCGTACATGCCCGATCGATGCCTACGACAGTTTGGGTATACAATGGTAGAGAACATAGAGGTAGAGCTCCCAACATTGGATTCTTTAAAATATTTGGTTGTAAATGCTATGTTCTTTACAATGGTAGAGAACATAGAGGTAAATTTGAATCCAAAAGTGATGAAGGAATTTTTCTGGGATATGCTAAATTTTCAAAAGCTTATAGAGTTTACAATAAAACTTCACTAAGAGTTGTTGAATCTGTACATGTTTCTTTTGATGAATTTGATTTTATTGGGCCACATTTGGCTCCTAAAGTTGCTAATGACTCGATGAGTATGAGACAGTACGCACACCAAGCACAAAATCTGCAGATCCTCTCCTTCACAAGATCTTCCAAGAGTCAACTTGTTAGAATCCTCAAACGAACCAACAAATGAACACTCGAAAACCCCGAATCCACTTCGCCTTCCACACCGTAAGTCATACAACCTACCTTGGAATTAACCTATCCTTCGAAAACCAAGCTTCGACACTTCTACTTCTCAAGAATCCAACTCGCCGATGCAATAGGACGAGTTCAACCCGAAGTTAGGGAAGTAAAAGATCATCCTATCACTCAAATCATTGGAGATCTTAATGCCGGTGTTCAAACTAGACAAGCTTCAAGGAATGAATGCATGTATTCTACCGCATTTGTATCTAACATTGAACCCAAAAGATTGATGAAGCTCGGAAGATCCAAGTGGGTGGAAGCTATGCAAGAAGAGCTAAACCAATTTGACAGATGCCAAGTCGGTCACCGGTCCCTAGGCCTAAAGGACAAGCCGTTATTGGCACAAAGTGGGTTTTCGAAACAAAATGGATGAAAACGGCAATATTACAAGAAACAAGGCAAGACCGGTAGCCCAAGGATATAGACAGAGGAGGGCATTGACTATGATGAGACATTTGCTCTGTTGCAAGATTAGAGGCTATCGATTATTCTTGGCCTATGCCTCTTACAAAGACTTCAAAGTTTATCAAATGGATGTAAAGAGTGCTTTTCGAATGGAGAACTTCAAGAAGAAGTCTATGTAGAGCAACCTCCTGGATTCATTGATTGCTCAAGAAGAGAAGATGTCTACAAGCTGAGGAAAGCCCTTTATGGACTCAAACAAGCTCCAAGAGCCTGGTATGAGACCCTTTCAAAGTTCTTGATATCTCAAGGCTTTGTAAGAGGTCAAATTGACACTACTCTTTTCATTATGAAACATAAAGGTCATTCTTTACTTGTTCAAATCTATGTTGATGATATTATTTTTGGTTCTACTAATGCAAATCTTTGCAAAAGGTTTGAAAAGCTTATGCAGAGTAAATTTGAGATGAGCATGATGGGAGAGCTCAATTTTTTTCTTGGTCTTCAAATTCAACAAAGTTCAAATGGTATCTTCATCACCAAGCCAAATACGCAAAGGATGTTATCAAGAAATTTGGTCTTGAGAATGCAAACCTTCAAGACTCCTATGGCTACTAATTGCCATCTTGACAAAGATGAGAAGGGCAAGAAAGTGGACATGACTCTTTATAGAGGCATGATTGGTTCACTTTTATATTTAACGCTAGTAGGCCCGATATCATGTTTGTCGTTTGTGTTTGTGCTAGATTTCAAGTTGATCCAAAGGAGTCTCATCGCAAGGGCCAAAAGAATCATCGATATTTAATAGATACTTCCAATTTGGGAATCGTATCCTAGAGATTCATCTTTTAATCTTATAGGCTATTCTCGATGCCGATTTTGCCGCATGTAAAGTTGACAGAAAAGCACAAGTGGGATATGTCAATTCTTAGGAAATAGACTTGTCTCATGGGCCAAGAAGAAGCAAACCTCTGTTTCAACTTCAACAATCAAGTAATACATAGCCGCTGGTAGGCCCACAATTGCTGTGGATCAAACAAAGAACTCGTTGACTATGAGATCAAAACGCCGATTGTCCTATAATGTGTGACAACACATCAAGAATCTCGCCAAAATCTGTCATGCACTCTAAAACAAAGCACATTGATGTGAGATATCACTTTCTTAAAGATCATGTTGAAAAAGGTAACATCGCATGCAATATGTGCATACAGAGAATCGTAGCGTACATCTTCACAAAACCACTTGATTCAACCAGGTTTGCATATTTAAGAGGAGAGCTTGGTATGCTTGACCTCAATCCTTAACCTTTTCTAGCGATTATTTAAGTTATTTTATAAACTTGTTATTGAACCGCCTATGTGATCAACTCGCCGAGTACATAGACAACCTTGAGTAAGTATCTATCTTCATATCGGCCTTCTATAAAATAGGTAGACTTTGATGAAATAGACAGACTAAAGTGCGCCATGCGTATGACTCAAAGAAGTCATAAATGCGGATTTCAAATTTTATCAATTATCATTTGTTAACCCGTCAAGTACAAAAGGCGAATGCTACAGATTTCTACACTTTTTCAAAAACCGCCATTTGCAAATTTTCAAAAACCTCTCGACTTCCAATCTGCAATCTTCTCAAATCCTCTTAAATCTTCAAATTTCTCTTGTTCTCAAGCAGAAATCATCAATGGTAATGATTTCTACACCTTTTAATTCATTTAAATCAAGCTTTATGATTTGCATTAACCTAATTTGTGTTATTTCGAACTGTACATCATTGATGAACTGCAAAAGTTTGAAATGGGTGTTTGAGTCTTATAAAATTGTGGCTTCAGATTTCTGTGATATTATGTCTTCAGCTTACGCAATCCTGTTTACTTAAAAGTGACAAAATCGGTAGATATTTTGAAACCCAGTTCATGAACTGTTCTTGTCATTTGTCATCATACGCACATGTTTTGGGTTTTAATCTGAACAGTACCTGTTTGTGTTAATATCGGCTGATTACTTGCATCGGATGTATTTAATCATACCTTCCTATATCTATGTGCTGTTCTCATATCCACCAACTGTATAGGCAAGGACTAAAGCTTCCAAGGCTACCGACACAACCTCATCCTCTGCATCTGGTAAGCCATCTAGGGCTAAACAGGCTGCAAATCTTCCACGAGAATTCTCCCGTGTCAAACTATCACCTGTGCATGACAATCGACCGAGATTCCATCATCGCACATCCGCGGCGATGCCCCGCTAAGGATCTCGATGAATGTGGGCTTCTTCCCTTGTTCCAACTTCATGATACCCACTACAAAGAATGCTTTAGCCGAGGAATTTTACACAAGGATGATCCCGCCTCCTCCACCCAATGCCAATGAACCGGTCAACCTAAGCTACATCAAGGGCTACATCGAGGCCATTACATCAAATTGACCTATAAGGATATTGGGGCAATCCTTGAACCGCCTATTGAAGGCAAACGGACTTGACCGATGTGAATCAACGCTTGCTTGGGAAATGATGCGAGGATCTGCTCAACTCGAAAGGTTTTCGAGATGTCCAGAATCTCTTCCCCGAAAACGCTTATCACATCATCATCGATCGATAAGAGCATTCTCTTCAAGAATGGGGCAAGAGACATCTTTACATCTCAACAACTTCGTGGACCAAAGCCGTGATTCTCCGAAAGCACTTAACGGGCAAAATCATTTCTCTATGCTTTCTCAAAGTGTTGCCGACGTCCAATCCAACCCCTCCATGCGACGACCTTTCGTAAGGGTCATCAATGTCATTCTTCGCAGATTTGAAGAGATCGATGAAAAGGTTATCACTGACGACCTCATCAAGGTGTCTAACACCTACGTCTTCACAGCCAACAACGTCACCCGCTACGGGATGATATGGCCAAACGGACAATCGTTGTTGCTGCGCCGCCGCTTCTTCGCTAGTGGCACCTCTACCCAAGCCGCAAGGGTGCGAAAAGTCACTTCTTCGTATTCGAGCCACCGAGGAGGAGCCTAAACCTATAGGGCTGAACTTCCCGAGAACTTTGATCTCACCAAACTTGATCATGATCCCTATGAGCCTTCGAGCCTCCTTTCAAAAGGCCAAACATTCCTCCACTCTCACCCTCCGTCTCAAGAAAAACCGCAAATCTCGCACTAGATCTCGAGGTTGAAAAGGATACCTCTACTTTCAAACCCGCAGATCTATCCAAACCCAAACTCAAATAGACTCTCCAGTCCACGGATGAATCTTTTGGTCTGCCTAATGTAACATCGGCTGCACCCTCCACACCAACCGTGTCTACTCCTGTTGCTTCGCAATCTACCGTTTCAATTCCAGTGATCCTCAACCGCCGTTCCTTCATCAGCCCCTCTACCACCTCTCCATCACCTACTTCGCCTCTTCCTCACCTACAAAGTCCACTCATGGCAAGCGCTTTAAAAGAGTGCAAAGAAGAGAGTGCACTTCAAGGAACCGCCGATATAACCTCTCCACCATCTTCACCTCCTCTACCTACAACCACTACTTCCACACCGCCATCTTCCCTCCTAACTCAACACCCTATCACCCACTCCTACTCAAACACCATCCACCACACCCGAATCCACCTCTCCACCTCCATCCTCCAAACGTCCTATCTCTCCTTCTTCTAACGTGCCTACCCCAAAACGCATCAAAATCAATCCCTATAGCCATCTTCATCCCGTTCAGATCTGTTGTCCTTCCGAGACAGCAGACCTAAACCCAACCCACCGATTCGACCCAATCCTTTCTCTCCTTGACTACCCCAAGAAAATTCCCGTCGCCCAATGTCCGCAGTGAAATTATCTTTCGATGGGGTGCTTTCTATGAACCACTTCCTCCACTGGTCCCAAGAATTCTTCTCCCACAACTCGCCGGTTCAAGATCTCATGGTCTTCCGCCAATGGGTTGCTATTCACAAGGACCTTGGCCTTCCCATTCCAACCAAATCGACATCTCTCCCTTCCTTTCTCTACCTAAACCCCCGCCTTTACCCTCATCTCGCCACCCTTCTCGTCCTTTTTCACTCGTGGTCTATGACTTCTTTGATGTCGTTACCACCTTTTAGGCTTTAACCCTCTCATCCCTATTCTATACCGATCACCTCCCTCTTTCTATCCCTACTCCTTTTCTCATTGATCGTCTACGGCCTCAATCCCGTGCACCTCTTGTCCTTCAAAATTATCCATCCCTTCGTCCGACCTACCCTAGCGAATCTCTACCCTCTACCACCATATTTCCATTTCAACCTCCACCATTCTCCAACGTCCTCCACCAATCACGCCTTCTACCGCCATTCTCCATCCTACCCTACCCAACCTATCTCGCCAACCTTCTTCTTTCACCACCATCCTTCCCTCGCAGTCCGTCCTCCTCCGCGAGTCATCCCGACTCTTCGATACATACCCCGCCGAGGCCGTTCATAAATTCTTGAAAGATTTTGAGGTCATCTCGTTGACTCGACCAAGGCCCCGCACCACTCTCTGCACCAATCCCACATCACCCATGTCCAAGCCGAATGCCTAACCAAAGTCCCGAGATCTCCACAAATGCCGAGAATGCTTTCAATACGTGCAGACAGCCTATCTCGCCACCAAAATGCTTTGCCAGAAGATCTCCGCAACTTCCTCCGCTACCTCGCTATCTTTAAAGCCAATTGGGACAACCTCTCCACAAAGATGATGCGATAATCGACATGATTGACGCCGGCTACAAGCTTGTGCTTCGCCCCAACGCCGTGCAAATCGCTCCGTCCACTCCTCCGTGCGGGCGACACGCAATCTCACCTCCAAGCACTTGGCCTTCTATCGCAAAGAGCACATCACTACTTCGAACCGTCTTGCCCTCATTGATACCTCGGCCCATGAAGGAGGAGATAGCTAGACTCAACAATGATCACGGACTAGGCTCATTGAGCATAATGCCCCGCTCAAACAGAAAAACAATGATCTTTCCTCCGAATTGGCCGACACAAAAGAAGAGTTAGCCAAGTCAAACGTAAAACAATGATCTTTCCTACGAATTGGCCGACGCAAAAGATGAATTAGCGAAGCCAAAGAAGAAATTGCAAAACTAAAGGCCGCTGTTGACTCTAAATGGGCATCAAGAGGTCATGGGCAATCATCAGGCAAAGGCAAAGGTCATACCTCATCTCGATCATCCTCTCGAACTGGCCGATAAATTTCTGTATAATCTTTTGCAAAAACTATGTAATTAAACTCCGTGTTTAATTCACAATGTCTATATTTTAAATTTTCATGCTTTTTATGAACTACTTATTATGTGAATGCATGAAAGTTAAACCACCGGTTTAAAGACATGCTCTCTATTGCCTAATCGCCTATCGGCATGTTTTTAAACTCGATATTACAAGTGTCCCGATGCTTAATTTACTATTCGTAAACACTTTGTAATTTTCGAATACAATGATCTTTATGTAAGTTCATCTAGGGCATGCTTACTTAATATATCAATCTTACAAGCATGTTATTACTAGACTTGAACATGGTCACCGATATTGTATCCGTAAGGTCATGGACTCAAGCAAATAGGAGGAGATTGTTGTATTTTAGCTTAGATTTGCTTGAATCCATAACCTAAGTCTAAGACAAGGTGACTAATGGGCTCGCGTGTCCGTTAGTGTGGCAACTTGTACTTAGGCATAGCTTGAATAGCCTAGGGTTGCTAATTGTATAAGTTTTGAAGAAGATAGCCTATAGGACATCGGACGCCCTTCGCACAAATAGGCAAAAATTGATCCAGAGCCTTACTTTGGTTATCGGACAAGCTCGTACGCCAAGCTTCATCGCAATGTTGAAGAACTCCAAGAACGTCCGATAGTCATCTCGAAGATATGTCCTAACTCAAAGACCTCATTAATTGCGATACAACGTTAACTCGCAACTCTCATTTAATGAAGATTTCCATTCTAGGCAAATACTTAAAAGGACATTTCTTCGCAAACTCGCACCGCCTATTTTTGGCAAAAGTCGAAAATAGATCGCAAGGTGCAGGACGCCTATCGAGGTCAACAACCGATTAGAGCATTAATTGCTCTTAAAATTCAAATTAGAATGATCTCCAACGGCTTCAAGCTTCCTCCCGCATATAAAAGGAGACTTCATTGCAGATTCAACACACTTGAACAACCTCAATTCGAATCTTCATCTTCTTCAAGTTCATAAAAGCAAAACGCCCTATCTGTACATAATCATTGGAGAGCTTCACACTTAGACGTCCAGTCCATTAAAGCTCTTCATTGATTGCAACTCCTAGCTTTTCATAGCTCACGAGAATTGTATCTTATTGATATCAATTCTCCCACACAAACACTTGGTCAACAAAATTTTTGTACACAATCCATTAGAGATTTAATTTGTAAAATATCTAGTGGAAAACTTAGTACACGATTTTCAAATCCAAAGTTGACCACTTTGGTTGTGGACGTAGCACTTATTTATAAGTGTGAACCATATTAAATACTCTGTCTACCTGTGTGTAATTGTGATTATTTGTGTTGCTTAAATTTCTAGATTTCCAAACTATTGAGAACTGCTGATCTTGACTCGTGAAGATCAGCCATTCTCAACTTGTCCTATACTTCACAAGACTTCCGCCTGCAAAACTTTATAAAACCCTAGTGAAGTAAGATTTTTGAATCAATTTCAAAAATTGGACATAGGCTATTCAACCCCCCCCCCTTCTAGCCTATATAGAGCAACCTTGGACCTAACAGGACACCAACTGGAGCTTCTGAGTCCCGAGAGGCGGGATGAAACGGACGAAGTTGTCTTTTGGGAGACACTTGATGACTTGTGTAATAAAGTTAGAGAATGGATGTAGATGAACATGTAGGGTGTTTAATTTTTCTCCCTCCAGGACGAATATATGTATTATTTACTTATGTTTGATACGATATTTTGGTTTCAGTCTTTATGTATGATAAACATTTTCCTGACTTTGCATTCTATAATTGTTGGACATTTCAAATTGATAGAAAAGTGCCTAATTACTTTAACATTACACAATATAGAAAAGTTCATAATTAATAACATTACACAAATGTTTTCTTTTACACGCATGTTGTTCAAATTGCTGCGCCGTTGCCTCCAAAAAGGAAAATTCGCCTGTGCAATGTTGGGATCACAAATTAGTTCCCAACCGGTATAATCTTTGGCATTGAGAGAACCCTGCATATATAATGCAATGAAGTGGTTTCCATTAACCAAACCGAAGTCTATCTGTTCATTTGGCGGTGCACCTTCTTCGCCCGAGACTTTAGTGGTAAGTATGTCGTACTGAAGTGACCAACATGTGACTATCTTTGGTACTTGGTCGCAATCACAAGTCCTAAGTCCATGAGATCCAAATAATGCTCTTCGGGCCGGAGAGTGATACCATTCAAGTCTATATTTTCCTGCATTTACTACATGCTCCCGCAAAACTCGTACATAAAATCTCGCTTTCCCGAGCTCATGTAGCAATTCGAGTCTCACATCAAGCCAACGCTCCTCGTAACCATACCGAAATAGGGCAATGACTCGAACCCACAATTTCCATCTCCCTTTACATTTACATAATCATCAATGAAGTCATGAATGAAGGATGGTACTTGATCTCGCGAATGGAAATGAATTACCCGTACTATGCATCGATGAAGATCGACCTCGACCTCGACCTCTACCTCGACCTCGACCGGAGATGGACATTGGGTCACTAATCATGGAGTATGTCCGATCTACGTGCTCCCGGTCGGACAACTCCCTTTTGGTCGAGTTTTCTGACGTCCTTTGTGATGCTCATGTATAGGTGTACCTAAACATTGTAACATTACACAATATAGAAAAGTTCATAATTAATCATTTTAACATTACACAATATAGAAAAGTTCATAATTACATATTATATTTAGATGTACTGTTGTCGCCGCATGAGAATGAAAGTAGGCGTGAAATCGGCCGGCATAATGTCGCTTTCGTCTTCGTGCACATTTTTTATATCATACATCGTTGTTGAGCACTTCATCTCGCCACGAGTAGCTCCCTCCATCCGGTTCATCAAATTTTTCTCCCTCCATATGTAAAGTCCTCCAAAAGACATGGATACCGTGGGGATCAATTGGTAGATTAGCGGCCTCCAACACATTCATTTCATGTGCACACGGTAAGCCATGTGTTAGTCCGAACGAACAACCGCATTTTTCAAAGATCGCACCAATTTTCTTTTCTCGACCCCGTACGTCAACCTCTTCGATGAGCAATTCAATACAATGGTGTGAGACTTTACCTCTCAAGTTAAAAACAATAACCTATCTGTTACTTTCAAATCAAAGTTCCTTGCCCTTTCAAATGTAGTCTTGATCTCATTGAATTGGAGCTCGATCAAGTCATGGATCCGCAAGACTAAACTATCCAAACCGTTTGACGATGTTTTTAACCAACTCTTTAACATCCCATGTGCACTCTCAACTCGTTGTACGATATGGCATAAAAATAAATTAGATCAATGTAAAATTGGATTTCTTAAATCATTAAATTAAAGATAAATTTAAAACTAGTACCGTTGGTAGTAGTAGTTCCAAAATGCACATAATTTTTGTCCAAGCATGGACAAATCGATCTCTACGGCCCAACCATTCCTTCTTCACGTAATCGATCCGAGTGGTATCCATTTCCATTTTTCTTCCATCCGAGCCAACATAAGCCGATATTCATCCTCGCATCGGCGTGCACTATCCTTTGCCATCATGAACTAAATGCTTTGGTAAATTTTTATTCTTCATCACTGTACCAAATATTTTTCCACGTTCTTGGATATGTGTCGCCTACATAAAAGATGTTTTGACTCGGGAAAATGATGCTCAACAAAGACTCATCAAAGCCAGTTCTCGATCAAGAACTATCACATCAGAGCCGCAAAGACTATAAAACATCATCCGCAATGAGTCATTGCCCAAAAGAAGCTTGCTTTCCTCTCATTTTTAAGAAGGCGAATGCTACATGATAATTTTTGCCCGTCGATGTAATCCCAATGATCTCCAACATAGGCATATCGTATTTGTTTGTCCGATACGTACAATCCATACACAAAACATACGGATATAACGTCGCAGCCTCCCGCGCCTTCGGGTGAGCAAACATGACATCGCCCGTAACGTTTGTCCCTCCATATGCCTAAACCACGCCTCGGTATCCCAAATTCTTTAACAAGGAAAAAAATATTGCATCTTTGTCATGTTGCCCATTTTATTCATTCTTATCTTCTCGTTGGGCATTTTGCACTGCGAGCATTAAATAAAATTTACGTCAATAATGAATCTAAAAAATGTTATCAATTATTTTAAACAGATTTCTCAATTAACACATTGATTTGCACTGCCTCAAACCGCCGCAATTTTCTCGGATTTTCTTTCTTTATGGCGTTGAGTATCTGTTTCCCTTTATGTTTGCATGACTTAATTCTTTGATCATACCGAATTCCTTCTCGGTAAACGCCGTTTGATCTATGCCACCGGTGATAATCCGACAGTTGATGGTTGTGTTTGTCCTTCTCTTTCTTAATGATCACCTTCCACTTACCATGGGTATTTTCCACGGCTATTACTCGAACGGGCATTCTATTTTCTTTGTGCCTCTCAAATTTCGATCCGCTTCGTCCAACTCTCCGTCATATTTGTAAACCCCACCCCTCTCACATCCAAACCACAACCTTTACATCCGTTCGCTCTTGTTTTCGCCTTGAATTCTTTAGGTACATATTATGTTCTTTTCCTACGCTCTAATCCAAGCTTCAACTTCTTCTCGACCGGCAAACACATCATCGAAAAAATGTGACACGTCGTGGAAATCTTCCGTATCATCATTAACGATGTGAATACCCCGCAAATAAACATAATGTAGCATTAAAAAATTAATTATCCATGTATTGAATTAAAGTATGTTACTTCATTTGTATATCACTTATTTGTATATAGTGTAATTATATAAAACATAAAAATAAACATAAAATAAAATAAAAATAACCAAGACTTTAATTTACAAAAAAACAAATAAAAACATCAAGCCATCACACTTTAATTAAAGTATGTTATATTATTTGTATATATAGTGTAATTATATTTATAGTTATATTTAACATAAAAACAAACGTGTTAAATAATAAAATATAAATAACCAAGACTATTTAATTTACAAATAATAAAAAACCAATACACTTTAATTAAAGTATGTTATTTTATTTGTATATATAGTGTAATTATATTTATAGTTATATTTAACATATTTAACATAAAAACAAAAATTATATAATAAAATATAAATAACCAAGACTATTTAATTTATAAATAATAAAAAAACCAATACACTTTAATTAAAGTATGTTATTTTATTTGTATATATAGTGTAATTATATTTAACATATAAAACATAAAAAATACAAAACAAAACAACACAATTTTATTTACAAAAAATATATATATATATATATAGAAAGGAGGGGCCGGCTTTATTCAATATGGCGGACCGTCTATATAACAAATGGGCCGGGCTTTTTGTTATATAGCCGGGCCGGCTATATTGAATATGGGCCGGACCGGTTGTTTTATTTAGGGCCGTCCGGCTATTTTTAAATAGGGCCGTCCCGCTATGAATTCCAAAAAACCCTAATTTAAATGAAAAATATTAGATTAAATTGAAAACGTACCGTAAAATAGCTATCTTCGGTAAAATTGACATTATTGTTGTAATCCATATCTCCGTATATCAAAATTTAGATTAAAAAGAGGGAGAAAGTGAGAGATAAAGTGAGAGTGAGAGTGAGAGTGTGAGAGTTAAAGTGAAAGTGAGAGTGAAAGGTGAGAAAAACTATTTATACTTTTTTTTACCTTAGTTTGTTTTTGTAAACAAATGACTTGCCAAGGTCCATTCGTGGTCTTATTATGTTAGATGCTTCTGAAACTCCTCATGTTAGAATTTCTTAATTTTTTTGTATGTATTTCCTTTTCGAGGTCAGCTCCTCCGTCCTCCCATTTATAAGGCAAGGTGGTTGTCCCCTCAAGTTTGTACTTTTTTATTTTATTAATAAAATTTAGCAGGGTGCCGCCCCTGTTTCCCTAAAAAAAAAAATAAATAAAAAATAAAAAAAAAAATTTGTTTTTGTAAACAGTACATTAAAAAACAGTACATTAGATAAATAGTTTATTAAATTTGTCCGAACAAATAAAATCTAACTGCAATAATATATATTAATTAAGAACTCTAATCATTTTTATCTTTCATACTAATCAAAGGCGTTTTTGTCATATTTTAAAAAATTTATTAAAAAAGGTGCGTCGCTTAGCACTATCGGGTGCGTCGTTTAGCGCCCATGAAAATTTACATCTTTTAGCTTTTTAAAATAGTCAAAGACCATGTGACATAGCTTCTCGGGTCAAAAGGTCGTACGCGACTAAAATCCGCTCTCTTTGGGACTCTCGCCTCGGATCCCTGCTTCGTTGCCCGCCTCCACTCTTTTTAAGCCTTCATCATTCCCTTAAACCCTAAATTTCTGACTGGAAGTACGAGGGCGAGAGTGAAGAAAAGGTGAGATTAGTGAGACCAATCAAAGAATAAGTCATAACAATGGATCCAACACAATTGGATATTGAACGTCTGATGATGTTCGAGCAGGCTCGGCTCATCTGTGAATCCAACTACCAGGAAAACCCTAAGGACGCCGATGTATGTATTCCTGTATGCATGTTTATATTTATCTATTTATGTTGACCGAATCGAATGGCGAAAAAGGATCCAAGGCCGAGTTGAGTCTAGTCGAGTTAATTTTTATTTAATTACTTATGTATTTATCACGACGCCTATTTATGTATGTATTTAATCGTTATTTATCAATCTGTATTGTTGAGTCTGGTACTTCAAGTACTGTTTGAACAACGATTTGTGTAGTTGATCCCTGGTTTAATGGGACGAATGCTGAATGGAGTCTAGTTGAATTGTATTTATGAAGTAAGTAGGTATTTTATCGTTATTGATCAATCTACATTGCTGATTCTGGTAATTTATGTACTGTTTCCCTGTGGATACTCATGTATATGTACGAATACTTTGATTTTAGCTTCGTATACTTGTATTGGTGCCACGTTTGTCCAGTATGGTTTAGTCCTGTTCGAGTAGTGTTTAATCCTCCAATACCTGGTATTTTGTTTATAAGCTATTTGATTGGCTCTTGCTCCTGCAACTTGTTGATTTGAATTCAAGCCACCAATGGTATAATCGTTAGCGTAATCATTGTTGCATTAGTAGCCTGTTTCTGTAATTTGTTGATCTGAATTCAAGTCCCCAATGCTTTAATGATTAGTATTTTGGCTTAACCATTGTTGCATTAGTCGCCTCTTTCTACAGTTTGTTGATTTGAATTCAAGCCCCCAATGCTTTAATGATTAGTATTTTGGCGTAATCATTGTTGCATTAATTGCCTGTCGTCAGCCAAGTAAACCTAGAGAAGATAATTGATGAATTGGATACCAATTACTCTCTTGGTCCCCAAAAAAGTCAAAACTTTTTAATAATGTTTTTGATTTCCATATATTTCCTAAAAGTTGCACCAAAATTACATCTATTTTTGTACGACATGTCAAAACAACATCATATTTTTCCAAAGAAAGAAAAAATTGTGAAAACAATGAAGGTTCATATCTCACTAAAAGTAGGACTCTATTTTTGGGACAAACTAAAGTAGAAACTTGGAATCTTTTTAATGGGAGAGGGGGACTGACACATAAAATATTGACAAAATACAAAAAGAAAATAAAACTATGGTATAAGTGGATATTTCTACTTATCTAATAAAACTTGTGGGGAAGCTATTATAATCAGTGGGAAGGTTGTTTTAGAAGTTTTAAGTTACGCTGATTTGGATTTACTATGCTGTGATTAACCAATGTGTTTTTACAGTCTGCTGTTTGTGAGAAAGACTGTTATATCACTAATTTAAACAGTGATAGTTTTGATAATTGATGGTGATTGTTAATCAATTTGTTTCCTGATCTCCTTCGCCCATTGGTTATGGAAGCTCAATTTTTTTGTTGACATTCTTCAAAAATTTCGAGCATGTGATAGTATTGCAATAGTATAACTGAGAATTGGCATATATTGTTTCTTGCCAGAATTTAACCAAATGGGCTGGAGCTTTGCTCGAATTATCTCAATTTGGAGATATCAATGAATCGAAGAGGATGATTAGAGGTACATTTTTTGTTTCTTTCAGTATTCTTATATCTTTAATGCCACCTGGAAATAGTAGGGGACTTGGTATGGACAATGTTTATTGGGAAGTTGATTTGCCTTAAGTATCGGTTAGTGACTTGCATTCTTGGTGCAATAAATAACTTTAGATGCTACTTCAAAGCTGGATGAGGCATTGATAATCGATCCAGCAAAGCATGAGGCCTTATGGTGTTTAGGTAATGCCCACACATCTCAAGCATTTTTGACCCCTGACCATGATGAGGCACAAATTTACTTTGAGCGGGCTACTCAATGTTTCCAGAAAGCAGTAGATGAGGTTAAATTTCCATCTCCTATTGTGTGTGAAGTGCTTAAACACTCGTAAATATATTTTAATTCCAGTCAAATCTAATTGAATGTTTCTGTAAAAATTTATTCTTCTAGAATCCAGGCGATGAGCATTATCGCAAATCTTTGGAAGCATGTGCCAAGGTATTAAATATTAACTCATTGACTTGCTTGCACTCATTAAGTAGTGTTCTCTCTGGGGTATAACTAATGCAGAAAAAATCCATTTTTTAAAGGAAAAACCTGATATTTTCCTTGAAAAATGCTAACAGGTGGGGGCACTAGTAAGATTCTTTTTTTATAAATGTTGTGTATAAGAAGTATTGTTACACGGAAAAGGGAGAGAGGATAATATTTTTTCCCCAAAACTAGCAAGAACCATTTCCAATATTGATGGAAATCAAAGAACACCCAGATAACATGTCTATTTTTAACTTTTCAGAAAAAGAAAAAAGGAATCTATTTGAAATGAAAATGGAGTTGTCCTCCTCTTTCCATTAACTTAACTTATTATGATGATCTTTTCCCTTTACTTTTTCTTTTCTAGTTATAGATAATGCGCTTTGAAACATGTTGGGTATGGAATGGTGCAGGGATAATATGGTATTGGGGATAGAAATAACGACAAAGATCCTTTATTGGAATGGATTATATGGGCATGATGCCCCTTTCAGGTTTTGCAGTAGGAATGGTGCAGAGTAAATGGTATGGGAGATAGAAATAGCGACGAGAAGAGCCTTTATTGGATTTTGCGGTAGCTTATGACCTGGCAATAGTGAATACATGTTTAAGGAAGATGAAGAACACATGATAACCTTTGAAAGTGGACTAAGCAAGGCTGAACTGGACTATTTTTTGACTATAAAAGTTGATCGATTAACTTGTAAAGATTGTAAGGTAATTCTGCAAAAGTGTTTAACCTACAACAGAAGATTATGGTGGTAAATATAACCCCCTCCCCCTCCCACCCCCAGAAAAAAAAAACATAGAAAAGATGCTAGAAACATGAGAACCAAGTGCTGAAGTTTAAATTGCGAGATTGGATTAATTTAAAGATAAAATGTTAAATGATGCAACATGAAACAGAGAAGGTGAAACCAATGAAATGTTAAGAAAGATATGCAAGTGTATATGAAGAATATCCAAAGAGGGATTAGGGGAATCCAATGGAAAATACATTCAGGTAAGGAAACATGGTAGTGGAATAAGTAGTCCAAAAAGTAGTCAGACTCAAAGGTGGCGTTTGGTTTGTGGAATAAAACCGGTGGGATGGAATGGTCAAAGGAATGAATTCTATGGGAATGGAAATGGAAATGGTCAACCATCGTGTTTGGTTTGCATGGAATGGAATAACTTGTATATTCCATTCCAGGGTGATTTCATGTTTAGTACGTAAAAAAAATCGACGAAAATGGAATGATAATACCAATTATTTACTAAATTACTCTTAACAGAATTCATCCAATACAACATTTCACAGGAAATCAAAATAACAATCAAAAACATTTCTTTAAGCTCCCTTAATTATCATTCCTCCTTGCAAATTCCATCAAACAAACCAGAAAAAGCTTATATCTCACCATTCACTAATCATACGAGTGAAACCGAGTAAATACTAATATAATCTACAGCTCAGGGCACCACAAAAAAGAAAAAGAAAAGAAACTAAAATCCCCAACTTTCTTAGACTCTGATTGGTATTAAGACTTTTTTTTAGAACAGTTTATGAAGAGAAATGCTGCAACGTACTCGGATTTCCTTCTTTGAAAGAAAAGACTTTGTAGCAGTTTTAGAAAAAGTCAATCAAAAGACAGATCTGTCAATATCTTTGAGCAAACAAGCAGAAGGGAAGAGTCGAAGTGGACAATCGGATAAAAGTGTATGAAGAGATCTCGAGCCGATTTACTGACCTAATTGCTGGCTGTGATGCTGATGTCGGCGGTGAAGCCAATGAGGAACACAGCGATGGCGACCATGGTGCCGCCAGCGATGACGGATGAACCTAAGGGCAGCGGTGGTGGATGAACAGAAGGGGGGGTGACAGCGGCGGTATGGTGAGATGATGAGAGATGAAGGATTAGAGGAACAAAGGAGAAAAAGTCAAAAATGGTTTCCTGGTGTTGGGTTTTGATAATGGGAAAGGGTGAGTAGGGATTAACTTAGAATATTTGAAGGTATTTTTGGTAGGAAAAAAAAACATTCCCCAGGGATTTCTACATTCCCTTGTGTAAGGGATTTGGTCATTCCCACGGAATGAGATTCCTTCCCATAAATTCAACCAAACGTGCGAACGGAATCGGTCAATGGGAATGTGACGTTCCATTCCTTCTGAGTCCGTGAACCAAACGTCACCAGAGAGATTCCTAGAAAAGTTGGCAAAAATCAAGAAATTCAGAAGAGTTTGAGTGATACAAATGTTCCAAGAAATTAGTAAAGATAGTTGTGAGAAGACATGTCTGAAGTCTTTTGAAGATATTTATGATAAATTAGATGCAAAAGATGTATAAATAGATGTATAGAAACCTGCAAAATTAAGAGAGGAAAACTAGGGATTTCAATGAGGTAAAACTTTTTAAAGATGAAGATTCAGGGATCCTAATCAAAGATTAGAAAATTAAGAAAAGATTGAAAATGTATTACATGAACATGTAGGAAGTGTATCCCTATTCCCTGTAGAGCATAAGGCCACCAAAACTATTTGAGATTTAACCTTTTCCCGTAGAATTATTAAGTCTGAAGGTGAAGTTTGCTGTAAGTAAGGTGAAAATTGGAAGGCAGGGGTGGAGTTTAAGGTACAGGTGAAATTCCTATTGAGGTATGGAAGTGCCTAGGTGATGTAAAAGAGTGTCTTGGCTAGTAAAATTCTTCACTAATATCATGATATCATAGAAAATGCCTCATGAGTGGAGAAACAGTATTGTAATGCCAATCTAAGAGCATAAATTAAACCTCCAAAGTTGTAAGAATTATAAGGGTATTAAATTATTGAGTCAAACAATGAAGCTCTCGGAGGGAGTAGTTGAGAATAGACTAGGTCATTAGATAAAGAGTCTTGGTTTATGTGAGGAAGGTTGACAATGGAAGCTATATACTTACTAAGAAGATTGATGGAAAGATATTAAGGGGAAATGAGGATTTACTTACGGTTTTCATTGATTTAGAGAAGGCATAGGATTTAGTTTACATTTGGTGGGTGTTAAGAGAAAAAAGGAGTTAAAGTGAGAATTTGATATGATCAAAGGTAAGTTGGATTTGCGACCATACTTAGAACTACAAAAGGAGAGACTTGTGAGTTCTTAATTATTGTAAGACTACATAAATATTCAAATGTAAGTCCTTGTGTTTTGCCATCTACCCTTAGTGGTGGAGGGATAAATTAAACATATACAAGATGATGAACCATTGTGTTCATGTTGTATGCTAGCAGTGTTAGTGTCGAAACTTGAAAGGTAATTTATTTTCTTTTTTATTTTGGTTGGGGGGAGGAGGAGAAAGGATACGAATAGCTTAGGTTACTTGGTCTTGGGATAAATAGGCAAGTTTGTTAGGTCTTTTAGGTGTCCGAAACTTATTCCATGAGGAAAATCTGGAACAAGTGAGGGTTGTAACCCTAAGATGAGGGGAGGGATTCTTAACTTTTTGTTTTTTCTTTTGTGTTTGTGTTGAGGGGGGTGGGATCAAATGAAGCTCTTTTTTAGGATTGCAAGAATTACCCTCAATTCGGAATAACAGTTACGCCTGTAAATTAAACTACCCACTCCTCCATTATCCTTAAAAAGAGCTAATAAAAACTTTGTATTCTTTTACTTATTTTTAAGAAAATAAATAAACTTTGAACTATATTGAGTTATAAGCAGAAGAGAACTCTAGAAAGAAGTAGAATGCAAAGGCTTTCTGCAATCTCAATTAGACTGAGTCCAGCCCTTTTATCGGCTAAGCAATTTCTTTCTTGGACCTGCTAGGCTGAAAAGCCGAAAGGGCGGTCCAAACAAAAATCTATGGCCATTCAAAAGCCTCTCAGCTGCAGCTTTCTTCGCTCATAATAGTCTCCTTCGAGAAAGGCATCCATGGGATCCGTTATGAGCACCTTCTATCGGTCTATAGCTATGACCGATCAAGAGGGAGTAGCTCATAGCAATGACTGATCCGGCTTAGCTCAGAGGGAGTTGCTCATAACAGCCTTTGTCTGCCCTTACTCTATTTCCCGATGCGCGGCATGTAGTATTATAATTTCACTTGTAAATGGGATGGTGAGGTCCTTAACCATGAAACAGGGGCTAGGAGGCCTACAATTTTCTGATGAATTTAACTTTTAGGCTTTAGAGAATCACAGGGTAGGAGCTATCTGTTAGTTGTTACTTGTAGGGGGGTATAATAGTTGATTATACAGGAAATTATTGCACTATCATCTTGGTAAACGTTGCTGTCAATGATTTTCCGAATCTTTTGCTTTGATTTTGAATTTCTTTCCTTGCAAGTTCCAACAAGTTTGAGTTTACTTGGAATTATCACTAAAGTTGTCATAAATGTCATATTTTAGGCACCACTGTTGCACATGGAGATCCACAAACAAGGGTTCGGCCCAAGTCAACAGACGATGGGTGGGGGATCTGCTGCCTCGTCAAATTCCAAGGTTAGATTTTTATATGATTATTTGGTGCAAGCTAATAAACTGTAGTATCTTCTGGAGAGGCACTCTTGCTTTGCTTATTTGGTGTTGTATCCTGCGTGAGCTTGTTGAATTGTGTTTTTCTTTCTTAGGCCTGTTGTGGTAATTGGATACCTTGCTCTGTGTTAGAACATATTTTATGTCTCTGTGCTTTCATATTGGCTTTCTTCCATTTCAAGGGGAACAGTTTACTAAAATGTTTCTGCAAGGTATAATTTTGGCTACATAATACCAGTTGGGGTGGATATATTAGTGCTGAAATTTTAGTTTGAGAAGTAAGAATGATGTAGGACAAACAGGGTTTATTCTCCTGCGAGCTGCATAAAAATAATTTGATGTTGCACACCATGAAGTTGTACTGTTGTGATTCGATTAGGACCTGGTTTTATGGATTTGTTTTATATGGTTGCTTTTAGTTTGACACCTTGTAGATGGAAAACATTGGTTGTTTTTTGGGTTGAAAGGATAGACTTTCAAATCTAGAGGCGTGGTAGAAGCGAAGAAGCAAAAGGAAGAAGAGCATATGAAAAAAATGCATCACTGTAGGTTTCTATGGCCGTCATATCTAGAGGAAGAATACATTATCACTCTTGAAGAAATTGTAATTGTTTAGAAAAATTGTGTTATGTTGCTTCCTATGAACCGAATGAATCACTTTGCAATGTTTAGACCATAGGCAATTATATTCTCCTATGCGACTTTAGCTTGGGAAGTTTGAAAAAATGTGATAATCAAGATCCTTGTAGGCTATATCAATAATCAGACCACTAGGGTTCTAGTATAACCTTGGTCTTCCAGCATTGGATAATACCAAATACCCTCAACGCTGTCAACGAGTACACATGAACAAATAATAATAATATTCCCTCCGTCCCAAAAAAATAGTCCCATTTGACAGGTCTAACTTTTTAAAATTGTAGTTTTACTTGTTTGTACCTCTTTTAAATTGCACTGAAATTATATCATTTTTTAGCCATAGGAATATTTTTTTTTGGAACAAACCAAAATAGAAAGTGGGACAATTTTTTTTAGGGACGGAGGGAGTACCTAATAAGCTTAAGACTCGGTAAATAGATTCCATAAGACTCAAAAGCTCATTATGCATGCTTTTGCACGATGACCGCTAACCTACTGTCTTCGCTCCTCTTAGGGGCTGTATCAAAGGATTACTTGCACAATTCCTTTATTGAGCTTGAATGTCTATACTTTTGTAAACATTCTAGAAGCACAAACTTGCGTAAAGGTGGCTGTGTGCTGGTGCTTTTGCAGTGCACATTATTCTTGTGTGCTGTGCAAGTGCCATGCCGTTTCTTTCTTACTCTGTTTCGTTGCTTTTTTCCTTTTGTTGTGTGTTGTGCAAGTGCCATGCTGTTTCTCTCTTACTCTGTTTTGCTGCTTTTTCCTTCTCCGTTAAATTCTTATGACGAACAAAGGCTTGGCGAACTGATATAGCATTCGAAGATAAACTTGAATTGTAGTACTAACTCGAGTTCAAGTTATGTGATTTTTTATCCTTGGAGGAATATTCCAATCCTTGAAATCGTACGAGCTAGGGGCAATAATTTCTCTACGGCAAGTCAGTAATTCAAGTGAGGGCAACTCTATTTGACAAGTGTTCTAATCTCCGGGGTTGCCTGACATATTGTGGACCTTGTGTTAAATTTAAAATTAGTCCCTAAAATTGATAAAAGACAATTACCAAAAATCAAAAATATATTACATATTTTATATATTATTATATTAAAATTATATTCTTACAAATGAAGTACCAAAATCCCTTAAACTCTAAACTACTATTGAAGTTACACCTGAAAAGTATTGTCCTTCTAACATTCCTTGGAGCTCAATCTTCAATTTGGTTGTGTTTAGTTCCCTGGAATGAATCAGGGGATAGAATGGTCAATGGGATTTCATTTCCATGGGATTTGGAATGGGAATGAAACTGCTCAACCCATACGTTTGGTTTGCACGGAATAGAATGGAATGTAATTATAATATCATGTTTGGTACATGTGAACACTGAACATCAAAAGGAATGGAATGAAAATTCAAAATTAGTCCAAATCGTCCCTGTATTTTTCTCAATATAACTTATAATAATAATAATAATAATAATAATTCAGGGAGATTTATCCTTGTAAAAGCCCCAAATCAAGTTCCAAAAATTTGCCAGATCTCTCCAACCACTATAATAATATCATCTTTCATCGGCATACAATTGAAAAAATTGGGTTTATTCTTTTACTTTTTCATCATCCTAATCTGCTAACATTTTGGGTACTTCAAATTTTCTGGCGTAGATCAACCAGAAGAGGTATGCATAAAAGTATTTGCCCCAAGGAGGGATCCTACAATTCAGTCTGTTTTCTTGGTTTGGAAAAGTGTGGATTTTCAAGAACGGGAATCCTATGATATGTTAGGAATTCTTTATGATAATCATCCACTTCAAATCTTGAAGTTTAATGCTTCTGTTATATGACAAAAACTGTGCGTAGCAGTGATCTACGGTGCAATATGTGGGTGAATAATCACTGTTATGATAATAATCCCTGTTTTTGGTAGAATGCACCACTTCACAAAAGTTGCTTGACATATTCTGGTTCAGATGAAGGCTCCTTTAACAAATATTTTTTTCCCTCTGTTTCCAGACCTCTGTGAAGAAGAAGAGCAGCGATCTAAAGTACGATATATGTGGGTGGATTATCCTTGCTGTCGGGATCGTGGCATGGGTAGGGATGGCGAAATCTCATGTCCCTCCACCGCCTCCAAGATAAGCAGAATTGTGCCTCGTCATAAGTTGAGATCATGGTTATGATGCTAGAGGATTGCAAAAAATGTGTACTAAGCTAAGATATTATAGAAATTGAGTGGTCCGCACTTTGCTTTGTGTCCATTCGTTAATTTTATTGCGGCAAAATTAATTTGGAAATTTTCATTTGATGCAAAATTATGTTTGGCCATTTGATGGAGTTCTGGGCATGTTGGTCTTATTGACAGCTTCTACCCATCCCGCCCTCGCTGCCAAAATAAATAAATTAATTAAAGGGTTTACTCGGCTCATGTATTCTAGGAGAATTCAATGCTGCAGTACTATTGACGTCTTGTCAGATGTGCACTATACTTTCCTTCGTGCATTACAGGGTCGTATGGTAGACATATAGTATACATGGTTTTGGCACTGTTAGTAACAACGTAGATGTTACATTCTAAGGTAAAAGAGGAAGATGGTAGATAACCTTTAGTTGCAACTCTTTAATAAAAGAAAATAGTTGGTAATGAGGGGCCTCATCCAACTATTACATGGAATGCTATTTCATATTTATAAGTTTTTCTGGCAATGATAGTTTGGAGCACAGATTCGGCAGATGTCAGCTTCATTTTTTCTTTAGCTTCAAGGAGTGGATTTCTAAGGGTCAATCTTCGATCTAAACGGAACTCGTGGTCATGTACCAATTCTCGGTTGGGAACAGTCGAACAGTAGGCCTTGCTCGATGGGTCATGTGCTAAATCTCGTAATTTGAGGCTGGGAGCTTGAGTCCCAGGTAATGCTTAGGCAGGTGGGTATGGATATACGAAACAAGAAGGCTGCCTCCTAGATCTGGTTAATGTTGCTTCGTCAATTATCAATTATCAAAGCTCTAGCTTTATTCTCTTACATAGTTACATATGCATCTTAGAACCCAGCTCTGCACTCATTTTCTAGGGGGATTTATTGTAGACAAGATTCTCTATTCTAAAAAGGTGTTTCATCTCCTATCCCATCTTCGCCACATGTGCATGAGAATAAACAACATTAATTACCTCGTGATTTTTGATACACATGTTACGTAGATCCGACGGTTAGAATATGAGATGGAACATCCTATCCAGATTTTATTAGTATCTAGAGTTTCCCATGTTACCTTTCCTTTTAATGTTTTATAGTTGCAGGTTTATTACTTTTCTAATGTGGTTCTAGGTAGACCTTAACTGTTGTCTAAAAGAGTCCACTTTCCTTTTTTAAAAGTCAACATGTGACTAAATCAAATCAAAATTTTATATACTTTACTTATGCTTTAGGAAATAAAATTTTATTAATTAATAACTATTTTAAGAATACTATGGATTGCAACTTTCAAAACTTTGTAAAAATCACTAAATTTATGCTAATTATCTGTCAAACTTTAACTAAGTTGACCAAAAAAAGTTAAAACTGGACTCTTTGCCTGGAACGGAGGGAGTATGACAAGAGGAATCCACTTTTGATAGCTTTTATGGCGGCTGTATCCGTTTGATTTTTAAACCTTCCACAAATTGATGATACAATATGCGGTCCCCTCTTTCAAATTCATTATGCAGGCTGTTATCATACTATTAAGCTATCATCTAATTTGCTCATTTGGAGTAAGCTTCTCTATTGTTCTATAGTGACTAAATTCCATTAACTTATTGGTGGTTGTGGCGGCTGGAGGTCCCTTTAGTGACTTTCTTATTATAGTATACTATTGTCAGATTTGTGCGGGACAGTTTACTATTCCTGGACAGAAATGTCACTAGTGGCACTTTCACTGTATTTTATTAGCATAAGTTAATGTGTGGAAGTTAGAAAGTGGATGATAAGTTAATATTCTTATTAACTTGGATCATATTGCATGCTTTTCGGACACCGAAAATTCTACTTTGGCCAATCTTGGTTCTCTTCCAACCGATGCTCCCAGAAGCGTAGTGCAGACTGCAGAGTAAATATTCTTATTTGATGCAAAGATCACTTGCTTTTCGAGATTTTCATTAGCTTGGCACCCTCCCCTATAGGTCCGATACTCCATTCTCGATCCGTGGATTTAGGGTTCAGCTGTGATACTCCACATCAGGTAGATGTGGGACTTGTGTATGCTTTATAAGTGACCACCCACTACCACTGGGCACCAACCTGTGCGTGGGTTATGACGGATCGGGCTTCGAACTCGGGTCATTACATGCATTAGCTTTGCTTAATGATATGATACTTTAATATGCCATTAGGTGCTACCAATATCTAGGTTGTCAATATTATGTTGGAATTAGTGGATGGTTTAATATTCATATTTATAATAAAGCTTTTTGTAAAGCATACTCCCCATGATCAACCCTTAAAGGGAAGGATGGCGAGATTAAGCGGATAGGAGTCGTCCACGCATTCGGGTTTACTTTCCCTTTCGCTTTCATTTGATTATGTATCATAGATTATGGTGTTCTGTGTGCATATTTTGTGACAGTATTCAAACGCTTGGATCATATTGCATGCTTTTTGAGTAACAGCTGCATTGGACCATTTCAATGGATGGTGTATCATTAGATTCTTTCGGAGATGGATATTCCAATCTCTCTCTCTCTCTCTCTCTCTCTCTCTCTCTCTCTCTCTCTCTCTCTGTGTGTTCATTTTTTAAATGGAAAAGTGGGAGATCACTGGTTTTGTAGGATAAAAGAACCTAAAGAGAGTGTGGAGGACGGATTAGGCGGAAATGTCTGAATAAGGTCAATTATATCTTCTTTGGAGTATCAGGTAGCCAATTATTTGTATATAGATGCATACAGCTGGTAGAGGGGCATATTAGGAAGCTTAATGAATAATTGTGCATATATCAATGCATTACAGTACAGCAGTGATCATGCCTTAATTAGTAATGGGCTGTCCCTGTCCTGGAAAATTCATGAATACTTTAAGAACGTGGTAGCATGTCGTGATCAGGTTTATTGGATAGTTATATGTTCTGCTTCTAACGTTCTTATTTTTCAGGATTATTGGATAGTTATATGTCCCGCTTCTGGCGTTCTTATTTGTACATAGGTATCATTGTCAGAATTATTGGATTGTTATATGTCCTGCATCTAGCATTTTTATTTGAGTGAATTACAAGCCGGTCCCTTTTTAAATATTTGTAATCACTCCAGTCCGCTCATCTTTTTTAAAAATCAGAAAAAAACATTTTTAGGGCGAAAAGACGATTATGCCATTAATGAAAGAAAAACACACGCGCTTCAGTAACCCAAGGCATCGCGATGAGAAATCAAGGCATCGCGATGAGCAACCAAGGCATCGCGATGCCAAAGCACTTTTGCATCGCGATGCACCACTTTTGCAAATTGGGGCATCGCGATGCAACAATTGGTGCATCGCGATCATTGCAGCGTGCTTTATGGAACCAAAGCATCGTGATGAGCAACCAAGGCATCGCGATGCACTACTTTGGCATCGCGATGCACTACTTTGACATCGCGACGCACCATTTTTGCATCGTGATGCACCACTTTTACAAATTGGGGCATCGCGATACAACAAGTAGTGCATCGCGATGCACTACTTTGACATCGCGACGCACCATTTTTGCATCGCAATGCACCACTTTTACAAATTGGGGCATCGCGATACAACAATTGGTGCATCGCAATCATCGCAACGCGCTTTAGGGAACTTGATTTGCGTTGCCCAGCATACTGCGATTGGCGAATTAAAGGTATCGCGATGCCCAATTTAAGGCATCGCGATGCCCAATTTTAGGCATCCCGATGCCCAAGTTAATATAATATCAAAATCAATCAAAATGGTTGTTTTTGGTTGAGAAATTTACATACAAACATGGTATTGACTTCCTATAACAGTATGGTATTGACATTATACAAAATTCAAACTCAAATCATTGATTAAAGTCTCAAAATCAGTCCAAGAACATCTCCCTCTGTTTTTGGACAGCACACTGTCAAGCTCGATTTTGATCTCAAAAATAGTATTTTTTGGTAGAAAAATTGTGCACAAATGTAGTATTAAGTTAGGATAACAATATGAGATTGATTTTAAATAAATTCGAAGCTTAAAACATAGATTAAAGTGGCCAAAACAGCCCAAAAACAAAGAAAAACGGGATGAACTCAAAAAAATTGGATTTGATCAAATTCGTGTTCTATGCATGGAAATTGATACCTAAACATGAGGGAAGACTATATTAACAACATGAAATCATTTATACAACAATTCGAACCTCAAATCTGAAGCAACGATGTTGTTGAGGGCATTTTAAGAAGAAAATTCTCAAAGTGCCTTTTAGCGGTTTAAAAAAAAAAGGTGGACTGAAGAGAAAAAAGTTTGGAAAAATAGACCGACCAACAATTTCTCCTTTTTATTTGTACATAGATATCTGCATTTAGAGTAGACGGACTTTTGCAAGCTTTACAACCTATATTGTGCATTTTGGGAAGTCGATAATATGTCAATGTTAACAGGTAATGTAACGAATGCATTTGTTCTAGTGGGAAAAATCTAGTGATGCATCACAAGCATTTGAAAATGGCTTTCTTTAAACGGTGTTTTAGATGAGTAATGGTATGGACACAATCTTATTACTCTCTTTGATCCTAAATTATTATTATGTTTGACTTTTTTTAGTCAAACTAACTGTTTTAACATATAATTTTTATTTTTTTGCAAAATCATAAAACAAATAAATTAGAAACGAAGGGAGTACTATATAACTTGAATGACTGTGACTAGTTTATGGCTCCCTTATTGGTGGGAGAGTATTGTTATAGTACTCCCTCCGTGCCTAAATTATTATTCTGTTTGATTTTTTTTGTCAAATAGAACACTTTTAATGCAAATTTTACGTGGTTTATGATTTTGAAAAAAATGAAAAAATTTACGTCAAATTTGTGTTTGAAAAATGTCCTGTTTGACAAAAAATCAAACTGGACAATAATTTAGATGTTTTACATCAATGGACTCTTAAGTAAAATTGTTAGAATGTAATTTGCGTGAATTGATTTTATGATTGCAAATGATATTAAGAGCTTGAGCTTGTGATATTACAATAAGTTTTAGTGTTAGTGTCGTTATATTATTAAATATTGTTAAGTTGGTGATGATTATAATGTACATGTCATTACTTTGAAAAGGGCAAATTTATCTAACTGTGTAGAGATCTAATTAAATTTGATCTAACAATCCTAACATTAAAGCTTGTAATAATACCACAAGTTTGAGCTCGTGATATCATACCTCTTTCATGATTTGTGTTTGTTATACTATAGACCCAAGCCCGATTTAAATGGTGTCACTACAAGGTGGAAATACCCAAAAACATGACGGTGTTTGGTTTCACGATTTAGTAATGACTTAGTTTTGCAATTTTAAATTTTTTTTCTTTATAATTGAAGAAAAAGTAAGAAAGAGGTAGAGAGAAAGTTGATAGAATAAAAGAGAGATTCTAAAATCAAATCACTAAATTGTAAAGAAGAACAAACTTTTTATGGCCAAATCGTACTTAAGCACTGGATTTCTTCTAGATTTTTGTTAAAAAGTATTCAATTAAGTTTGTAATTAGTGGCGAACTCAGGTCTCGACCTTTACGAGAAAGTAATATGGTCTCGACCTTTACAAGAAAGTAATATGTAGAATTCAAAGAGAATCAAGATATAATAATAAATGTTATATTGATAGAATAAAGAGGGTAATATGCATATCACTAAAAGCTTAGGGAGGCCTTGCTGTTGGCCTGTGGCTTCCCCACTGTCTGTAATTTTGTATGTGTATGTAATACTTGTACTGGGTTAGAAAACTCTTGTTTCAAGACTGTAATTTGAATAAATCATTACATGATTATAACTATTTGGCAAATGATATTACGAGCTCGAGTTTGTAATATTTTTATAAGTTTTAGTGTTAATTCGGTTAGATTAAATTTTTTAGATATTTACACCGTCAGATTAAATTTGTCATTTTTTAAGTAATAACATGGACAGTAAATAAATTTGATGTATAGAGATTTAAATAAATTTAATCTGACGATAAACACTTAAGCTTGTAGAAATACCACAAGTTTGAGCTCGTAATATCAGACTTCTAAATATTTTATTTACATTACGTGGGAATATACTCCTTCCTATCTCAAATGAAAAAAATGTTTCATTTGACAAGTTAATGTTTTTAAGATTGTAACTTTATTTGCTTATACTTTCTTCAAATTACACTAAAATTATTACTCTCTGTCCATAAATGAGTTTCTATTTTTAGTTTTACTAAAACTAAGAAAGTTAGACTTTTGGAATATTTTAGTAGCATTTGTATATAATGTCTTAATGACCACATATGACATTAAAAGTTCAGATTAGGACATTATATGTGTCAAATGTGAAATTAGTAAGCTTATAAAAAAATGAGCAGTTATTTAGGGATAAGGAAATTTTAAAAATAAACACTCATTTAGAGACGAAGGGAATAATATTTGTAGAGATGAATTATTATTTTTTTGCCATAAACTAAAAAGAAAATATTGGGCTACTTTCTTGGAACAAAAAGAGTAATTCAAAAGACGAACATCATTTTAATGTTAAAATTGTTCTATTATGACCTTAAGTTAAAAGATTCAAATTACAAAACTTGTGCCCGACATTCCTCTCACGAACGTAGTCACTTTTGTTGTTTGTATTCACTTCGATGTTTGAACTAGAGGTATAACTTTTTTTATTTTTATATTTTTTGTAGGTTGTGAACTATTGGGTATTGAAAAAGTGATGGAAAATGTTTTAGAGTCGGTTTGGTTATGCATTTTGGCCAAAATGAAGGGATAAAACGGAGGTATTTACAAAAATTGCGTTTCAATGTTGCATTTTCAAAATGCAGCTGCTTTTTAAAACTCTGCTAAAAAAAAAATTACATTTTAAAGTGATATCCCAAACATTTTTATAAAGAAAAAAAATTGCGTTTTTAAACGCATCGTTTTTAAAATACTGTGTTTTTCAAACGCTACACCAAACAGGCTTTTAATGACCATAATTATGATAACTATTGTATCCAATGGAAAATGAAAATCAAAACGATGTGTTTAAAAACGCTGCACCAAACAAGCTCTTAATGACCAGAATTATGATAAGTATTGTATCTAATGAAAATGAAAAGAGTAATGATATAGGTACCTAAAGAGTACTAAATTTTTTACACTAAATGATGTGTCAGCTGATGTGGCAGTTGATGTGGTACAAAAAACAAAATTAAAAATCATAATTAATGCATCACATCAGCTGCCACATCATTTGGTGCAAAAAATTTGATACTCTTTAGGTACCCATAGCATTACTCAAATGAAAATCAGAAAAGAAAAAAAGAATAAAGGATCAATTTGAGTGCAATAAAAATTATACAGGGACGAAAAAAACGGAATAGCAATGCACAAGGACGTTTTCTCCTATTCTGGCAAAGCACAAGGACCTTTGATGCATTTTGTGAACTATCCTTCTGTTTTACCTCTCCTCTTCTCTCTCTCCCTCTCTTTAACTTAGTAGAGCTGGCAATGGGCTGGGCTGGGCCAGCCCAGCTCCAGCCCATCGGGCCAATACATAAAATCGGGCCGGGCTAGCCCAGCCCAAAAACACATCGAGCCTCAAACCTCTAGCCCAGCCCAACCCAGTTATAAGTCATCGGGCTTTCGGGCCAAATCGGCCCAAATTTCTATCAAAACATATTTTCTACAAAATCTACACGTTATCACATTAAAAAAAATTTACAACTCATTATAACTTTATAAGTCTACAATTTATCAAATAGAATCTCTAAATAATAAGTTACTGATGATTAAAATACAACTACATAAATTGTTTGTAGACAGGATGATTGTAAAATACGTTAGAACAAATAATAAATTCTTAGTATCAAGTGTCAACCCATCACTCATCACTCATCATCGTCATCAACTTCAAGAATAACATTGGAATCTTCCTTGGACAATTGTATCTCCTCCACTTCTTGTGCATCTGATTCCGTAAAAAAAAAAAAGAGAAATAAATATTTATAATCTATTAATGCAATTAAATATAATGAAAGAAAAGAAAATTAAATAATTAAAATTGAACTAACATTACAAGAAACAATGATTATTAATTTATTATTACCAGAAGGTCCAAGTTCTTTGAATCCATGCAACCAACTACGGGTACAAATGAGGGCTTGCACATTCTCAGGGAGTAGACAATTTCTATACTTGTGCAAGATACGACCACCAATACTAAATGAGGATTCTGATGCCACTATTGTGATTGGAATGCTTAAAATGTCACAAGCCATAGTTGCAAGTTGAGGGAATCGATACCTATTCATTCTCCAGTATTGAAGCACATCTATATCAACTTCAACACTACAACCTTCTTCCAAGTAACTATCAAGTTGAGACTTGCTTTCACTTGAATTCATTTGTCTCATTTCATGTTGATACTCCTAAAATTAAATGAACACATAATATAGAAAATACAAAAACTAGATTAGAAACTTAGATGTTTGATAAAAAAATTAAAACAATATATCATAGACTAAATATTAAATGTAATACTCAAACTTACATCAAGAATAGATGGCATAGATGATGAGCTTGATCCACTTTCCATTGGACGTGGTGGTTGTGAACGAGATAGATTATTACCCTCTCTTGATGAGTTAGGAGGAAATGAGCTTGATGCAGCCCCATTGCATTCATATTCACCAAAAAGCTTATATAATGCCTCCTTTACCCTATTCACCTTCTCTTGATAATCAAGTGGGTAAAGCCTCCTATAGCAAAAGTTCAAAAATTACAATTTTGCCTTTGGGTCAAGAACACATCCAAGTGCAAGAGTGACACTATACTCATTCCAATACTTATCAAATTTTCCCTTCATCCTTAATGCCATATCTTTGATCACCTCATCTTCACATGCCAAGTTTTCATTCAATTTCATTTCAATGCTTGCAACTTGCATGAAATACAAATTTGAAGTGGGGTAGGACGATCCAGATACCAAGTTAGTAATGTGATAAAATGGGGCCAAGAATGCACACACTCTCTCCGCTCTTTCCCACTCTTCATTAGTTGGACAAAACTTATAATTTCTATCATTGTAACTCAAACTAGTGAATGCACGACGATATTTAATAGCACTTTCAAGCATCATATATGTAGCATTCCATCTAGTTGCCACATCCAACCTCAAGAAACTACCACCAACATTACTCAAGTGCACTTCTTCAATACAATTTTGAAATTGTTGCAATCTCCCCTCCGAACTCCTCACATACTTAACACTTTCTCTAATTTTTTCTAAAGCTTTACCCGTTGCCTTCAAACCTTCTTGAACAATAATATTCAAGATATGTGCACAACACCTCACATGGAAAAACTCACCTCTACATAACAAACCATTTTGCAAATTAAGCCTCTCTCTTAAAATTTTTTGCATGCTATCATCATTAGTAGTAGTACAGTTTTTATTTGTAGTACAATATGCTTTGGCTTTTTGGCTACTCAATGTTATACTTTAGAATTAAAACTAGATGAAAAATTTGAGCTCTACGAAATTTAAATTATATTTTCAATTTCAATTCTAAGTTATGACATTAAAGTTCACAAACAGACCTTAAATCAAATCCGATATTTTTATTAAGATATGAATTGAGTTTGTTAATTTGGTTACTTGAATCCAAATTTGATAATTTGATAACTTAAGAAATTGAATTTGGATCAAAAAATCCAATCTATTAATGACTCGATCCAACCTAATTATAAAGATACAGTGATCTTATAGACTTATACATAGTATAAAGTAACTTATTTGAGTTTTTATTCATTTGAAAATTGTTGTTTTCAACAAAACATTAGTCTTTTGAGCATTAAAAATTCTTAATACATTATTATTCATGTTTACGTGTAGATTGGACACACGATTTTTTAGAAATGTCTGACTTTTAATTGAGTTCACAAAATATCTTGCCATTGTTTTTGAAGAGCTAGGCCCAAGGTATGGCCCCTGGGCCCAAACCCAAGGTACGATATGGGTCAGTACCCATCATAGTGCGAGCAAATTCACATTATCGGACAGCCGTGACGGCCTCCCGGGATACTTGCGAGCAGGGCTCATCTACAAGGATCAGGATGCAGCGATCAGGGTAGCTCTCCTCGCCAACCTTTGGGTGGCACATAGATGTGGGTACGTGGCAGAACGTCGAGGGACGAACATGCCCGACGGTTACGCCCACTACCCCCAGCATTTATGACCACTACGCCAACATTCATATCCACTACTCGGCAGTTACGTACGTGATAGTTTCAATGAATGCCGGGCCTATAAAAACCGCGGATCAAACCTTAAGCAAAGGTACGCAAACGTACATTTAGCAATTACACTCTGCCAAATTGTGATTAGAGCTGGTTACTTACTCTCACACCGGAGTGTCCTAGCAGGGCCAGCCCCTGCATTCACCCAGTGTTTTGCTCTATGTCTTGGCAGATTTGACTTAGCCCAGATATCCAGACACATTGATAGTTCGGCTCATCAGAGGACACTTCTGTGCGGCATCAGTTTTTATAACTTTGTTAGGTTTACAATTATCTTTACAACTATTGTTATAACTAAGCTTTAATGAAGGGCAAAGTTGTCTTTCTCTAAAACATATTTGCCTTTCATTAAGGTTTAGTTGTAGCAATAGTTGTTGAAAGAGTTGTAAACTTAGCATTTTTCTTGTTTTTATTAAATAGTCAAATTAGGCCTAATCTAAAAATTTGCATCGGTTACGAAAATAAAATCAATTTCGAGGAATTGATTGATGACGTTTGGTTTGTCAAAAATAATTTTGTAACAGGAATCAAAATACTGAAATTTTGATATTGACCACTGAAATTTGAGGAATCTTAATTCCAATGGAGGAGGTGGTATTTGGATTTCTAACTTTTGAAATTCTTGTAAAAAGACAATTGTATCTTTCTATTAGGTAATATGTTTTATTATAATTATGATTTCGTTTGATCTCAAGTTGTTCTCTTCTGGCGTTCTTTTCAAATTATTTTAAAAAATAAATAAATGTTCCATTCAAATTAAATTGTTTTTATTTGAGTAGTTTCATTATAGAAATTAGTATTTTCAATTTAATTCATTTTTCTTACTTTATTGTGTCACCAAAATAAAAAAAGAGTGAAAAATCTTATTTTTGTGAGTTTGTAATATTGTTAATGCCTAACTTTTTATCAGACTTTCTAAAAAAAAAATTCTTTATCATGAAAAGTTATAGCAAATACTTGACATATGTAATTGGGTTAATTTTGTTAATTCTCTTAATTTTATCTTTATATTTCAAATTATTATGTAATTGGGTTAATTTTGTTAATTCTCTTAATTTTATCTTTATATTTCAAATTATTATGTAATTGGGTTAATTTTGTTAATTCTCTTAATTTTATCTTTATATTTTAAATTATTTTTTGTTTTTTACCAAATAATATACTAATATATGTGGAACATATGTATGCACATTCCAGATGACCGTTTAACATATAAGAATGGGTAAATTACGGGTTGGTCTCTTTTCAAACATTTGTAATCGCTCCAGTCCAGTCATCTTTTTTTAAAACCGGAAAAAGATATTTTTGGGGCGAAAAGACGATTATGCCATTAATGAAAGAAAAATACGCGCGCATTAGTAACACAAGGCATCGCAATGAGTAATCCAAGGCATCGCGTAGGTTAATCATCGTGATGAGCAACAAAGGCATCGCGATGAGCAACAAAGGCATCGCGATGAGCAACACAGGCATCGCGATGAGTAACCAAGGCATCGCGATGAGCAACCAAGGCATCGCGATGAGCAACCAAGGCATCGCGATGAGCAATCACGGCGCCGTTTGAATTTTAACTACTGGAGAGGACTTGATTTTCATTTACCTTTCGGGAGCGTTGCCCCCGAACCCGAACGAGGGACGCTGTCCCCTCGACCCCTACGACCTGACCGGGTAGGTCGATCTCTGTTGCGTTGCCCAGCATACTGCGATTGGTGAATTAAAACTCAAATCATTGATTAAAGTCCCAAAATCAGTCCAAGAACATCTCACTCTGTTTTTGGACAGCACACTGCCAAGCTCGATTTGAATCTCAAAAATAGTATTTTTTTTGGTAGAAAAATTGTGCACAAATATAGTACTAAGTTAGGATAACAATATGAGATTGATTTTAAACAAATTCGAAGCTTAAAACATAGATTAAAAGTGACCAAAACAGTCCAAGAACAAAGAAAAATGGGATGAACTCAGAAAATTCAAATTTGATCAAATTGTGATCAAATTCGTGTTTTAGGCATGAAAATTGATCCCCAAATATGAGGGAAGACTATATTAACAATATGAAATCGTTTACAAGTTTTCAGTTTTTTTTATGTAACTAAATGTTTTTTATGTCTGTGTGTGTGTGTGTGTGTTTTTTTTTTTAACGAATCTCTAAAATAAAAGAGTGTTCATGTTGCATAGGGACATTTTAGGAAGAAGATTATCAAAATGTCTTTTTCCGATAAAGAAAAAAAAGGGTGGACTTTAGGGGTTAAACTTTTTAAAAAGGGGACCGGCCAGTAATTTTCTGTATAAGAATCTAGTCTGCAGTCTGCACCCATTTCTGTAAAATTTCATTAAAAGTAATTATTTTAACAGAACCAATTACATTTTTATGTACCAATCAGGGCTTAAGGGTATGGATCGAACATTGAATTATTAGTGAGAAAAATCGATACACTCAGAACCCAATAATCCCTTAAAAGTTAAAAACAAATCAGATTAGAATGGAGGTAACTTATCATAATTCCATGGGATAATTGTGGATTGGTACCTTTCGTAGGATTTTCAACCGCTTTATTTCACAATAATTATTTTTAACCGCTTAATTCTATTTTAAGTGATAAATTGGTCAATTGTTCCAAAGCTGCCCCCGTAAAAACTTAAAAAACGTTTTAAGCTATTTATTCATTGATTTACTACTTTAAATCTCGACTTTCCTTACATTGTGATTTCTTACTCTTATTAAATATCCTTAATTAAATCTCAAGTCGTGTCTTTTAATTATTTAGTTTGTTAATTTAACATTTTTCTCACACTAAGAAATATATTACTTGAATGTCAACCTTATATATAGTGAACAAATATCCTTAATTAAATCTCAAGTTTATTGAAAATGTCTTACTTTCCTTAGTTAGCTCTATTTGTTGCGAAATAGAGAGCATAAAAAGTAATGTTTTTATCGCGATGCAACAAAACAGTATGTTTTAATATAATTTTTGTGCATTGCGATGCGTACTTTTTATGCATCGCAAATGTAACGTCGATTAAAAATTGTGCATCTAGTACTTTTTAGTACAATTTTGTGTATCGCGATACACAATTTGATACATCGCACAACCTTATATACAGTGAACAAATATCATTAATTAAATATTATTAATTAAATCTCAAGTTCAATGGAATTAGTCTTACTTTCCTTAGTTAGCTCTATTTGTTGCGAAATAGAGCAGTAGAAGTAATGTTTTTGTGGATCGCGATGCAACGAAATATTACGTTTTAGTATAATTTTGTACATCGTGATGCACATTTTTGATGCATCGCAAATGTAATATTGATTAAAAGTTGTGCATCGCGACAATTCTTTTTAGTACAATTTTGTGTATCACGGTGCACACTTTGACGCATCGCAAGTGTAATATTGTGCATTAGTACTGTTTTATGTATCGTGATGCACTTTTAATGCATAGCAAATGTAATGTATAGCGTGTATCAAGTGTAATACACAAATAGTACTTTTTGTGCATTGCAATGCATCAATTTGTGCATCGCGATGCATAACATGTCTTTTTCGTATTTTTTAAGGGTATAGACAATATTTTACAATAAAAATGTTATTTTTCAATTTAAAGTAATTATAACGGACTAAAACGATTGAAAATTGTTTAAAAAGGAGCTGTCTTAATTTCTACCTATTCCATCTATTGACAGGTCTTACTCAAGAGCGAGTAGGCATCACAAATTACAATTTTAACAGCTTTCAGCGTTTGTTGCTACATATTTCAGTTTCATCTAATTTGGATAAACAAACAGAATCCCACAAACAAGTAGCAATGGGACGAAAATGAAATAAAGTACTCCCTCTAGTCCTAAAGTCATGTTTGACTTTTTTTTGGTTGACAAGATATTTTTTAAATATAATTTTATCTAATATTTTTTTTAGTGTTTTAAAACACGTCCTAGGCGGCCGGTTAGGCGCCGTCTAGGCGGTAGGCGTCAGCTCCACGCCGCAATTAATGGCAAATCGGAAAAAAAAGTCATTGGAGAATAAATCGCCGACTAGGCGTCCTAGTCGGCCGAGTAGTCGCTTTATATCTCTAATCGCCGACAAGTGTTCCTTTGGAACAGATTTGCAAAAGAAGGAGACGAAGAAATTGGGGTTGAAGAACCGCCGGCGATGAAAGAGAAAGAGAACGTCGGTGAAGAGGAGAAAGTGAGAGAGAGAGTGGGAGAGAAAGAAAGAGCGACAAAGAGAGAGAAAGAGAGAGCGAGATTATCGTGGGTGAGAGAGGCCGGAAAGATACCGTCCCCGTTGTCTGTGTTGTTCGACTGTGTGAGACGGTGTGTTTGATGAAAATTGAAAAGAAAAGGTGATGCGGTGGTCGCGTGTGTGACTTTGTGAACGCCCGGACAAGGGTTTGACTTAGGTGGAAATTGGTTGAGTTGTGAGAAAGGGAAATTAAATGGGGGTGGGGCCGGTTGATAATGTGATGTTGTCTTTTTTTTTTTTTCTTTGAGAATCCCTATTTTCAAACCCTCTTTTTCCAAATATACCCCCTCAATTGTTACAAAATATTATTTTAAAATTTAACATATTTATTTTTATTTAATTATTACAAAAATAAAGTGTTCTAAAAAATACACTAGGTGGAAAATTAGCTATTTATTATTGTAATGTGATCATTAATTTTAATTTATTTAGTCATATTTAGCTATTTACTATTATTGCATCAGTTTGATACGAACTATGGTGTAATTATGCCTCGATTTTTAGGCCCCGCCTAAGCTCCGACTAAACCCCGACTAGGCCTCTAGGCGCTAGACCCTGCTCTGGCGTCTAGCGCCCGCCTAGCGATTTTTTGAACACTGATTTTTTTTTAAAAAAAATTATAAAATATGCAATTCGTAATATTTTAAAAATATTATAAATTATGTATTTTATAATTTTTTTAAAAATAATTGTTAAAATTAAATTTAAAAAACATTTTATTTAATCAAAAGAGGTCAAATTTGAAGATAATTTGGGAACGAGGAGTATGAAGTTTAATGACCAAGTATATGATTTTCCCATAAAAATATTGAGTGACTTACACTAACCATGGTTAACACCACAAACCAAATTTTAACCTGTATTACTTTCCACGTACTATATATACAAATCATCACACATCCAATCCTTTCACGACAAGAATCCATCTCTAAAACATTTTCAATTAAGCTTTTTCTCCATAATATCACACACACGGCCCCCTCCCCTCCCCTTGTAATTCTTCCAAAATGAAGCTCTTTATTAGTTTTGCAACCCTCTCTCTCCTAATCCTTTGCTTTGATCAGGCCCATTACCATACCCCATCCACACTCACTCTTTCACTACTTTTACTCCCTCTTTTCTCCCTCCTCCCCTTCTTCCTTAACCTATTCTCAATTCCAGGAGGCTTTGCATGGAAAAACCACAACAAAAACCCTAATAAAATCCCCGGTCCGACGGGGTGGCCTTTCTTGGGCATATTACCTAACATGGACTTCCATGCCCATCGAAAACTAGCTTCAATGGCTTCTTCGATGGGCGCGACGCGTCTAATGGCATTTAGTCTTGGTGCGACGCGTTTGATCATTAGTAGTCACCCTGACACAGCTAAGGAGATATTATGTGGGAGTTCTTTTACGGACCGCCCAACGAAAGACTCGGCTCGTCTGTTGATGTTCGATCGAGCCATTGGGTTCGCACCATCCGGGGAATATTGGCGACATCTTAGGAGGATTGCGGTGACTTCCATGTTTTCGCCTAGGAGGATTTCGAGTCTTGAGGGGCTTAGGCAATGTGTAGCTGATGAGATGGTGGAGAAAGTGTGGAAGGAGATGAGTGGGAGAGGGGTAGTTGAAGTGAGGGGGATACTACAAAAAGGTTCTTTGAGAAATGTTATAGAGAGTGTGTTTGGGAGTGGGTTAGGGTTAGATGGAGAGGAGTTAGGGTTTATGGTTAGAGAAGGGTATGAGTTGATAGGAGAGTTTAACTGGGCAGATTACTTTCCTTTTGTAGTGTTGGACTTTTACGGGGTCAGGAGAAGGTATCATAAATTGGCTTTGAAGGTCAAAGGGCTTGTGGGTCAAATTGTTGATGATAGAAAAAAAGATGGTGGGTTTAGTGGGAAGAATGATTTTCTTAGTGTTTTACTTTCTTTACCTGAAGAAGACCAACTTTGTCATGCAGATATGGTGGCTGTGTTATGGGTAAGTCAGCCTCTCTCTCTCTCTCTCTCTCTCTCTCTCTCTCTCTCTCTCTCTACACACACACACAAACTCTCTCTCTCTCTCTCACACACACACACACACACAAACTAAAAGTGATTGAACAACATGCTATCTACCTCTAATTACATAGGATACGTTTAGCGATACCATGTAATTGTCGCTACGAATATAGTGAAGAGTAATTTTATATGCACTTAAAGTATTTATAAAATGTGCACTAAAAATTTGTATTGGCATTTTTTAGTTAGTTAAAAAAAATTTAAGTGACTGAATCTACAAATCATTTAACCAATTAAAATATGCCAACATAATTTTTGATACATATTTTATACGAACATATCATTACTCTATGATGAATACTGGCATAGTGCATTCGTACCAAGCCAACGATTATCATGTCTAGAGTTTTGAGCACCTAAACAATTCAATATTCGTATGCTCGATATCTAAAGTTTCGAGCACCTGTATAATTCAATACTCGTATGCTTGATAACAAGTACACTTTTGTGTCTAATATTTTTGAAATTAGATATTCTAGTTCATATTATAATAATTTATTTATTTTTTCGACATGTTCACATGATCAATCAATTATTCTTGTTCGAGTTAGCAATTCTTGTTTGAATTCAGCAAATTTCCTTTACATGGTTATTTTTTTTTACTGTAGTGTTAGTGATTAAGATATTTAGGAAGTAAATATTTTCACCCGTTTGGATTGGTGTCATATCACAATAATTTTGTATGCCCATGATTTTAGATTTTTTACAACACTTTTGTCAACATAATAATGTCGGCTGTGGAAAGTGAATTGACCATTGAGTCAAAAAGTATAAAAGATTACGTCTTCACTTTGGAGAATCTTTGACCTAGCTACTTTGAGACTCTTTTACTAGGTTACTAGGTTCATTATGGTAATAATTGCGTACGGTTACAACTAGTCACGTCACGTCAAAGTTAAAAATGTTGCTGGTAAAATTGAATGTTCTAAAAATCGTTAGGGTTAGTACCTAAGAGCTTAGGTCCTACTTGGGATTTAAAATTTGAGGTATAATTATAATATAAGTCTATATCAAATTTATTGTAATTATAATAAATAATTAAATATAATTAATAAATTAAAAGTAATGATTATATTACAAGATTAGAAGTTAAAAATTAAAAATTAAAATTAAATTTAATATCTTTTCAAAATAGAGGAAAAAAAGAAAATACTTTAATAACTTGTGGGGAAAGAAGAAATACTTTAATAAGTTGAGGGTAGAAAACTTAATAACTTGAATAATCAGGTTTTCATTTTGAAAATTAAAAATCCTAAAGGCCAAAAATTAAAACGTAAAATTGAATACCCTCTCTCTCACGGACAACGACAGGGAGGATTCTCTCTCACAATCACAGACGACGGCAGCGGGCACCCAGATCTCGAGGCTTCTCTCTCTCAAACGAAGCAAATCTCTCTCACTCTCGCTCTCTTTTTCTCTCTCACTCTCGCTCTTTCTTTCTCTTTCACTTTCACTCTCTCGCACACATACCGACACAGCTCACCGGCGGCGCTTCATCTCCCACCGTCCCATGCCTCAGGTAAGCTCGCAATCTCTATCTCGCTCTCCAATCTCTCTCCATAATCACTTTCTCTCCATAAAATCTTAAAATCATGAAATTAGGGCTAAGCGTTAGGCGGCAACAACGGCGACTATTTGGCGCCTAGGCCGAGACGGCAGCGATTTCTCACCATAGCGATTTTTTGTCCAATTTGACTCTAGTCGCGTTGTTTGGGGAACACCTAGCGCCTAGGCCGAGTTTTCGAACACTGGTAATTAAAATCTTGACATGTGAACTCTTGCTTTTTAGGCTATCCTAAATTTGGAAAATTATTTGTTGAGAAATGTTGCACCACATCATTTTAGTGATATTATGCGACATATTATTCATATTTTCAAAGAATCCTCAAATTAAAATAAATTAGCACTACTCTTAGATCTAAAGCTGAATATAATAATTAATATATCACATCATATCACTCTAATGACATAATATAATTATTAGAGAATAATTATAAGGAGTTGTCTAATCGAGACAAATGTTACATCTTTGGACGACGAATATGACTTTTGAACCAATTTTGACTAATCGAGACAAACGTTAAGTTAATTTATAAGGAGTTGTCTCGTATGTGTTTTTTCGTTCGTAGTATGTAGATTGGAATTAATGTTTATATACTTGTTCACTTATGTTTCTTTCTTTGATCATCTATGTAGGAGATGATATTTAGAGGAACAGACACCGTCGCGATCCTTCTAGAGTGGATCATGTCTAGGATGGTTATGCACCAAGACATTCAAGAAAAAGTCCAACAAGAGATAGACGACTGCGTTGGGGATCACGGGCATGTACAAGACTCAAACGTCCCAAATCTTCCTTACCTTCAAGCCATAGTCAAAGAGGTCCTCCGACTACACCCTCCGGGCCCACTACTCTCTTGGGCCCGCCTTGCGATCCACGACATCCACGTAGGCAAGTTCTTTGTGCCGGCTGGCACTACGGCAATGGTTAACATGTGGGCCATTACCCATGACACTTCCATATGGAACGACCCATGGGCCTTTAAACCCGAACGCTTCATTGAGGAAGATATGTCCATTATGGGCTCGGACCTAAGGCTTGCACCATTTGGGTCTGGGCGTAGGGTTTGTCCGGGCAAGGCACTAGGGTTGGCCACTGTTCATTTGTGGTTGGCCCGGCTTCTCCACCAATTCAAATGGCTTCCGGCCCAAGCAGTAGACCTTTCGGAATGCTTGAAGCTCTCTCTCGAGATGAAGAAGCCACTAACATGTCGAGTAGTCAGGCGGAGAATGCCTTGATTAAGACCTCGTTTGGTGCAGTTACACAAGCGGTTTCTTCAGTCCTTTTATTATATTTAGGACGATTTGTATTTATACAAGTGAAGAAGTTGAATATGTTTTTTATGTTGTACCAATAGTGCTTAGTCTTGTAATATTGGCTAGTAAACTTGTCGATATATCAAGGTCTAAGCATTATAAGGATGTGAAAATGATGTGATTAACAAACATCATAAAATGTCTTTAAGACTAGTAATTAGTGGTGACAATTATTCAAGATAAATCGTGTCTATTTAATCCTCCCATCTTGTTTATTCCTTCTAATTTCTAGATGGGGAGATTTGTACGTTTGCCATTAATTTCATTATCTACTTATGTTTTCCAGGTTCATATTTTATTTCACCTGAAGATTTATAATAAGTTCCCGCTTGATAATCACTTTAGGACATCATGTTTCTGAAAAAAAAAAAAAAAACTTTGGATCGGAAATAATATATCCTCTATTAGAATTTTAGGGGAAAAAAAAGAAGAAGAAGAGTTTATTTGTTTTAAAAAAATTAAACTATAATCTCTACGGCCACATCATCCTTCGTTAATTACATCAATATAAAGGTCCAAATTATATCAAGTCATATTCTACACAATTTGATGTAGATCTAGCATTCTCTCTCTCTCTCTCTCTCTCTCTCTATATATATATATATATATATATATATATATATATATTATTTAAATTTAGGAAATGTAAAAGAGGTAATTTTAATCATTCTAAATATATTTTAAATCTCATTATTTGTACAAAAATAAATATAGTTATTCTACATAGATATATCAAAGTCTAAAATGTAAAAGACAACTGGTTCTTGCATAATAAAAATAGATAATTATGATACTTATGCTCATTAAGTTAAGAAGATTAAGAAGAAAAAAAAGAGAAGATATTAGTATCAGATAATTATGGTAAGTATTCTAAATTAAGAAGATTAGGAAATTAAAAAGACATCATATTAATGGATTTCTTAAATTACTAACATAAAGTAATTGGAATTATATTAATGAAAATTTGACACTGGCTTTTTATCTAATAAAAAAATAGGTTCCATCAAGTGATGATGTCACTACGTTACTCATCTCTAGAATCCCTTCCAAATATGTCCTCCAATCAAAATATATATATATATATATATATATATATATATATATTTTCAAGGTATCTCTAGATCCAAAGATCCAAGACTTATCCTCAAGCAAAATAAAACCACAAGGACGGTAAAGTTCTCTATACTAAAACTAATTCCTAAGCCGGGTAGGAGTACAACAACAATAAAGGTCTATGTACCATGTTTTAACCCAACTGTATTTACATGACCCGAACCCAAAATATATGGTTAAATGAGAACAACTCCCTACTTGCTATTTGCTAATCTATGTGCTTGGTGGTCTCCAATCACTTTCATACCATATAATTCCTCTAAAAAAATAAATAAAAATAAAAAACTATTCATATATGATATAACCATCTTTTAACAATTTACTTGATAAACTTCCTCCCAATAATTACAACTCATTCCATAAACACCTCCAATTACTATCATAGCATATATTTCCATATTCGTATGGAAAGATTTTTTTCAATCTTTGTTTTTGAATTTATAACATAAAAGTGCCCAATGAAATGATGGAACCTAATAATTTTTAGGGAGAGTCTATTTTCACTATAAACTTTACTAATTCACTATATTCATTAATGATTAAATGAATAAATCATTGTCATAACACAATTGTCCTTCAAATACTCGTCTTGTTTAATGATCAAGTACTTATCTAAAGTTGATTTTTTTTTCTTTATAACTTAAAATTATTTTTCGTTTTTCTTATCTTCTCAATAAACTATGTCTATTCGTCAACAATAAAAAATTTCTTAAGATAATTGAATTTAACGTCAAAAAATTTAAAAGATATTGTACAATTGCCAACTTATTATAAACATCTTTTAAGTAATCGTTAAACATATTCAAGTTATTTATTTAAAATTCATAATTTGTACTCTGTAATTATATAACTCATGTCACTCATTTTTTTAGTCTATTTTCTCATTTATATTATTTTATATTTGTATGTGAAATAAATTAGACTTATGTATTATTTTCCTTTTAGATGTCTCATTTATATTTTCTAATTTTTTTGCATATAAAATTATTTATTTTCTTGTGAACTATTGAATATAATATTATTTGTAAAAACAACTAATGGATAAAAAATAGAAAGGGAAACAATTAAATAATATGGGTTTGATGGACAATTGTGCCAAGACATTGATTAACTTAATTAAATTTTAATGAATGTAGTGGATAAGTAAATATTATAGTGTAAATAGACTCTTCCTAATTTTTATTAATTATAATAAATCAAAACTTTCAGAAATTAGCTTTGTAGTTTTAGAGCTCATTTAGGCTAGGTCACTATTAGGACCTTTGTATAGTTTAAGATTATGTTTCATTTCAATGAAACAACCATCCTCATCAAAAACAGTTAACTGTTTACAAAAATAAAAACAGTTATCTCTTGAAGACTAAAAGTGTCATGTGTCTTCAATCAAGAAAACTCTTGAACAAATTATTAGATCAACTTGCAAGAGACAGAAGGAATAAAAATATTTTTAAACGGGAAAAATAGCAAGTGGACAACGAGTGGCAACACAAGTGGACTAACAACTACAAGTTGCTCTGCAAATTGCAAAAACAAGTTGTATTTGATAGTCGTTATACAACAGCTAATTTCTCTCATTCAGAGTCTATATAAAGAATGAGTCTCTTTGAGGATAACATACCAACAATATAATATACACATAGAGATAACACAGAGAGTATACAAGATACTTTTAATTAAGAGATACAAATACTGAATATTGATCATCATTGAAATATTTCTTCCAAAGTATATTGCTTACATATAGAGAGATTATAGCTCAAGAACACAAACACTCAGGCTTAAATGTTTACAAGAAAATACGAGTGCTACTTCAACAATTGAAGAATCAAACATCAAGGAATTACAACATAGCTCCATGAGATACTATTTATAGTCATTCCAAGGAAGCACAACCAACTTTGTGTACTTTGTAAATCATCCTAGTTGGGTTGCCAAAAGATTTTTCGACAATAACTTGTGTATTTGCTGAAATATAGTCAAACCAGTTAATAATTGCCAACTTTGACTCAGTTCAGTTCGGATAGCCGTAGTTCGATAAGAAATTGTCTTCCCTATAAGAATACTCTATATGTTAGCATGAAATGATTATGGTAGGTGTGCTAAATTAAGAAGATTGGAAAACTAAAAACCTAAGGGATTTTAATAGAAATAAAGTAATTGTAGTTAGGACCAATAAAATTTTGACATTGATTTTCATCTATTAAATAAATTCAAAATTTAAAAAATTAGCATTGAGGTTTTGGAGCTCATCTTGATTAGGTCCCATTGCTATAATATATATATAATTAATATATAACCATTTTTAAAAAATATTTATAAAATAATTTACAAATATATTGTAAATTTGTTGGTGTTATTATGACCATATGCATGGCCGCAAAGCAAATCTCCACAAACACAATACATTATACTCAACTTTTAGTTTTCATTGGATATTTAAAGTAAGACCCACAATTATAACTTTACAAAATCACTTATGATAATAGTACATTGATAATATGGGTGGGAGAAAATGACATAGCATGCATATACCCTTTTGGGACAACCTTTGTTCTCATGGCAAAGAATTTTGGACATTAACACGTAAGTTTCGGCTTTTATAGATCCAAATCCATTCCTTTTAGCATGAAAGGCAATGCCCTTTGTCCTTTTTTTTAAATTTTAAACATAGCTTTTGATTAATCACCAAGTTAATGCTCCACAAATCCTTTTTTTTTCTTATTTTTCTATGATAATGCTCTTTGATCCATTCTAGCTTGCTTTTGGAAACTCTATATCCACTTAACATGTCACTCAATTATTGATCATTAGGGTTGAAATCAAGTCGAGTCGAATCAAAACTTGTCAAATAACATTGTTGAACTTGTGAAAGTGTTCTAGTCGGCTTAGTTTGTTCTCGAACCGTTCTCATTTAAACGGACTTTAGTTGTGCCAAGCACTAGCTAGCTTAGTTTTTTAAATAGAAAAGTTTGTTTGTAAGTTTATTGAATTGAGCTTGATAACTTAACAAGCTTGAATATTCGTTCGAGCTTGATTTGATTATCGACCCAATCTCAAACGAACTTTTATCGAGTAGAAAATAACCCTATCTCAAATTATTTTGTTCATTATGCCGCCTAAATTGATCATCTTTCATTGTTTCACAAAATTAAAATCTAATTTACTATACCGTACATGAAGATGCACATATCAAAAAAGCAAATATTTCTGATATAGTACAGTATAATTATCAACACTATTCACATTTTCAGATTTTGAACATCTATTGATAATCATTTTTTTGATATTATTATTTATTTTATTTTATTTTTTTGCTATGAAATCCAGATATTGCTATAATATATCGATGAAATCCGCGTAAGGCTACAAATATATCTGGATAATGATATCGTACAATCACGTATTTAAACTATTAGAGTATTTACGTATTTAATATTTTCTCCGTTTTACTCAAAGAGTTCATGTTTGAAAAGTCTAATTATTAAGGGATATATTAGTATTATTAGATTTGATCATAATTACAAAAATACTTGAACACGACCAAGATAATTATAACACAAGTAGAGGTCAAAGATGAAATATTATAAAAATTGTAGGTATAATTTTTTAAAAGTAGACTATTTGAGTGAAATATTTCAAAATAATACAGTAAACTCTTTACTTGAAATAGAGAGAGTATGCTTTTCCGTTGAAATGCTGACTAATTACTCTTTACCTGAAACAGAGAGAGTATGCTTTTCCGTTGAAATGCTGACTAATTAAGTAGGCTTAATTTTGTAGTAAGTGGCTTAGAAATATTTTTATGTGTTGTTTCTTCATGATTTGTTTTTAGATTTGGTTAAGATAAACTTAATTAACTTGTTGATCATCCCAATGATTGGGAAGACAAAATTATTGTTATTAATGAGCAGAATTTATCTTGTCAACTAAGAAATGTGCATGGGTGTAAAGAGCTTTTTGAATGGTAGTGAAAATGATTGATCATAATCCTAAAGCAACAATTAATGTCATTTGTTATAAAATAATGTTACGTACATTTAAAATGTATATTAAATGTGCATCAAAATTATACTTAGCATCTTCTAATTAGTTAAAAATTTGTGGATTTTATTACTTAAAAGTCTCTAACCAACTAAAAAATGACAAATATAATTTTAATACACATTTAGTACATAATTTAGATATACATAGCGTTACTTTTTACGATATAGTGCTAACTCCATTTATTCCAATGTTGATAGTTTGTTCCAGGTCATTAGCAGTAATGATAAAGTTACAATCAAAGGAATGATGAATTTATTTATTCTTTTGTGAAGAAGATATTTTCGTTCGTTCGTTTGGAGTAGCTTGAATAAATTTATTTTACAACTTTAATTTTGGGGGATAAATTCAAAACATTTTTATTTTAAAACTTTTTGCATTATTAACAGAGAAGTTTTAGGGTACAAATAATCTAGCCCAAAATTCTTTGAGACGTAAATAGACTGTTTAGGCAGCAAGATGGTCTCTTGCTTGTGCTATTCTCGAAAATACTGTTGTAAAGTGAAAGTTCAGGAACAAAGAATTTCGTATTTATTGAATCTGTAATACAATGTCTGCAATATTGTAGCAAGACACATATACATTGAATCTGCAATATAGACTTTTGAAATTCTCAATCTGTTTCTAATTTAAAAGACTACTATAAATTGAGTGCACTTCATTTGCAAAAACACTCTCAACATCACATATTATCATAAGATTCATAAACTAATATTCGCCTAATGGCTCTATTTTTAAGTCTGGTGAACGATATCAAACCAAACAAGATCGAATGGTCAGTGAAATTAAGATTAACCTGACTCTATACTTTATCAGCAGATGAAGACCCGTCAACAATTTACAATATGGAATGTGTTTTCCATGATGCTAGGTATATTCCGTTTTCTGTATATCTTTAATTGTTTTAAAGTTTATTTATTTATTTATTTTTGTTTTCAGGGCACAAGAATTCATGCTTCAATAAAGAAAGTAAAGATGGAAAGATTTAAATCAGTTCTTATGAAAAAACATCTTTATTTAGTCCAAAATTTTATTGTTGGTGAAAATACCTTTAAGTATAAAACAGTAAACACAATTTAAAATAATATTTTTTGGAAAAACTCGGGTGACACAAATTTTTTTATGACAATTTTCTGTGGAAAGTATATAACTTTAAGGAATTTGAAGAGTTATCAAATGCAGATGAAGTTGATGAGACTCTTATTACATATTCCGTAATAAGTACCATATAACGAAGCTCATTATATGGTACTTCATCTGTATTTGATTAATCTTCAAATTTCTTAAAGTTATATACTTTCCCAGAAAATTGTCATCAAAATTTGTGTCACCCGGATTTTTCCAAAAAAATATTATTTTAAATTTTGTGTTTAGTGTTTTATACTTATTAAAGGTATTTTCAGCAATAATAAAATTTTGGACTAAATAAAGATGATTTTCCTTAAGAACTGGTTTGAATCTTTCCATCTGTACTTTCTTTATTGAAGCATGAATTCTTGTGCCCTGAAAACAAAAATAATAAATAAATAAACTTTAAAAAAATTAAAGATATACAAAAAATGGAATATACCTCAGCATCATGAAAAACACATTCCATATCGTAAATTGTTGACAGGTCTTCATATGCTGATAAAGTATAGAGTCGGGCTAATCTTAATTTCATTGATCATTCGATCTTGTTTGGTTTGATATCGTTCACCAGACTTAAAAATGGAGCAATTAGGCAGAATATTAGTTTATGAATCTTATGATAATATGTAATGTTGAGAGTGTTTTTGCAAATGAAGTGCACTCAATTTATAGTAGTCTTTTAAATTGGAAATGGATTATGATTTTCAAAAGACTATATTGTAGATTCAATGTATATTTTGTTTTGCTACAATATTGCAGACATTGTATTGCACATTCAATAAATACGGAATTCCTTGTTCTTGAACTTTCACTTTACAGTAGTATCTTCGAGAATAGCAAAAACAAAAGGCCATCTTGATCTTGCTGCCTAAACAGTCTATTTACGTCTCAAGGAATTTTGGGCTAGATTTTGTTAATGTTGCAGAATTTTTTATATATTCAGTGATTGTTCATTTCCATATTCATTTTAGATTATAGATTTCATATCCAAATACCAATTTCAGATTTCATATCCAAATACAAATTTCAGAAAGGATATCTATTTTTAGTTTAAATAATTAGTAATATATATTATTTGTACCCTAAAGCATCCTTGTTAATAATGCAAAAAGTTTTAAAAGAAAAATGTTTAGAATTTATCCCCAAAATTAAAGTTGTAAAATAAATTTATGCAACTAATTCATTGGCACAAAAATCGAGCCAGTTTATTAAAGGATAATGCAAATCATTAAATTTGACTTGCCTTTCCGAATACCAAAACACGTGTACCAATACAAACAAAACATAATAGTGGCCAAATTTGGAAAGATGGTTTTGGCAGATCTTTTCAGATTTGGACATTATTGTGCTTTTATATATAGAGAGATTATTATTATTATTATTATTGTGCATTTCCAAATTGGAATTAGACCGGATATTGAACTTGCAACAACTGTTTTTGACTTTTACATGTTAAACAATCAAAATTGTTTTTACATATTACTAATGTAAAGGTTCAAGCAAGAACAATGCATATATAAAACTTTGTAATCCTTGACTTAGAGATCGTTTGGTGCAACGTTTTTAAAACGTAGTATTTTTAAAACGAAGCGCTTTCAAAACGCAATGATTTAAAAATGCAAGTTTTTTTCTTATAAATGTGTTAGAAATATCACTTCAAAATGCAGTTTTTTTTTTTTTTTTTTGCAATGCTTTAAAACCTGCGTTTTTGGGAAAAACTTGAGAATTTCAGCGTTTTAAAATAAAGTTGTGTTTTGTAAACGCAGCTTTTTTTGCCGCAACATTAAAACGTAACTTTTGCAAATAAGTTACGTTTTATCCCTACGTTTTGCTCAAAACGCACAACCAATGATTCCAATTGACTAGTTTCATTTGAAATCTGTAGTTAACTCAAGTAAGCTTTAGCATGTGAGTGACCATTGATAAATAATACTCCGTACTACCTTTGTCCCAAAATAATTGTCGTTTTAACAATTTGTACACAAATTAAGAAAGTTTACATAAAGACTGATCTACCATTATTTAAGTTCATTTATTGTAGATAAGTTGTATAAAGGTCTGTTTGAGAACCCCAATGCCGTAGCTTGGAATTCGAAGAAGCACAATTTGAATTCTGTGGTACTCAAATTGAAAATCCAATTTCAATTCCAAAGCATGCCATTGAGTAGCCAAACATAGCCTACGTATGCCATTGTAAATAAGGGCATTTTTGGTAAAATATGGGTAAATGTTTCTTGAATCTTATAATGAGAATTATTTTGGGGATAAATTTTTTTTGTTAAAACGATAATTATTTTGAGACGGTGGTAGTAATAACAAGTTCACAAATTATATGTTACATTGGGCTGAAGATGCATTTGCTGTTGGGCAGGTTCATGTCCAAACTCCAACTTAGAAACTAATGGACTTTGCAGGTCAGAAACTGAAGTTAATGGGTTTAAACAAATCTTGATCATATAAATGAGGTTCTTATTGGGCTTGAAAGGGAAGAACAAACCAAAATCTCCAAATGCCAAATGGGCCAGTCGTTTCGGTTTCTCTGAAGAAAGTGAAAGCGAAGGGAAAACTTTTTTAGGAAAAATCACACAACTTATTTTTCTGGAATATATGAGTTTCTACGATACTTTGTCGCCTATGCGTTTATTTTTAATATTTCTAACCCTTTATTTCATCTTCATTTCCTTTGCACTTTTGTAAAATATGGGTCTGTTCTTCGTATGAAGTTTCAAAACTTTCATTTTTAATTTTTACTATCTCTGTCTTTTCCCGCAGGCCGCACCAGTCTCTCTCTATCTATCTCTCACATTTTTTTCAATTATTACAAAATAAAATTTTAATTCAAAAACTAACCTAAAAACCCTCGTGCCAAACAAACGTTACACACCCCAAAACTAGTTGCGAAATATTTTTCTTCATGCCGAGGGAAGAAGAATAAACAGGCCTTTAGCAAATAGAATAAATAACTAATGGGGCTTTCATGAGATGCCCATAAACCTTGGGATTGTAAATTGGGCCACAGTCCATACTTTACAAACAAAAAGGATATACTAGTAGATAATTGATTTTAAAAAGGAAGTGACTATTTTCACTACATTTTTTGTTTAACCACTACATTACTAATTATTTCATTAAATAAATATTCTTTCCGTTCCAGGCAAAGAATTTACTTTTGACTTTTTTTAGTCTACTTAGCTAAAGTTTGACCAATAATTTACATAAATTTAGTTATTTTTACAAAGTTATGAAAGTTATAATCCATAGTATTCTTAAGGTAGTTTTTAATTAATAAAATTTTATTTCCAAAAATATAAGTAAAGTATGTAAAATTTTGATTTGATTTAGTCATGCTACAAAAAAAAAAAAAAAGTGAACTCTTTGTCTGAAACGGAGGGAGTATATCTTTGGACAAAACTATCCCTTTATTACTTACTCATATTAAGTTGACTACTTTTGGATATCCCAAAATATAATGAAAGACAATTATTTTGAAAGGAAGGGAGTAATTGTTATTATATTTCTTATTTTATTTTGAATAGTTTTAAGGGCAAAATCAAATAGTCTCTGAACTTTTTGGGTTTTTGGGGATTGATCCCTGTATTGAAATTCGAAAAAAATTTAATCTATGCAATTCGTTAGTCTGTCCAATTTCGTTCATTTTTTGTCGTTAAATTTTTACACATACCTCCCATATGATTTTGCTTAAGGGTAAAGTTGTCTGTGCATTCTTTTCTTTTAAATAGAGGAAAATACCTATATATTTTAATTTTTAAAAATTAAATATGAGGGTATAATTATAATTAACTAAATCATAATTGATTAATGAGTATTTTACTCATTCAATTGGATACTTTTCAGTCTTATTCTTTGTGAATTCTCGGAATTTTTGTTATTTAATGTTGGGTTTGTAGTGTTTATGAGATTTTAGGGACCTTCGAAGCAATTATGCAAAAACTAAGCATTTTGGAGCTGTTTTGGAATTTGAAGGGGTCAGAGTGGAAAAGACCAAAATTGCAAGGAAGAAAATAAAATTATGTCTTTGCTGGTTTGCGCCTTAGCGCGCATTTCCTGCGTCCCAGTGCGCGAAGTCCTCAAGTTTGTATTTTTCAAAAGTTTTTCAGAAGTAAAACATCAAAGAGTCCTGCGCCCTAGCGTGCCCTCCTCATGCGCCTTAGCGTGCTGCGACTGTTGAGGATTTCTTCTGCCGTTCCAATATTGTCACGAGGTCATTCCAAGGTCAGAAGGAAAGTATAAAGAAGAACTGCTTTATGAAGGAAGGGGACATCTTTGCTGGGAGTAATTTTGAATTCTATTTTACATTTTAAACTCTAGTTTCTTCATTCAATCCAAATCCAATTGAAGATTCAGAGATTTTTATAATGACATTAATGAGGAGCTAAACTCATCTTCTAGGGGGTAAGTGGGGAACTACTATTGATTCTAATTAAAAATAAATAAAATAAAAATAAAAATAAGTAAAAAGTAAACTCATCTTCTAGGGATTGGAGGTAATTTTGTATCGAAATTTTATGTCGTAGTATAATTGTTCTATGCAATCTATGAATTCTTGTTCTCTACAAAGTTTGTTTAATTTAATCTTATCAGTTTGTTTCTATGGATTGTAATTCAACTGTTAAGATTATCTGAAGTATGATATAGTGAATGATCAATATTCATTTTTCATAAATTGCTATATTTTGTGAGATTGATTTCAAGTTATTCATGATCATTGTTGATTTCGAAATTAGGATTAATTCGTTCTTTTATACTTAATGAACTCCTAAGTGTTGTATTAAGGATCAAGAAGATACAATAACTAGGGGTAAAAGATTGCAATTCGTGATCAAGACGTCTCAATCTTTGTCTTAGAAGAACGAACCCTAGAATCAGACTATGACTTTAGCAAGACATAAGATTGAGATACAAAGTGAATCCCAATCCCCAGGCCTTCCCAATTCTTGAATTCTCCCAGATTATCGCACTTGTTACTTTTCTTTAATTCATCATTTTACAGTCAATTTAGTTGATAAAACAAATTTAATCATCTCTTTTTCATTAAATCGTTTTATTCAAGTTTGTAGCTGGGTTTTCACTAAATCAAAACACTTATCCTTGTGGTTCGACCATTGCTTTTGCACAACTGTACTATAACAGACTCGTGCACTTACGAGGTAAATAATTCTTCCATCAAGTTTTTGGCGCAGTTGCCGGGGACTTGTTTGTTTTGACTTAGTTAAGATTGGTTATTAGCTGTTTGAATTCATGCAGTTGAGACTTGTGTGCACGGTCGTCGTTCGTTAAATCCTGTCCTATCGGAATTTAACGACAACATTGATAAGGTGGGTAGGAACAAGGGGGTAGAAACAAACAAAGGTTAATTTAAAAGAAGACAATCCTATAGTCAACTGGGTGAACCAGAACCTGTACGACCTATGTAGGATTATGCTTGACCTAGGATTGACCCATCTCTCTCTTGCATTGTTCATCCTACAGCTGCTAGGAATTATGAGTTAAAGAGTCTTCACTTTAATATACTTCCGTCCTTTCATGGGATGGAAACTGAAGATCCTTTAACATTTTTGCATGATTATTACTCAACTGTTCAAAATTTTCCATTGGGAAATTTAACTGAAGATCAGTTGCGAATGCGTTGCTTCCAGTACACTCTTAAGGATGCAACGAAAACCTGGTTCATGTCATTGACCCCAGGTAGTCTGACCACTTGGGAGGGGCTTTACAATGCTTTTATAAGTAAATATTACCCCCACCCCACATTGTCTAAAATGCAAAAGAAAATCATAGGATTTAATCAAGATACAGGAGAAGCATTTCATGAAGTTTGGGATAGATTTAAAATGATGTTAATTCAATGTTTGCATCATGAATTCTCGTTGCATCTATTAATCAATCTTTCTATGCTGGGTTAACTCAAAACTACCAAGCCATGGTAGATAATGCTACAGGTGGTGCCATAGGAGAGAAAACTCCTGAAGAAACAAAAGCTTTGTTTGAGATGCTCTGTGCGAACTCGCAATAGAAGAGTATGAGAGGCAAAACAAGAGGTATGTATGAGGTAAGTTCCTCTTCTAATAATGAAATGGGTATGCAATTGGCTAAGCTAACTTCACAATTGGATTATCTATTGTCTAGTTCTAAAGCTTCGGTTGTAAATGAAGCTGTGAGCGCCCCGGATCCGACTGGATCGTTTCGACTTCGGACTTTTTTTGCTCTTGTGGTTTCCCTCTGTGATTGTGTGGTTCGATAAATGTGAAAACACATTTATCTTTAAAAAACAAAGTCGCCACTCTCGTTTATAAAGTAAACGGGAGAAAAACTTTTAGATTGTGGGTTCGGGGGCCAAGTTATGATTTGGGAAGGTTTTACCAACCCAACTCACCCTTTCAGTCTTTACATGTTTGCATGCTCGTATTTAAGTATTGCAAGTTTGTTATTTTATGTAACCGAATATATGCTTTACATGTATTTACATATATTAAAATGTATTGAAATAATTACATTCTTCAAAAATACTTTACATATTAAATGGACTAACGAATGGAAGGGGTTACCTTCTATCGTTTTACAGAATTCGGGCCAAGTTCTAAGCCGTTGTATTATATTGGATCAAGCTAGCTCGTAGCCTGACCATTGTGCTTCCACTGCTACCGATCGAGGAAATGAAGACTTACGTTTTTGTGCGTGTGTGAGAGAGTCAATACTCTTTTCTCTTTTCTTTCTCTCTTTTCTTCCTTTAAAGAGGCTTGATAGAGAGAAAGAGAGTTGTGTGTGTGTGATCTCTTAGATGAGGGAGTGTATTGAATGTGTTCTTTTTTTTTTCTTCAGTCTGTTGAGAGAGAGAGCTGAGAGCTTTATTTATAGGAGCTGAGGGAGGGAGAGATCTAATGTTACTCTCATCCCCAAGCAAGAGGAAGCTTCCTCCCGGCCATGTTTTGCCACAGAAGTCTTCAGCAGCCGGTCATTCTACAGAGCATCCAGGTAGCTTGACTTTTAGGGCAATGTCTAGTTTGGTGCGCGGTGCACCTGGCATGGTGTCCACGCACCAAACCCCGTTTTTGTGGTTTCAGCGCACCAAACCTATTTTTTGTCTTTTTCAGGCTTTGTGTCTTGCACTCTGTCCCTTCAAAGCTGTGTATCTTCAGTTTAGACCCTTGATGTTGCTCTAACTGAAGTTTGTTTGTGTGTTAGACGTCGTTAGTCCTGTTGAATAGGTTGTTTACTGAAATGATCATAGAAATAAGTGTTAGTCCATTTGTAAATAAAAAATTGTTTATAAGACAATTTGTATAATGTAGGTGTACGAATTCTGGGTGTCTACAGAGCCCCTCGACTACGTTTGCTTAGAAGTAAGAGAGCGTCATCGAAAAAGATAGACATCCAGCTTCGTACTGGCAATTGAATGGTCAAACTCTGCATCGGAGTTTGTGTGACCATGTGTATGTGTGTGTGGTCGAACCCTGCGTTGGGGTTGTGTGACCAAGTGTGTGGTATGTCAAGACTTTAGCTCGAACTCTCTGGGGAGAAGAACATTCAGCCATGACTCTGTGGGGAAATGATCCTGCTGGGGAAATGTCGTGATGCAAGAGGCTTGCAACACTGCTGGGGAAAAGGATGGTCATACTTAGGAAGTATGCCATTCGGTGATCGAACCTTCTAAAAGGCTACCTACGTATCTCTATCAAGAGAATCAGATTAAAACGTAGTTTGCGTCTCTTCAGGGAAGAAACATAATTGTGATATGTTCTGTGGGTAAGAAAGCGACAAGGTCTGCTCTATGGTGACCGGATCTCCAGGGGAGACTGCCTACATATCTCTATAAAGAGAATTAGGTCAAAACGTAGTTCAAATTTTTTCGGGGAAGAAATCTGAAATGTGAAATGCTGTGTGTGGGGATGGTTCATTTCCAGACCCCGAGTCTATACCCGTTGGAAAATGACCAAAAGAAATCTATACCAATGCAAAATGAAGTAAATTGCAGTTTAGGATAAGCTGTAAATCGACATAAAGTAAAGATACTATTTTTGATCGGCGCCCGGGGGACGGATTTTGAACTGTGTTGGACGGCGGGGTCATTGAGCAGTTGATTTCCAGAGGTCTCAGGCTCGAACCTATGGGAAAATGACCGAATAACTGGGTGAACAAACATATGTGAATGCACTGCAATCTGTGTGGTGTCCAGGGGACACTTTGTTGGGGAAGATGCGCACACCCTTGGCAATGCTTCTGCTGAGATGCACTGTGTAGAGTCCCATGGGGATTCTGCTGGAGATGATGGATTGAACGGCAAGGCCATTGGGAGTAACTCCGCTGGGGGTCATCATTGAAAATATGTTGATGGTGGACTTCCGTTAGGGCATCCGGTTAACGACCGTTAATTGGACGTTAAGTTGCCGTTAGAAGGACTTGGGGGTGCAAATCGCAAAATGCTAAAATTTATAAGAGGGAAAATTTCCTTTCTTCTTAAAAGAAAGGAACGGCAGTAGCAGCAGCTTGTTGCTACCGTTCTCTCTTCTCTCTCAAATCTTCATCTCTTCTCCAATTTCTTCCAAATTTCTTCCGCAATCGCTCAAATTTTTTTAGATTATCATCCCAAAAATTGTTTGTAGCGATAATGGCCAATAACTCGGACTCAAAAAATGAGGTTCCTATTGATTTGGGTGTCGGTAACGAACAAACCGACAAGGTGATGGCGCGGAATCGGGTCCGCTATCCATTCTCGGATAGTAATCTGAACGATATTCATCGTGACTGAAGCAGTCACATTTCTTCTTTAGATCCACCCGTGGTGAGTTATCGGAAAACCCATTTGTTCCGCAAAGCATGCTAAATTTGAAATTTTTGTGTGATTTGCTGGACTCTTGATGTTAATCCTGCAATTGTTAGTATCCAAGTAGTAAATATATGTTGTTGCATGTTAAATCTAAGCAAAAAATATGAATTTATACATTATGGGTATAAACAAGTATGTATGTTTTGTGGATTTTACATGTTTAAAATGTCTACTTTAATTACAAATTTGAACATGTTAGGATAAAAATTTCTCGAAATCGAGAGTACATATGTGTAGAGGGATGAACAAAGATGGAAACCCCCAAGTTGATTTTGTTGGGGTGGCTCAAAATGTGTGAATTTTTCTTGCCTGAAGTTTTGTGAAAGTCGCACACCAACTGTTTGAAAAAAACCTTCAATGAAGAAAAGTGAAGAAAAACCCTCACTAAACACTTGAAAACATTTTATTTTGATCCCGAGATCCTGGGGATAGGATTTGGAAAATGTTTGGAAAAAAAGAAAAATTTGAAGTTTTTTTTTTTTTTTTTGCATGGCAAATATGAAAGAATTTTTTTTTAGGAAACAGGGACGGCACCCTGCAGAATTTTATTAAATAAAAAAAGAGGTACAAACATGAGGGGGACAACCAGCCTTGCCCTTATAACTGGGAGGACAGAGGAGCCTGACCTCGGAAAAGAAATAGCTACAAAACTACTTTCTAAAACTATACAAGCCTAAATCATCATGGCCCAAGGCCTGCCAAACACTAACAGGGAGTGAATCCTTTAAAAGATAAGTGATAGAAGTTCTATGAGAATATGCATGAGCAGCCAACCGATCAGCCACATTATTCACTTCACGAAAAACGTGATGCAGCTGATACTCACCCAACAAAGTTTTACAAGATCTGATAGCATACGTCCAAATCCAAGGAATACTGCAAGAATTTGAAATACCCAAAGCTGCCACAAGAGAGTCCGTTTCCACCTCTACCGAAGCCAAATTAAGACGACGACAAAGCTGCAAACCGTCTCGAAGAGCCAAGAGTTCAGCCCCCATATTAGTACCAGGCCCATAGAAGTTTGAGAAAGCACGCACTAGCTTACCCTGGCTATCCCGAATAATACCACCTCCTGAGCAATCTCCACCAATAGCTGAGCCATCGGTGTTAAGTTTAAACAAGGCTGAACGCGGAGGACACCAACGTAACCACTTGCCCCTCCGCAAAGGGACATCAATAATCTGGAGCCCCAAAGTCTGAATAGGAATGGAACCCAAGCGATCCATAGAAGACTTGGGATGAAAAACCATAAACATATCCTGTAAGTCTTTAACCACATTACGAAAAATATTCCCAGCAGACCAAATATGAAAGAAATTGACTTGATGTGAATTTTATGAAATGACATAAAAAATGTACACGTGTGCTTTGTGATGACACGCTGGAATTGATTGTTTGTTTTGATGTTTTGCAGCCACGGAGGATGATTACCCATATTCAGGCGAATGGGGATATGGTGAGGGAGATCTATGATCTTCTCCCTTGGCTGATTCAGCAGAGGGTGGATGGTACCTATCTTGGCACGTTCATCCAGAATGTTGGTGGCTTTATCGGCTATACCAACATCTATGAGGTGTTGCGGTGTTTTTGGTGGGACACCACCCATACTTTCTACCTACCGTGGGGCGAGATGACCATGACGCCTGCGGATTTTTCGGCAATCATAGGGCTACCAACTGGCCAGGGCCAGGCTATTGAGCCAGATTTCCAGCTGCGACATCGTCCTAATACCTTTGCTCAGCTGTTGGGATTTGCTCCAGTGTACAAGAGCTATGACGAAATTCCCATCAGCTATGTCAGGGAGTGATTGCTCCATAATGTGGACCTTGTCGACACGGCCGACCGGTCTACTATGACCCGATTCGTTCAGGTTTTCTTGTTCTTGGCACTGGGGATTACCCTCTTTGCCAATGCTTCCTCAACATTGCGAGTATCTCTACTCCGTTGTTTGAGGCATTTGCGCCATCTGGGCGACTTTGACTGGGGACAGGCTGGCATGGTAGAGTATTATTTCTTTATGGATCACGCCAGCAGGAACGTTGCCAATAGCGTAACTGACTACAATGTGGCATGTGAGGTAATATTTGGAACAAAAAATTTTATTTTAGAACTTCTTTTGTCATTTTAAAATAAATATTGACTCATTGCTTTTGATGTGACAGGCTTGGGCTTATGCGATGTTCAGCTTTCACCCTTACCATTTGTGGTGAACTTCCAGATTTCTAACCGAAAGTATGCTCGAAGGGTTACTGCTCGGCCTGACACTAAGGTGATTCGGACTGCGATTATCAACTCGAGTCCGGAGTCTGTCAGCTTCTTCCCTTGGGGTCAGCTTCCTGCTTCCTATGGTCCGGCCCAGACGGCCAATGTTTGTCGCATTTTGATGGCTTCCATCATGTGCAACTCGATATATTTGGGTGATCGGGTCAATCGCTAACACGGGCCCAACGTGGGCGAGCCTTTGACACCGCCTTCACCACGAAGGATGATGACCCCGGACGTGATGCCGAGACGCGAATGGTTTCTTGCGAGGGAGGTCATTGATCCACATAGCTATGTGGAGATGGATTACGGGGTGTTCGTGCAGACTGTACTGTATCATCCTCCTCGTCCTGCTCAGGAAGTGGAGGGTCCGTTTCCCATCTTCGTGGGAGAGATCGGCTCTTTTACGGGACGGATACATTATTCAAAAATTCTGCAGATGATTGGTTACGGAGAGGGTGAGAACTACAGGGAGGAGGACCTGAACGGTGGTGAGATTCCACCACACGACTATCTTCCGCGAGGGAGAGACCTGGTATATCTCTGATCACCTTGTGTATATATTATCTGTCTATTCTATTTGCATTTGAATATATGTATTTGCATATTGATAAAAAAATATTGTATGAACAGGTGCCGACTAGCTCCTATCAGAAGCTATTGAGCAGATTCTACATGTTGTCCAATCTATATCGGAAGCTGAAGGCCAGGGCCAGTGATTTTACTTGTCGATGAGGTGCAGACGCGACTGGGTCGCGTCGCAGAGTTGGCAGGAGCGGAGGCTCCAAAGGTGCCAGCACTAGCAGGTTGAAAAGAGGAATACAATGATTTTCTTTCCTGCTATTTTTTCTTTGAAAAGAAAAGTATTTGTAAGAAAATTTTATCTATTCTGTACATTATTTATTATTAACAAATACAAAAAAGAAGACTTAGGGTCTCATTTCTAATTGCTTTTAATTACACAAATTTTGCTGTGGGAGCAAAAAATGAGTATTTCGCCGGGGCGATTGTTGGTTGATGTGTATAATTGTTGAATGGCTTTCGCACAGAAGGAGAAAGCTTCAAATTCGTAGGAGTTGCTACGCTGTGGTGATAGGCCTGATGCCAATTGAAAGAATCACTCCTGGAATGATTTCAGGAGTGATTTTGAGGCGTCCCCCCACCCCCCAAAGAAATCGGTTCCTTGTCGAGGGAGAGATGTGGACTGGAGAACTGTACCAAAAAAGTCCAAGTGTATGGTTTGGTACATGGTGCACTAGGCTTGGTACCCGCTAGAGCTGTCAAAATGGGCTTGCGGGCCTGGTTGACCCGCAACCCGCCATAACTAGCCAACAAGCGGGCCAGAACGGACTGACCCGCCAAATAGGCGGTCCTGGAACTGCTCAACCCAACCCAACCCACCACGGGTTGCCGGCTGGAACGAGCCAACCCGCCAAAAAGGGTGATTTATTGATTTCCTTATTTAAACTTAAAATGAACAAAATAATTTTAAGAGACTACAAGGTGATGAGCTCAAGATTTCCATGAATTTTCCCTTTAATTTCCTTTTATTTTGTGCTACTTTAGAGTTAATTATGCTTGAAAATATTATTATTTGTGTATTTGTGCTTCAATGTAGGTTTCCAAGTATAATCAAGCATTTATAAGGATTTTAGCATGAAGTTTGAGGCAATTTCGAGCTTTAAAGTTGAGCTACAAAATATTTTGTCAAAGTCCGTTAGAGTTCCAAGGCAAACTGAGGCTAACGGAGGACTAGAATGTGAAACCTGGAAGGATTGGGTTTTGGGAGCCAAGATTAGAAGTTGGGGGCCACCGGAGCAATTAATGAAAGTTTTCATTAATGTGGTGGCACCCCCAGCGCGCTGCCACATGTCCGTGCCCAGTAGCCTGCTTGGAGCCCCATCCGAATCTGGATCCTACCAACTTTACCTCACACTCTCACCCTCGGTATCTCCTCTGGGCTGCCCCTTCAGCCCAAGCTCCTGCCTGACCCGTACCCATTCCTTCCTTCCAGCCCACGCCCACTTCAACCATCACCATTTCCTTCACCAGCCCAAATCCATCTCCTTTCCAGCCCACTTCGCACCAGCCCACTTCCCCTCCTTCAGCCCTCCTCCAGCCCGTTTCCCTCCTCCATTAAACCAGCCACCATCCAGCCCACACCATCCAGTCCAACAGTTTCTCCCCCAAATTCCAGCAGCCTTCACCCAAAAATGCTCTCCTTCTTTCATTAATTAATCACCATTGAAGGGTTGGAGCACCAAATCAAGTGCCAAGGAAGCAATTGCAAGTGATTTCAACCATGGATCCACACTTTAATCGGTTTATTCTCTCTAATTTTTATAGCTTATGATTATTGTGTAATTTTCTAGGGTTGAATGATTTTGTAAATGTGGAATTGGTTTGTGCTTAATGATTTATGGAAAGCAATTATTTTTCTATGTTGTTGTAGTGTTTTAATTCAATCTATCTCTTTATTTAGTATACAAGCATGTTATGTTATTATTATTGATGGGCTTAATTCTTTTAATTGATTTAGCCATTAATTAAATAATTTTAGAATTGTTTGTGTGAATGAGAGCTACCTTACTTTTCGGACCGATCAATTTAATAGTTGGTGTTTGACACACACCGATAGCCTCTGGCTACCGGCATGACTTGTAGAAAAATAGAGAGATTATTTCTCTACCCATTATTACCCATTATCTTGGTTATTATTGTGTGTTCCTAATACTTCCGATGGATTAGCTACCCATTAGATGATCACTAGAATTATAGGATAGTTAGCGAGAGCCCTTCCTATTAATTTCGAAAACACAATAATTGTCTATGTGACGCCAGACCGAGGGGTAACGAGTGTTCATAGATAGCCAATTGAGGACTTGTTCTGACATGCGATCAATCCACCTTAGCCATTCGCGAGGTAGGGGAGATTCGGGTTGCTATTGGGGTGAGAGCTCGTAGTTAACCAATTTAGTATTCTCGGCTACCAAGACTTGAGTTAAAGAAAAGTAGAGAGAGGATTAAAGTAATCACGAACTAGACTAGAAATATTGCATTCCTATAAATCCTATCTTTTAAATCTTGATTTGTTGTTGCCAAATCATTTTACGACATTGTATATATTAAATGCTTTCTTTTATTTTTTAGTTTTTAATTTTTATTCTCAATTTATTTTCGCTCAAATATAATTAGCTAGCTCAATTTCGGTATTTAGTTGGAGTGAAAATTACGTACATTCCCTGTGTGATCGATACTTGTGCTTACGCACTTTATTACTTGATACGGCATGGTACTCTTGCCCTAGTTGTTGCAGTTTAATCTGCAGCACATCACAAGGCTGCAAGTTCACTTCACTGCTACTGCTGTGTAGATGCAAGCTTAATATCAGTCACACAAATACACAATTTCAAATACTTCATTGTCAAGACTCAAGATAATAGACTTAATACTTAATAGCAATAAGGCAATAACAAAAACAACTAAACAAGTCATTGTTAGACAGTAGCAGCCTATCGCATCCAAAGTCCAAACACAATTACAATTCATCAATCAATCATCATCAATAATCTCCAAAACATTGGATGCTTCGCCTGTTAAAGTTGTTTTAATACTAGCACCATCTTCATTGACTTTGTTATCTACATATAAATAAAAACACAGATTAATATAGGTAAGAATCATAATAAACAAATATATCAACTATGTGAGAAATAACAATAATTTAAAAAGAGAATTACCATTAACATACCATGAAAAACATGGTATAAGTTAAGTAAAACAAGAAATAATATTCTTTTTTCTTCCTTTCCCTACCACAGTAAGTCACTAACATGAATTGAAGATTGAAATTGAAATATGTCCTAGATCTAACACAGTAAAACAAAAAAAGGTGAGATACTGAAATTACAGAAATTAAAGAACTGAATTAAGAAACAAAGATCATAATTAAAAAAACACAAGCATAATATGGTGAAATAAAGCATAATATGGTGAAAATTGAGAAAATAAAAATTGAAATTACAGAAAATTAAGAAAAAAAGATCATAAAAGATGAAATTAGAGCTCAAATCGAAACAAAGATCAGAAAATTGAAACTACAGAAAATAGAAATTACAGAAAATTAAGAAACAAGGATCAGAAAATTGAAATTACAAAAAAAAAATTAAAAAATTAGGGCTCAAATCGATTTACCTTGAAATGATGAAATCAATGGTCAAAACTCCAAATGAGAGTTGAGATGAGAACTTGAGAAGAGATGAAGTTGGTGACTGAGTGGCTACCACCGGTGATGTAGAGAGAGCGGCGGTGACGGACTAACGGCGAGAAGGATTGAAGGAGGACGGTCTTTGGAGTTCCGGACTGAGTCATCTTCAGAGTTCCGGACTTGGAGAGACTATCGAAGCGACGGCCGATGGAGTCGGGAGTGACAAACGATTGACTCGTGAGACTGAGACTGAGAGAGAAAGAGGTAGAGAATGAGATATTAAAAATTGAGATCTAAATGCTACTGTTGCAACTTTCGTTTTTCACTTTTTCTTAGCTTAGGTTTATTTAAAATTTTAAGCAATCCAATGGTCCAGATTTAATGGCAGCATAGTATAAAAAATAAAATAAAATAACGGGTCAGCCCGACCCAACCCAACCTGCCCTGCCTCAACCCGCGACCCGTGCGGGCCCAGTCCATTTGACCCGCTCCCTAAACGGGACTGACTTTCCTCAACCCAACCCGCCACTTTTAGGTGGCGGGGCGGGCTAGCCCGGCGGGTTTGGCCTATTTTGACAGCTCTAGTGCCCGCACACCAAACTGGTCCTTTCTGTCTTGTTGCTCAATTTGATATGCTGGGAAATGCTACGACGCATTTTTCTTTACCTAAAACCTAGGCATAATGCTGCTGTCGAGAGAATTCTTTCATTTGCCCTCTTTATAAGGGACTTTGGTCGGAACAACTCAGTATCAAGCACTTCTTCCTTCTGCCTCTTCCTTCCTTTTCCGAGAAGTCTTCTTCGTCTCAGACAGAGTTCATTCCTCTTATTAAAAAAAATCCTCTGAACATGGGTCATCCTTCCCGTTCTCTAGAGGACTTTACACATTATCAGAGTCATTTGAATACCATGGTTCGGCTCCTTGATACCAATGATAAACTGATTATCGATCAGGATTGCAGCTTTCTGTGCACTTTCTGGTGGATTGACATTCAGATAAATTGGGACATGATACGAGTTGCATCTCATTTCTGGTCCATAGAAAATTATCTATTCAACTTCTCGCTGAGCGAGATGTGTCCCACCGTTGAAAAATTTTGTGCTCTGACAGGCACGTCCATTGGCGGTCCTATTGCGATACCACTGTTGGGGAAACCCGCCTTAGTGCTTATACAAGAATTGCTCGATTTCACCATCCGAGAGGCCCGTGATATGTTGCATGGTCGGCTTTTTGACCTGACTCAGTTCCCGAGGTTTTTTGCCAATTACCAACCCGACGACACTTATTTAGAACACTGGCAGACGGCTCTATTCTTGTGTATATTAGAAAAATTCTTCCTAATTAACCTTGACAATTATGTCGATGTACGGGTCTTGGATGTTGTCCTATATGCTAGGGGACGAGTGAACAATATGATTCCTCTCATTTTACCGGAGACTCTTCTATGCTTGGACAGTTATGCTAACGGAGAAGAACAATTTCCTTCTGGCAGCCCCATTCTCTTGAAAATGTGGCTAGAAGAACGCTTCATGATGATTATCCCTCCAGTACTTGGCACGAGATATCATCCAATCAATTACGCCCAAAGGGGTCACCAACATGATTATTTGGTGATTGAATAGGATTAGGTGGAGTATTTCCTGTGTGTCCCTTCCTTTGACATTGTATGGGTTGTACCCCATTAGAAAATTCAGCGATTCATACCAGGGACTCATCGATTCGCACAAGTCATAACTGCAGGGCTTCGTGCTGTGACCTTTTACTATGCTTCCTGGCTGATGCGATAATTTAGATTGGAGCAAAGGCTGCCTGATAACGGCCTCCCTGAGTTCGAGACAAACGAGCTCAATGGTGACATCTGTAGGGACCTTCGAGGGTGGTGGGGCCATGAGATATGGCCACGCATTGGTCTTTCCTTAGATCACATCCCTTTAGAGAATATCTGTCTTTCCATCAATTATTTGACATGGCTGGTCGCACAGGCAATGGAGCATTCATTCAATAATAGACTCACTCTTGAGTGTCTGCTTGGTAAAATTGTGACCAATGGAGCAGATACTCGTTTGCTGGAGATTGGTGAATCTGTGGAAGACTATGGTGTAGAGATTTATGCAAGGGATCCTTGGCGACTTCAACACAGTCGGAGGATCATATCTCGTGACTCGCGGAGATCTGACGGAGCTGGGACCAGTGGTCATGATGGTGAGCACGAAAAAAGAAGCGCTAACGAGAGCGAGGGAAGCTTGAGAGGCTGGCGTGGTGAACGCCGTAGGAGATAGAATGTAATGATGGTTTATGTAACTGTATATGAAATAGATTAAGACAGAATATGAGTGCATGTAAGTCTTGTCTACGCACTCCTTGGTTTCTAAATCGGGGACTTTGTTATAAATTAAAAGTGTGTTTTTATTATTATGTGAGTAGTGATTTTTCCCTTGTGTGATCAAAACAACATGACAAGGGGAACCAAATATATTATAAAATGTGTAAGTAAACGATCGAACCCGAAGGCTGCCTACGTATCTCTTGGAGAGAATCAGGTCGGATCGTAGTTCAACCCAGATTTGCGAGAGACGAAGATTTTTATTTCTTTTTCTCCAATGTTTTATCTCTCTCATTTCTTTTTTGAACTCTAATTTTTGCCAAGGCCGCCTTTCGGGTTTTTGACCTACCGAGTTATTTTAAAAGGGGGAGAAAAGTATGTACAAACACAAATAGAACTAAATACAAGATAGCTGAGCAGGCAACTCCGCGTAGTATTTCTTGAGCTTGTCCATGTTGAAGGGCTGAATGAGGTCTTCTCCATTTTCATTGGTGAGGAAGACTGCGCCGCCTAACTGTTTAAGCCTGATTACGTACGGTCCCATCCATGGTGATTTTCACTTTCCAAAACTGTCAATGTAGCTAGGCGGCTTTTCTCGGAGAACCAAGTCGCCTACTTTGATGTATCGGGCTCTGACCCGTTTGTTGAAAGATCGAGCAATCCTCCTCTGGTATGCTCGTGTGTGCTCTAAAGACAACAACCCCTTTCATCTAGGAGTGCCAGTTCATCATACCGATGTTTAAGCCAATCAGCTTCAACCATCTCGACTTCTATGATCACCCTCAAAGAAGGGATTTCAACTTCAATAGGTAGTACATCCTCCATGTCATAGGTAAGAGAAAATGGGGTAGCCCCAATAGGCGTACGAGCAGAAGTACGGTAGCCCCAGAATGCTAACGGTAATTTGTCGGGCCAATCTCTCCCTGTATCTACCATTTTTTGAATGATGTTTTCCAATGTCTTGTTGACTACTTCCACAGCGCCATTGGCCTGCGGCCTGTAAGGTGAAGATTTATGCCATTGTACTTTGAACTCATCCAGTACTCGGTTGACGTCTCCCTCGAAGTGTGTACCATTGTCGGAGATCATCTCAAAAGGTACCCCAAATCGGTAATGATGTTTGTTTTAATAAATTCTACAACCTTCTTAGCATTTAGAACTTTGTATGAAGCGGCTTCAACCCACTTTGTGAAGTAGTCAACGGCAACTAGAATATACTCATGGCCGTTCGATCCTTTCGGATGTACCTGCCCTATGACGTCAATTCCCAATGTTGAGAAAGGCCAAGGTGTTGTAGAATTGTATAACATGTAAGGGGACAGATGTTGTAGGTTGGCGAACCTTTGACACTTATCGCAATGATGCACCCATCTGATGCAGTCAGTTTCCATTGTACTCCAGTAATAAACTTACCGGATTACTTTCTTTGAGAGCATATGCCTATTCATGTGCGGACCACAAGTGCCGCCGTGCAGCTGATCCATGACTTGCTCAGATTTTGCTTGATCGATGCAAAGGAGGTTAAGTCCTTGATAATGCCTTTTGTATAGATTGTCACCACTGATTATAAATTGGGAAGCCCATCTCCGCAAGGCAATCCCACCTTTTCTCTCAGTGTTGCGCGGATAATCACCTTTCTTTAACAAATTCCAAACATCTAGGTACCAAGGCCCATCGGCTCTTTCTTGGTCCTTCTTAATGGCAAAATAGAATGCTGGTGTATGCTTTGTCCCAATGATGAAGGGTTAGACATTGAACTCAGCGGGGATCTCAATCAGCGACGCCAAAGTTGCCAGAGCGTTCGCGAAGCAATTTCTATCTCGAGGGAGAGAATGAAATGATATGGAACCAAAATTCTCTGCCAACGCTGTCAAGCGGGCATGATACAACTGCAGTCTAGCATCCTGCGTCTTCCATTTTCTTTCAACCTGATTTATAATTAAGGCTGAATCACCATATCCTTCCAATTCTTAGGCGCCCATTTTCAAGGCTTCCTCCAAGCCAGCTATACAAGCTTCATACTCGGTGGTATTGTTGGAACAATCAAATTCTAATTGTATGGCCAAGGGTGTATGTGTATCCAAGGGATCGAACAACAGTATTTCTATACCGTAACCTCTTTTGTTGACGGCTCCGTCAAAGAAGAGTTGTCATTTGTACGTGCTGTCCTTAATTTCAAGAACCCCTTCATTAGGAAAATCTGGTTCTTCAAATTCTTCTGCTTCCATCGGCAGGTCTGTCAACTGATCAGCTATTACACTTCCTTTGATTGACTTTCCCCTTGCATAAGTTATGTCAAACTCATTTAGCAAGAAAGACCATTTGGCAAGCCTGCTCGAAAGTGGCGGCTTTTTAAGTATGTATTTAATCGGATCCATCTTGGAGATCACCTTCACAGGCAATGTTTGCAAGTAAATCTTGAGTCTCTACGTCGTCCATACTAGACCGGTGCAACTCTTCTAAAGCGCAGAGTAATTCAACTCACTGCCTGCACCTTTCTACTGACAAAGTAGATGGCATTCTCAGCATGAGAGTCTTCCTTTTCTTGTACCAACATGGCTCCAACCGCGGTGTCTGTGATAGGTATAACAATAAGTGCTTCAGTTTGTGAAGGAGCGAGAACTGGCGGACTAGCTAGGTACTCTTTGAGTTTTTTAAATGCCTACTGGGACTCATCATCCCATTCTCTATCCGTATTCTTCTTGACAAGCTTGAACAGAGGTTCACGCATGGATGTCAGCTGCTGAATAAAATGACTGATGTACTGCAATCGGCCCAAAAATCCTTTGACTTCACTTGGAGTTGTTGGCTGCGGCATATCTATGATGGCTTTGACCTTTGTAGGATCCACCTCAATTCCATTGTCGGTTACCATGAATCCCAAGACTTTTCCTCGGGTGACCCCAAACGTACATTTGGTGGGGTTGAGCTTCATTCGATACTTGCGCAATCTTTCAAAGAACTTACGAAGATCTCTCAAATGAGCATCGACTGCGTCTACTGAATGAATAATCATATCATCCACATACACTTATACTTCTTTATGAATCATGTCATGAAAGAGCATGGTAGCAGCTCTTTGGTATGTAGCCCCAGTGTTTTTTAATCCGAATGGCATGACTGTATAACAGTAGGTTCCCCAAGGGGTGATGAAGAAAGTCTTTTCATGATCTTCTTCCGCTATCTTGATCTGATTGTAACCGAGTATTCCATCCACAAAAGACCGTATCTTGTGTGAAGCTACTGTATCTACCAATATGTCTATGTTGGGTAGGGGAAAGTCATCTTTCAGAGATGCTTTGTTGAGATCTCAAAAATCCACACAAATTTGAACCTTACCATTCGACTTCGGCACCGTCACGATATTGGATAACCATATAGGGTATTCGACTACCTTGATGAATTTGACCTTCAACTGCTTGATGATTTCTTCCTTTTACAGGGACCATTCAGGCTTGATTCTGTGGAGCTTCTGCTTCACTGGCTTGGCATCGGGGTACAGCGAAATCTGATGTTCAACAATTGCTGGATTCAACCCAGGCATATCTTCATAAGACCAGGCAAACACGTCCTGAAATTCTGCTAACAGGCCGATAAATGCTGCTCTTTCTTCGTCTTGCATATAGCCTCCAATCTTGACCTTTCTGACTTCATCATTCGACCCTAGATTGATGCTGGACAAGTCGTCTTGCAGAGCTTCCAATCGGTGCTCCCCTCGTTGTTTGATCATCTTAGTTAATTCAATTAAAAAGTCTTTATCTTTTGGATCCCCATTATTAATCGATTCATTATTAACAGGATGATTTATAATGTTTTCAGTTAATTCATCTTTTAACATATTGGCAACCAAGGAGTACCCAGAAACACTTGCATTATCATTAATGGAAGAAAGGGTTACAAGTTTAACCACCTCATCGAGGTCCTCACAGGTGAGATCCTCGATTTTGGTATCGAAAATAGAACCGATTGATGACCAATCTTAACAAAAGGGGAATGAGGGGGGAAGGTGTCGCGACCCGACCCGAGATCCGATGTGAATCCCGCTCGAGCCGCGAGACCCACGGTGAAAACACGAAAATAGCAACTCAAAAATTCCATTTAAAAGAATGCAAAGTCATGAGAAAACCCTGTAATGCACATGCAAGTTTTCTTAAAACAACAAAATCGTTTAAACAATACTAAACCTCGACGGCGTAACGAGCCGGAGAAACAACACGTTAGCTAGCAACAACAAACTCGAGCTAACATGCTCGGTACATATTTATAAACATATCAGAGTAAGCGGAATAAAAGTGAACAATTACATACAACCGCACGGCAACCATGCCGGCACAACAAAAGAATATAACATATAACAGTCAAGACTACTACCCAACAAATACATTGTTTAGATAACAAGTACACCCTCGGCCTCACCAAAATAAAACACTTAGGCACAAGGTGCACTACCAAAAGAAGTCGCCCAACGGACCCGAACTCGAACACTCTGATTCGCCGGCGCTTGATCTAAGGAAAACAAATGAAAACAAACGGGGTGAGTTGAAAACTCAATAAGCTACTAATGCAACAATATGACATGCTAGATGCAAGACAATAATTATAACAAGAATTCATGTTATCACAATAACATTTCAATACCAAATAGGAGTAACGAGCATCACACATAACCAAACAACCCCATACTACACGAGAGGCTCGACGATCGCCAACCGTCCCATACCGGTTGGAAACCATGACCAACATTCGTTCATATAGGAAGCACATAAGAACTATAAGTAAACACATTAAAAGGGATACGGTGTCGAGGTACACCTCTGACCAAACCAATACTTCCAACCAACCAACCAATAATATACTAAGTGTAGAGCCGTTGTTGACGTGCTCGAACAAGAAAACCAATAACCAAATCAAACACATGTGAACCATCTTCTGTATTCATGTCGACGGGTGATCTCGGTCCCTACAACCCAAGAATCTACCACGGATATAGCTTACCATGGTTGCGTTTATTCCATACAACAAATGACGCTATACCCTCTGCGCCAACGGTAGGCGAGGCCCGATGTATTGGCCTTCAACTATTACGTAGCCCCACTCACGCAATAATCGGCGTCAATACACCGCCAACAAATATGCCATGGACTTAACTAAATGCACAAGTAGATGTTTACTCGACATTTAAACATAAAAGGTCATACTCCAAAGTAGGGAGTATACCACAACAACAACAATTGACAATAATATGAATGTCACAAGTGAGTTATAATAATCTCACACCACAAATAACCAACTTACAATAATTACGACAATTTACGTAATATCAAACACACAATCGGTGTAACCAAATTTTCTAACGAATCACTCGAATCATTCAAGTATTCCCAAATCACACACGTGGTCTCATTGATTATGAAATCCTATCGAACTCCGTTAGAGTCATTTTCGGTTTCTAATGAGTTCGAGTTTACGCGAATTGATCATACCGTAAACTTAACAAATACTACTCATATTCCACAATCCTAACATGTAAACATGAGTCTTCAAAACACAACCAACAAGTCAACCACGAATTTGAAAAGTCAACATAGCCAAACATACTCAAAATTGATGATTTCTAACATATATCATCATCTAACAAGTCTAACATGTAAAACAACTCATAATAGGGAAAGAACAAGGGATAGTAGCTTACCACTTGAAGTTTCAACCCAAGCTAAGGTACATGCAAGGTCAAGAATGGCTTCTACTAGCCAATAGCTTCACAATGGTGGTGTTGGATGTTGATTTGGTCTCCAATTGAGCAATTTACAAGAGTTTCTTGCACAAACTCTCCTCTTCTCTCTCTCAAGTTTGCCAATGTTGAAGGTGAGAATATGTGTGTAAAAATGGTGTCTCTAAGGTGTAAGAGAGACTTGGAAAGGCTGAGGACAAGGTCAAAGGTCGTGGTAATTTTTCAGCCCTTGGATTGAGTCAACAAGTCAAGTTAAGTGAACAGAGCCCGTCGCTATGCGGGCGCGCCATGCGGCCGCATAGCGCCTATGCGAGCACGCCATGCGTCCGCATAGAATCCAGAAACTTGGCCATTATAATGCGACTAGCCTTGTACGAGCGCATGGGACTCATGCGGCCGCCCTATGCGGCTGCATAGAGTCTGGGTAAGGCCAAAAACTATCCAAACTAAGCCAAAGTGATTCTAAAACCTTTCTAAGTCATCCAATGATGAAACCAAACTCAAATCAAGTCCAAAACACATCCATAACACATTCCAAATCACATAAAGTAAAGCTTTAGATGCACATCAACTCACATGCAATTAACCATGAAACTTCTAACACAATTTCATACACTTGAAAGGTGTCCAACAACTCAATTGCAAGTGTATAAGAATGAGATTTGCACATGAAATGATAGGGTTAAGATAAAAGCCATAACATAGCATGAATGCAAGTGATATAAATGGTGCGGGCGTTACACCCTCACCCCCTTAAAACAAATTCGTCCACGAATTTACTTACCAAACTCAACAAACAACGAAGGGTACTTCTCTCGCATTTCTTGTTCTAATTCCCAAGTGGCTTCCTCGATACTATGACTTTTCCACAAAACTTTCACAAGGGAAATAGACTTCGACCTCAACACTTGTTCCTTGGTGTCGAGTATCCTCACGGGTTGCTCAATGTAGGATAGATCGGGTGTCAAATCCACCGGCTCATACTCCAAAATGTGCGATGCATCCGATAAGTACTTCCTCAACATGGATACGTGGAACACCGCATGAACACCCGACATCGACGGTGGTAGGGCAAGTCTATAGGCCAACATCCCAACCCTTTCTAAAATCTCAAATGGACCAATGAACCTTGGTGTCAATTTTCCCTTCTTACCAAACCTCTTGACTCCAATCCGTGGCGAAACCTTCAAAAACACATGATCACCCACCTTGAATTCAAGGTCTCTCCGTCGATGATCCGCATAGCTCTTTTGCCGACTCTGAGCCGTTTTCAATCTTTCCCGAATGAGCTTCACACTCTCAACTGACTCGTGCACCATGTCGGGACCCCAAATCTTTGCTTCGCCGATTTCATCCCAACAAATTGGAGAGCGACACTTTCTCCCATACAACGCCTCATAAGGAGCCATCTCAATGGTCGACTGGTAGCTGTTGTTGTACGCGAACTCTATCAATGGTATGTGTGAATCCCAAACTCCTTTGAAATCCATCGAACAAGCTCGCAACATGTCCTCAAGTATTTGTATGGTCCTCTCCGACTGTCCGTCTGTCTGTGGGTGAAAAGCCGTACTAAGTGTTAACTTCGTACCCAAAGCATCCTGTAGTGACTGCCAAAACCGTGATGTGAACCGTGGATCTCGATCCGACACTATGCTAACCGGTAGTCCATGTAATCTCACAATCTCCTGTATGTATAAGGTAGCAAGTCTGTCCATCGGGTAAGTCATCGAAATCGGAAGAAAATGTGCTGATTTGGTCAACCTGTCAATAACCACCCAAACTGCATCGTGACCCTTACGAGTCTTTGGCAACCCTGTCACAAAATCCATCGCTATATTCTCCCATTTCCACTCCGGAATCTCCAATGGTTGTAACAAGCCTGCCGGTCGTTGATGTTCCGCTTTTACACGTTGACACGTCAAGCATCTCGACACAAATTCAGCCACCTCTCTCTTCATACCACTCCACCAAAAATTTCTCTTCAAGTCTCGATACATCTTAGTACTCCCCGGATGAATCGTGTATCTAGACTTGTGAGCCTCCTCTAACACTTGTCTCTTCACCTCATCTATCGCCGGTACACAAATTCTGTTTCGAAACACAAGGATCCCATCATTGTTCTTTGCAAAATCTTTTGTCTTCTCTTCATTCAACCCATCAATCAACGTCTTCAACTCCGGGTCGTCCTCTTGTGTCCCTTTAATCCTTTGAATCAATGCCGGCGTAGCCCGAAGGTTTGCAAAAATCACTCCCCGTCTTGATCTACTCGGACTCCAATCTCGAACATCCTCAAGCATCTTCCATTCACGGGTCATTAAGCAAGACATGTACGCCCTTCGGCTAAGCGCATCCGCTACCACGTTTGCTTTCCCCGGATGGTACAAAATAGTGCAATCGTGGTCCTTAAGCTTTTCAATCCATTTCCGTTGTCGGTTATTCAACTCCTTTTGGGAAAATATGTACTTGAGGCTTTTGTGGTCGGTGAACACTTCAAACTTGGCCCCGTAGAGATAGTGTTTCCACTTGTGTAGAGCAAAGATGATCGCAGCCAACTCAATGTCGTGGGTAGGATAATTCTGTTCAAACGAAGTCAACTTCCGAGAAGCATACGCAATCACTCTCCCATTTTGCATCAAAACACAACCCAATCCCTCTTTCGACGCATCACTGTATATCACCAACCCATCCTGTCCATTCGGTAGTGCCAAGATCAGAGCTGTGGTCAACCTCTTCTTCAGTTCTTGGAAACTTGCCTCGCATTTGTCATCCCATACAAAAGGTTTATTCTTTTGGGTCAAGTTGGTCATCGGAGTCGCAATCTTTGAAAACCCCTCGATAAACCTCCGATAATAACCCGCCAAACCCAAGAAGCTTCGAATCTCCGTTACCGACTCGGGTCTCTTCCATTTCACCACCGCCTCGACCTTAAGCGGATCTACCGAAATACCATCTCCCGAAACTACATGGCCTAGAAACGAAACCTCCTCGAGCCAAAATGCACACTTGCTGAATTTCGCATACAACTTCTTTTCTCTCAACACCGACAACACAATCCTCAAATGTTTCTCGTGCTCCTCCCGGGATTTAGAGTACACAAGAATATCATCAATAAACACCACCACGAAACAGTCTAGATAAGGCAGAAATATCCTATTCATCAAATCCATGAACACCGCCGGTGCATTTGTCAACCCAAATGGCATCACAACAAACTCGAAATGCCTGTATCGGGTTCGAAATGCCGTCTTCGGTATATCTTCCGCCCTAACTTTTAGTTGATGGTAACCACTCCGAAGATCAAATTTCGAGTACACAACTGAGCCCTGTAGTTGGTCAAACAGATCATCAATGTGTGGCAAGGGGTATTTGTTCTTAATAGTCACCTGATTCAGCTCCCGGTAGTCAATACACAATCTCAAGGACCCATCTTTCTTTCTCACAAACAAAACCGGTGCACCCCACGGCGATACACTCGGCCTAATGAAACCCCGATTCAACAACTCCTCCAACCGTACCTTTAACTCCTTCAACTCTGCCGGTGCCATACGATACGGTGCCTTTGACATTGGAGCGGTACCTGTCAACAATTCAACACAAAATTCCAACTCTCTATCCGGAGGCAAGTCATACTCCGTAGAAAACACATCCGGAAATTCCCGTACAATTGGAACATCTTCCAACATAACAACCTTCTGAGACTTATCAACCACACATGCTAAGTACCCTGTGCACCCACGAGACAACAGTTTTCGGGCTTTCAAAGCCGATATCATACGGACACCACCCATGCATTTATCACCCTCAAACATAAATGGAAGCATATGAGGCAATTCAAAGGTGACAGTTTTCTTACGACAATCAACTATGGCATGATGAGTGTGCAACCAATCCATGCCCAAAATAACATCAAAATCACGGATAAGCAACACTACCAAATCCGCAAGCAAAACATGATCATCAATAATAACTTCGCATGCACGGTGAACATCAGAAGCAACTAGGCACTCTCCCATCGGAGTAGACACCTCTAACACATAAGACAGCAATTCAGGCATAGTATGCAAGTGGCATGCAAAGTGAGATGCAACATAGGAATGTGATGACCCTGGATCTATAAGGACTCGGGCTCGCTCTCTCGAGACAAATAAAGTACCTCCTATCACGTTGGGAGCGTCGGGAACACTCCTCTGATCTAAAGCGAACACTCGACGCTGAACCCTCGGTCGACCGTCGTTGTTCCTCTTCACCCCCGTGTTCGTTTGTGCACCACCCTGAGGTAAGCCCCTATTCCTCGAACAGTCCTTTTGAAAATGCCTATCATCACCGCACAACAAGCATCTCCCTTGTTTCAACCAACACCTCTCCTCTGAGTGCCCAGCCTTCTTGCAGAAATTACAAGTAAACCTCGACTCACGCTGTCCCTGGCCTCCCGGTTGCTGTCCCGTTTGGCTTGCCGGTCTAACCACATTCTTGCCTTTATTAGGTGTCCCACCTGTGTTCTGCCTCTTCCAGTTTTGCTGTGAAGATTGCTGATTCCCATCTCTACTACCCGGCTTACCCCGGTGCTCCTCGATGTCATGTTCAATCTTGTAAGCTTTATCCACCGCACTTTGGTAACTCGGTAGATCAAGCGGTAACAGCTGCTTCCTATACTCAGTCCTCAATCCCTTAACAAACCGATAGACCTTCTTTTCTTCCGTCGGAATCAAATGTGAACAATATCGGGCCAACGCCGTGAACCTCAGAATCGTCCCATGTCAACGTTCCCGATCAAGGCTCAAAACTCTACTTCCTTCTTTGCACGTACCACGTCGGGGACAAAATGGTTCTGGCGCGAAATAATTCCCAAGTTCGCTCCACACCTTCCTGTACCCAACTCGCCTCAAGTACTCGCCACCAATGTTCAGCGGCATCCTCTAACTTAAAAGTCGCAAATTTAACCTTGTCGTCTGGTCAATTCTGCAAAGATCTTCTCAATTGACTCTATCCATCTCTCCGCCTTCATCGGATCCGGCTCCCGTTATAGCTCCTTGGCTTCATTTTCAAAAACCTCCCTAGTCTCCGGTCATAATCCCGTTGCCCCAGTGGTTGGGCCACCCCGTGACCTCCGCCGTCCCAAAGCCATTGCACGCCCGTAGCTCTATATTCGCCTGTTCATCTCCATCATCGATCGCATGAATCCTGCATCATATTCACTATCCCTCATTCTAATTAATCGGCATCTCCGTACCCCGGCTGTCCCGTAGGTTGAACTCTAGGCTGTGTGGGCAGTGGAGTATTACCCTGCTCAGCTGAAGGATTCCCGGCTCCACTCGAGCCACCATCCTCAGTATTAACGCTGTGTCTAGTCTCAACCATGATGAATCACCTGCAATAACACACTCGACGTTAACGACTTAAACGCACAACCAACCCTCCTAAGCCAAAGACCCTCTCTCGGCTAGCTAACTTATGCTCTGATACCAACTGTCGCGACCCGACCCGAGATCCGATGTGAATCCCGCTCGAGCCGCGAGACCGACGGTGAAAACACGAAAATAGCAACTCAAAAATTCCATTTAAAAGAATGCAAAGTCATGAGAAAACCCTGTAATGTACATGCAAGTTTTCTTAAAACAACAAAATCGTTTAAACAATACTAAACCTCGACGGCGTAACGAGCCGGAGAAACAACACGTTAGCTAGCAACAACAAACTCGAGCTAACATGCTCGGTACATATTTATAAACATATCAGAGTAAGCGGAATAAAAGTGAACAATTACATACAACCGCACGGCAACCATGCCGGCACAACAAAAGAATATAACATATAACAGTCAAGACTACTACCCAACAAATACATTGTTTAGATAACAAGTACACCCTCGGCCTCACCAAAATAAAACACTTAGGCACAAGGTGCACTACCAAAAGAAGTCGCCCAACGGACCCGAACTCGAACACTACGGATTCCTCGCCGGCGCTTGATCTAAGGAAAACAAATGAAAACAAACGGGGTGAGTTGAAAACTCAATAAGCTACTAATGCAACAATATGGCATGCTAGATGCAAGACAATAATTATAACAAGTATTCATGTTATCACAATAACATTTCAATACCAAATAGGAGTAACGAGCATCACACATAACCAAACAACCCCATACTACACGAGAGGCTCGACGATCGCCAACCGTCCCATACCGGTTGGAAACCATGACCAACATTCGTTCATATAGGAAGCACATAAGAACTATAAGTAAACACATTAAAAGGGATACGGTGTCGAGGTACACCTCCGACCAAACCAATACTTCCAACCAACCAACCAATAATATACCAAGTGTAGAGCCGTTGTTGACGTGCTCGAACAAGAAAACCAATAACCAAATCAAACACATGTGAACCATCTTCTGTATTCACGTCGACGGGTGATCTCGGTCCCTACAACCCAAGAATCTACCACGGATATAGCTTACCATGGTTGTGTTTATTCCATACAACAAATGACGCTATACCCCTACTGCGGCCAACGGTAGGGCGAGGCCCGATGTATTGGCCTTCAACTATTACGTAGCCCCAGCTCACGCAATAATCGAGCGTCAATACACCGCCAACAAATATGCCATGGACTTAACTAAATGCACAAGTAGATGTTTACTCGACATTTAAACATAAAATGTCATACTCCAAAGTAGGGAGTATACCACAACAACAACAATTGACAATAATATGAATGTCACAAGTGAGTTATAATAATCTCACACCACAAATAACCAACTTACAATAATTACGACAATTTACGTAATATCAAACACACAATCGGTGTAACCAAATTTTCTAACGAATCACTCGAATCATTCAAGTATTCCCAAATCACACACGTGGTCTCATTGATTATGAAATCCTATCGAACTCCGTTAGAGTCATTTTCGGTTTCTAATGAGTTCGAGTTTACGCGAATTGATCATACCGTAAACTTAACAAATACTACTCATATTCCACAATCCTAACATGTAAACATGAGTCTTCAAAACACAACCAACAAGTCAACCACGAATTTGAAAAGTCAACATAGCCAAACATACTCAAAATTGATGATTTCTAACATATATCATCATCTAACAAGTCTAACATGTAAAACAACTCATAATAGGGAAAGAACAAGGGATAGTAGCTTACCACTTGAAGTTTCAACCCAAGCTAAGGTACATGCAAGGTCAAGAATGGCTTCTACTAGCCAATAGCTTCACAATGGTGGTGTTGGATGTTGATTTGGTCTCCAATTGAGCAATTTACAAGAGTTTCTTGCACAAACTCTCCTCTTCTCTCTCTCAAGTTTGCCAATGTTGAAGGTGAGAATATGTGTGTAAAAATGGTGTCTCTAAGGTGTAAGAGAGACTTGGAAAGGCTGAGGACAAGGTCAAAGGTCGTGGTAATTTTTCAGCCCTTGGATTGAGTCAACAAGTCAAGTTAAGTGCAGAGCCCGTCGCTATGCGGGCGCGCCATGCGGCCGCATAGCACCTATGCGAGCGCGCCATGCGTCCGCATAGAATCCAGAAACTTGGCCATTATAATGCGACTAGCCTTGTGCGAGCGCATGGGACTCATGCGGCCGCCCTATGCGGCTGCATGGAATCCAGAATGTTATGCTAAGGCTCTATGCGGCTGCATAGAGTCTGGGTAAGGCCAAAAACTATCCAAACTAAGCCAAAGTGATTCTAAAACCATTCTAAGTCATCCAATGATGAAACCAAACTCAAATCAAGTCCAAAACACATCCATAACACATTCTAAATCACATAAAGTAAAGCTTTAGATGCACATCAACTCACATGCAATTAACCATGAAACTTCTAACACAATTTCATACACTTGAAAGGTGTCCAACAACTCAATTGCAAGTGTATAAGAATGAGATTTGCACATGAAATGATTTTTTTTTTTTTTTAGGAAACAGGGACGGCACCCTGCAAAATTTTATTGATAAAAAAAGAAACCATACAAACTTGAGGGGGACAACCAGCCTGGCCCTTATAAATGGGAGGACAGAGGAGCCTGACCTCGAAAAGGAAATACAAAGAGAAATCAAAATAAACTAAATTCTAACAAATAAAAAGAAACTAATGCCGAATGTAAGGAGTCTCTTGAATGCACATGAAATGATAGGGTTAAGATAAAAGCCATAACATAGCATGAATGCAAGTGATATAAATGGTGCGGGCGTTACAGAAGGTGTATCCAAAGCGCTCCACCAGGTCTTCGGCCTTCAGCAACGGCCCTGTAGTAGTGTATCAGTTTTGAAGCGGATTGTATGCCACTGTTTTTAACTCTGCTACTAAGTCCTCTGTGCTATTTGCTGCTCCGTCGATCAATCCCAGAAAACTGTCTCCCATGAAGTCTTCTCCGAACAGGGCCAGGGCAAAATTTTTCTTATCAATAGTCCATGTGTTCTCGACCGTCACTACCTTGTAAGAGGTGTCACGAGGGCCAATAATTACTTTTTCCATTTCTTCTGCTATGAGGTTGATGTCATTGAAGATCTCCCATTTGGGGTGCATCTTTTTACTATTGTCCATCCATGGCTCAGGGAACATGAGGTAAGCCATGGTTTCTCCATGCTTGACAAAGTATCCATTCAGGGTCTTCCTGTAGGGGTTCATGGGAGGTGTCGTGTACGGCTGGTTCCTCTGAACTGCTCTGTTTCTCTTACGCTTCTCTTCCATTACTGCCGTTACTTCTGCAGGTGTTGGATTGTATCCTAGCCTAAAAGGTGGTATGCATTCTTTGATGTCCTCTTGTACCAGGTTGATTCTGCCTTGCTGACTCTTGCCTAGCCCCAGTCCTGGCATATAGCCTATATTGCCGATCATGCAATAAGGGACTATCTTTCTAGGTTCCACAACTTTTTTGTTACTGATGCCGGTTTCTTCTGTGTTCTAGATTGCATTCACCCTCGCCTGATGGATTACTTCGAATCCGCTCAAAAAGATGCCAGTGTCATCATGATCAATTTCGAGAATAGGAACATCCCCTTTTCCTTTTGATTACATGAGTTTGTCTGCCAGAATGATGACTATATGATCCTCGTGGATAAACTTCACATATTGATGGAGTGATGAAGCTACCCCTTTCACGCCATGAATCAACAGACGACCTAACAGTAGACTGAAGGTAGAAAGGATATCCAATACTTGGAACTCAACGGGCATTTCCAACGGTCCAATGGTTAGCATAAGTGTTACCACCCCAAGCACACATCGATTGGTGTTATCATGGGCTCGCACTGATTGCGATGATGGAGCTAGGTTCGAAATCTTCGTTCCGAGCTTGGCTAAAGTTGTTGTTGGACAGACATTTAGAGAAGAAACGTTGTCTATTAGAACCTTCGGTACCCTCTTTTTTTGAATACCAACTATAATATGCAGCGCATCAACATGGTCAACACCTTCCTTTGGTAAATCAAGGTCAGTGAACATGAGAACATTCCCAAAATGGATGTTTCCAATCATCTGAGTCAGCTCATCGGGCGAGGTCCCGATTGGAATGATAGCCTGACTCAATGACTTGGCAAGGCCGTCACGGTGGGTCTTGGAGGAACAGATAAGGCCCCAAATGAAAATATTAGCTTGAGTCTTCTTCATCTGAGTGAGGAGAGCGTCTTCAATGTCTTTAGCCCCAGTATCCCTGGTGCTGGTGTCAACTTCTCTATTTTTTCCTGACAGACCACTTATATCTTGAATAGCTTGGTATGCATGACCAGATCGAGTGAGATAAGAGACATCACCTCCTATCCATGAGGCCTTTTCGATGTTGTTTACTTTTGCTTGGGAAGTACCCTGGGCACTGGACAAAATGTCGCTCCAAGAGAGCATGTTGCATTCGAAATTCTCCTCCTTTGAAGACAAAGGAATTAAGAGGTACGATAATAGAGCATTGCTGAATTCAAACTCGATGGGGGAATTCACCTCTTCTGTTTCAGACTAGATGGCATTGACATGGTTAGCTGGCAGAGGATTGTTCACCACATTAGGCATGGGGTGTGGTTTCTCAATGATCTTGTCATCGATCAGGTTTTGGAATGCTCGCTGGAGCATTTGTCCGTGAGATGCCTACTAGACTGATGGTATTCATAATACTTCGCATGGTCCCATGTGGCAGGCAATGTATTGGGAGGTCTGTAACCTTCAATAGGTTTGAGGACTCCTTATGCTTTCAGCCCTCGAAAAATCAGTGACATGGGAGCGTGCAACTCATCAAAATGTCTATCATTTCTACAAAAATTATTTTTTGCACCTCTGTTACTGTTGTTTCCCAATGCATTTACAAACTCATCAGGTGAATAATTGAAAGGCATATTTCTATAATTCTGAGCAGATGGTACAACTGGCAAAGCCATAGTCGGAACATTCCCAAACATATTTACAACAGGTGCAGATGTTGCTACTGCCTTTCCTTTGGAGTATCGAAACGAGCTTGGAGGGGGATCAACTTTGATCTGTCCAGTATAGATTTCTGTGTCGATACAAAATTCGACATCTAAGATTGCAGAGAAGTCAGCATAAGGAAGGTAACGCATACGATCTAGATAAATCGGTTGAAGGTTTCTCAAAAAGATCCTGACTTGTTCAGCTGGGTCAGGCCTGTCAAGGGTTTGGGCAATCTTCTTTCTCCACCTTTCGACATATTCAGAAAATGTCTCCTTCTCCCTTTGGGTGCACGAATCAAGATCTCTCCTGTGCTTTTCCCAATTACTGTTATCTTTGTACCTCTTCTGAAACTCATTTGTGAGTTTATCCCAGGTCACAATCACAGTGCTGTCCACAGACATCAACCATTGCTTGGCAACCCCAATTAAAGTTAAGTAAAAATTGGAGGCCACTGCTTCGAAGCTTTCCCATCTCTGCTGCATAGCATGGGCGTAAGACCTAAGATGAGCAATATGGCATCTTGTCCCATCGAACTTCTCGATATCAGGCATTTTAAATTTTGGTGGCAGGATAGCAGCAGGCTGCAGTGTCATTGCTCGGGCAATAAACTCGCCTTTGTTCAAGACTTTCAAAACCATGTCTTCTAATTCTCTAATTTCTCCTTTGTTTGTAAGTTCAGTATCATTGGTATCAACCATAGCTGTGCCTGGGAACTATCCTACTGGAGGAACTGGGTAAGGTGGTGTATAGCTAGCAAATGGATATATTGGTTCGGCTAAAGGCTGTGGGTTGTAACTATTTGGGTTTAGGTGTGGGCTATCCTGAATTAGATTGGTTATGTAAAATGGAAATACATTTGGATTTGGGAAAGGAATATTGGTAGACAGAGATGTGATGTGAGCTGTAGGAGGTGTGGTAATGTTTGGGATTGGGATTGTGGTAGTCTGAGACTGGTGATGGATGTTTGGATCGAAATTTGGCCGAGGCGGGAATGTGTTAGGGTAAGACGGGTAAGTATTTGGATATGGGAAATATGGATATGGAGAGTAGGCATGCGGATATGTGGAATAGGTGTTTGGATTGGGCAGACTTACATTCACGCTTAAGGGTGATGGGTCGACAGTTCCTGTGAAAATGGGTAAAGTCTTATTATCAGCCCCTTGACCTTGGATAATGGCTGAAAACCTATTGATCATGGTTTCCATGTTTTGGTCCATCCACTGTTGCATCGCTGGGGTTGGAGCGTATCCCGGAGCCCCTATGTCATGTCCTACAGAAGTGCTATCTTCTTGATCGGCCATTTGATCCCAATGCAGACTTTCTGTACTTAATTCTGAACCCAAACTTGATACTCTTGTCAACCTCCCAGTGCTAATCCTCCTCCAATTCAAGTCCAAGTTTTTGAAAGGTTGGGATATGGGTAGGAGTTAGGTTCTCGAAGTGTTTCTGGGTACAACACAATTCATTTGTTCCTCTTTTCCTTTTGACTCGACTCACCCTATGATGGTTGGACAAGTGACAATGCTTTGTTTTGACTTGTTAACCATACCTGGAACAGTGGATTCTCTCGCCAAAATATAGGACCTTCGTATTCCACCTGTATTTCAACTCCCCAAGATTGGACAAATCTCAGGCGAAGGGCCTGTATCCTCTTCAGGATCAACCATCCGAATTGTCTAGGCATATGTCATTGACTTCTTTGTTAATCCTGTGCATGAGGATTTTGCTTGTCGACCTTTTGATCACGATGATTTCTCTTTTTGGAGAGTATGACTCTTTTTTGTATTTCATTGGTGTTTATTTCTTTGCATGCTTTTTGTTGTGATCAAATAGACTCTTTTGTAGTCCACGACTCTTTTTTGATTTGATTTTATTTCTTTTTGTCTTTGTTCACAGGATTGACAAAGCATGTTTGTGACAATAAGAACCAACCAGTCTTTGAAGTGTCTTAGAAATCTATATGGATTACGCGTGGATATGCAGGGTTAGGATGGCTTACTTTCCGGGGGGCGATTAGTAATCGCGCAGAAAGGGATAGTGTCGGCTGAAGGAATGTTGGGCGTATGACTTACCCAGTTTCACTTCAACGTGGCTATACCAGGGTTTGAAGCTTGGTAACAGTTCAGAATAAATGAGTGCGCGTGCGTGCGCAGCATCTAAGAGACTCTATCTAAATTTATTACAAATGAAAGTGAGACAGGTATATACAAAATAAGAAGGAGATATGTCCATTTTTTCTGATTCATGTGATGTGGGTTGCGCTTTGTTAGCAGTTAAAATCAGCAAGAAAGAAAACACATCCACAGATCGAGGGTTTTAAAGCCTCGAGGAAAGAGAGGAAAAGAAATGAAAAAAATGGAAATTCTATCCTATTTCTAATTATTACATTTGTATCCTACTTTCCAAAATAAAAAATACATAAATGAATGTACAAATGAATAATGGGCCTTGGCGCCCGAATACATGTACAAAATAATAATAAATGAATTTGTACCTGCAGGGGTGAGTATGGACAGAGTAGTATACTAAACAAATAACAATTTAGTCATGTTATAGAAATCAAACAAATTTGCAATATTTAAACATGTGAGCATGCAATTTATGTATAAAAAAAGAGTCTGGCTCTCTTTTTTATTTATTTAAAAACAAACGTCCCTAGCGAAGTCGCCACTGTGAGCGCCCCCGATCCGACTAGATCGTTTCGACTTTGGGCTTTTTTGCTCTTGTGGTTTCCCTTTGTGATTGTGTGGTTCGATAAATGTGAAAACACATTTATCTTTGAAAAACAGAGTCGCCACTCTCATTTATAAAGTAAACAGGAGAAAAACTTTTAGATTGTGGGTTCGGGGGCCAAGTTACGATTTGGGAAAGTTTTACGCACCCAACTAGCCCTTTCGGTCTCTACATGTTTGCATGCTCGTATTTAAGTATCGCAAGTTTGTTATTTTATGTAACAGAATATATGCTTTACATGTATTTACATATATTAAAATGTATTGAAATAATTATATTCTTCAAATATACTTTACATATTAAATGGACTAACGAACGGAAGGGGTTACCTACTGTCGTTTTACAGAATTTGGGCCAAGTTCTAGGCCGTTGTATTATATTGGATCAAGCTAGCTCGTAGCCTGACCGTTGTGCTTCCACTGCTACCGATCAAGGAAAGGAAGACATACGTTTTTGTGTGTGCGAGAGAGAGTCAATACTCTTTTCTCTTTTCTTTCTCTCTTTTCTTCCTCTAAAGAGGCTTGATAGAGAGAGAGAGTTGTGTGTGTGTGTGATCTCTTGGATGTGGGAGTGTATTATTTGTGTTCTTCTTTTCTTTTTTCTTCAGTCTGGTGAGAAAGAGAGCTGAGAGCTCTATTTATAGGAGCTGAGGGAGGGATATTACTCTCATCCCCAAGCAAGAGGAAGCTTCCTCCCAGGCACGTTTTGCCACAAAAGTCTTCAGCAGCCGGGCTGTGACGACCCAACCCCGACCCCGAGATGGGAACGCGGGTCGAGCCGTCCAAATAAGGACTACAATCATGCAAGGACTCGATTATCACAACTAACGTGACGCAACATTGGACACGAAATAAAACTCGGCATTAAAAAGCCGGAATATTTAAAACTTCAAAACCTGATATAACAATTAATAACAAGTAAACCAAGTCATCGGCGAAATTACAGCCGGAACCCAACACTAACAAGTCATGCTAATATATAAACACCTCGACGGCTAAACATGCCGGAGAAACCACATCAATAAACAAGAGCTAAAGGGATGCTCAGCGGAAGTCTTAACAAGTGAACCATATACATGTAAACAAGGCTCGGCCAACAAGTGCCGGCAAATAACAAGAGACATAAGTAGAATATTCATTAGTCTACAACAAGTACAAGTTACTATGATTACACATTCCCAAGCGAAGTCTAAATGACTTGCTTAAACCCAACGTCCTTGCAAAAGAAGAAACCAAAAGCCAACGCTACCACCTCTAGGTGAACAATCACGAGCACGAGAAGACGATCAACCTCGAGAAGACGGACTGGACGACTAGGATCTAAAACAGTAAAGGGAGGGGTAAGTCATAAAGACTTTGTAAGTAACCAATATGCATGACGGATATAATGCAAGGCATACATAGCACGTATCAAGCAAGATCATGTTAGCACGTAGTTCTCATGTCGCGATGCACATTGTTTTCACATAGGTGCGTAATTAAATCACATAGGATTAGGATATGTTATAGAACCGGTGCCGCTTCGTAGTCCCTGAAATAGACAAGGTTATAACGATTGTATTTGTCGGATGCACGTGTATGATACATCGACCACGATTAGTATTATTCCAAGCGCCCTTTTGGTTACGACATGGTACTCTTCTCCACTGTGATCAGTAGTGAAGGGTGTGTGCAAGTTATGGTATGGCGACCCATCGTCATCATGAACCTCATGATTCATGACTATGATGCATCGTTGACCATCGATACAATTCACTTAATGCCAGCTGGACTAATGGTATGTCAAGTAGGTATTTACTTGTCATACAAATCAAGTAAGGAGCAAGTTCGACAAGAGCGAACTTGTCCGAGTCAAGTAGATGTTTACTCACGTAATAAATCAAGTAATGGAGCGAGGTCGACAAGAGCGACTCGTCCGATCAAGTAAGCATGTTATTCTATAATGTACAAGTCGAGCAATAGATCAATCATGTCAAGAATTCCCAAGAACAATTTTACAATTCGATTGAACTCTAAACGTCGTAGGGATTTGTTTGTAGAGTCGGTATTGTTCAATGACTCTCTAACGCAACTCCGAGGAGTTATTGCTAAAATATTCCTAAGTAGCGAATGAATGCTATGTGCAATTCATGGCTCTTTTCTAAGTTCTCGATTCGTATGCAATTAGACTATATGTCATTCGTGACTTTTAGTCCATCAAGATTTAAGTCCCACACTTGTGAACCCTAACATGTCCATCAATTTTTGAAGTGATGAATTATAACAAGTCCAAGAACAAAAGTTATTCCAAGTTCATCCTAGAACATTATTCATACTTGACACAAGTCCAAATTATCAATGATGAGTCATTAACCCAAAATTTACAGAAAATTTACTTAAGGAATTTCAAGTTTTTAACATGATGCATGTCTTCTTAAACATGTAAACTAAAACTATCATGAAGGGAGCATACTTGATATTGAGCATACAAGACAAGGGATTGGGTACTTACCTCAAACACACAATTTAACCCAACAAAGAAGAATCAAAGCCTCCCAAGTTGTTTCTCTAGTCTCAAGGAACACCAATATGGCTTTGCATGCAAGTTTGAGTGGTTGGAAATGGAGGAGATGAAAACACACGTGATCTCACCAAGAACACACAGTCTCTCTCTCAATTGTTCTTAGAGTTGTTTTGGGTGAAGTGGGTGAAGTGGATGTTATTTCCTGGGGTTGACTTGGTTGAGGAGGTGTGAGTGAGCCAGCTTTGTCACTTAGGTACGTGTCTCAACCCCAATAAACAGTCTTACAAGTTAATAAATATAAAATAAAGCTACAGCGCAACAGGCGATCGCCCTCCCACGAAACAAGGCGATCGCTTTGACCTTACGCTACAAAGCGATCGCTTTGTTAAAGACCAAGCGATCGCTTTGTACCCGGTTCTCAATAGTGCATTCGTCTACAAAGCGATCGCTCGTCCAAAAACAAGGCGATCGCTTTGTACCCAATATGCACCTCACTGAGTACAAAGTCATTTTGGTTACTAAAAATCATACCAAATCATTTTTGTATGAACAACACAAGTAAACAAAGCTAAAACAAGCGTAGTTACCCAATTACCATTCATATACTAACATGGCATTTCTATTCATGCAAACAAGATATATAACATGCAATTTATGCAATTAAGAGAACTAGGATGTCACATCCTCCCTCCTTAAAGGAATTTAGTCCCTAAATTCACTTACCATCTAATCAAACAAGTATGGATACTTCTCTCGCATCTCACTCTCGGTTTCCCAAGTGGCTTCTTCCATCAAATGATTCTTCCACAAAACTTTCACTAGTGGTATCCTCTTAGTCCTCAAGATTTGTTCTTTGGTATCAAGAATCTTCACCGGCTTCTCAACATAGGAAAGATCGGGTTCAAAGGTAATCTCTTCATAGGCAAGAACATGTGATTCATCCTTCATATATTTGCGGAGCATAGAAACGTGAAACACATCATGAATACCGAAATAGACGGTGGCAATGCAATCCGGTAAGCTAAAGAACCAACCCTCTCAAGAATTTCGAACGGACCAATATACCTTGGTGAAAGTTTCCCTTTCTTACCAAATCTCTTAGTACCCCGCGGCGATATTTTCAAGAACACAAAGTCTCCAACTTGGAACTCAAGATCGCGTCTCGGTTATCCGCATAGCTTTTACGCCTACTCGAGCCGTACGCAATCTCTCTCTAATCAACTTGACATCCTCGGCCGATTGTTGTACCATCTCGGAACCCCATAACTTAGCTTCTCCAACTTCGTCCCAACAAATTGGTGAACGACACTTACGCCCATACAAAGCCTCATAAGGAGCCATCTCAATGCTAGATTGGTAGCTGTTATTATATGCAAACTCGCCAACGGTAGATGTGAATCCCAATTGCCCTTGAAATCCATAGCACAAGCACGAAGCATGTCCTCTAATATCGTATCAATCTCTCCATTGTCCATCGGGGATGAAAAGCGTACTCAAGTTAAGTTTGGTACCCAAGGCCTTCGTAATGAATGCCAAAATCTCGAGGTGAATCTAGGATCTCTGTCCGACACAATACTAACGGGGACACCATGTAGCGATAATCTCCGGATATACAATGCGCCAACCGACTCAAACCGTAAGTCATCGCAATAGGAATAAAATGGGACGACTTCGTCAACCTATCAACAATAACCCAAACAAAGATCGAAGCCCTACGAGTACGCGGCAACCCCGTGACAAAATCCATCGTGATATGTTCCCATTTCCACTCCGGAATCTCAAGTGGTGAAGTAGACCGGCGGGTCTCGGTGCTCCGCCTTAACCCGACATGTCAAACATCTAGAAACATATTCAGCTATCTCCTCTTCATACCGTTCCACCAAAGCGCCTCTTCAAGTCACGGTACATCTTAGTACTACTGGATGTATCGTGTACTTGGCTTTGTGAGCCTCATCAAGGACCATACGTTTCACTTCATCGGAAGAAGGAACACAAACCCTATTCGAAATGTCAAGATCCCATCATTCATCGCAAACCCGGTGTAGCATTCTCTCCCAATCGATCAATAATCTTCTTCAATTCGGGATCAATAACTTGAGCCTCCTTAATCAACCCAAATAAAGCGGCGTAGCACGAACATTAGCAAATAGAACACTACGCCCACTTACAATAGGACTCCATTCCGGACATCCTCTAGCATCTTCCATTCCCTCATCATCATACAAGACATATAAGCCTTCCTACTCAAGGCATCGCAACAACATTCGCTTTTCCGGATGGTAAAGAATAGTAAAATTATGATCCTTAAGCTTCTCCATCCAACGCCTCTGTCTCATATTCAACTCCTTCTGCGAGAAGAGGTACTTCAAACTCTTATGATCGTATACACCTCAAACTTCGCTCCATACGGGTAATGTCTCCACTTGTGAAGCGAAAACAATTGCCGCCAATTCAAGGTCGTGAGTTGGGTAATTCGTTCATATGGTGACAACTTCTTGAAGCATAGGCAATCACCTTCCCGTTTTGCATAAGCACGCAACCCAAGCCTTCTAACGAAGCGTCACTATAAATTACAAAGTTATCACATCCATTAGGCAATGCTAAAACAGAGCCGTGGTCAATCTTTTCTTCAACTCTTGAAGCGGCCTCGCACTTATCACTCCAAATGAAAGTAGACTTTTTCTGAGTCAAATTAGTCATGGGAGTAGCAATCTTGGAGAATCCCTCAATGAACCTACGGTAGTAACCCGCCAAGCCCAAGAAACTACGAACTTCGGTTACCGTTCTAGGAGTCTCCCATTTAGTAATAGCCTCCACCTTAGAAGGATCCACCGCAATACCCTCACTAGAAACAACGTGCCCAAGAAAAGATACTTGTTCAAGCCAAAATGCACACTTGCTAAATTTCGCATAAAGTTTCTTTTCTCGCAACAAGGAAAGAACCACTCTCAAATGGTTAGCATGTTCCTCTCGCGACTTTGAGTACACTAAAATATCATCGATGAAAACCACAACAAAGCAATCCAAATACTCATGAAACACCCGATTCATCAAGTCCATGAAAGCCGCAGCGCGTTTGTCAACCCAAACGGCATCACCACAAACTCATAGTGACCATAACGTGTCCGAAAAGCTGTCTTTGGGACATCCTCCGCCCGAACTCTCAACCGGTGATAACCACTCCTCAAGTCTAGCTTGGAATACACCACGGATCCCGAAGTTGATCGAAGAGATCATCAATGTGAGGTAAAGGGTACCTATTCTTGATAGTAACCTGGTTCAATTGGCGATAGTCAATGCACAACCGCAAACTACCATCCTTCTTCTTCACAAACAATACGGTGCACCCCACGGAGACACACTCGGTTTAATGAACTCCTTATCGAGAAGTTCCTGCAATTGGTCTTTCAACTCCCTTAACTCAGTGGGGCCATTCTATAAGGTGCTCTAGAAATTGGTGAAGTTCCGGCAATAGTTCAATGCAAAACTCTAACTCTCGGTCGGGAGGTAATGCAAAATCATTTGAAAAGACATCCGGAAATTCATTAACTACCGGTACATCTTCTATATTAACAGACATGCTAGTATCAAGCACACAAGCAATATACCCGTGCACCCCGAGATAGAAGTTTCCTAGCCCGCAGCGAAATGATATGTATACTATTCATGGCATGATCACCCGTAAACACAAATTCGAATACGGGCATGGCAAAAGTAACTCTTTACGACGACAATCAACTAGAGCATGATAAGTGCACAACCAATCCATACCCAAGATCAAATCAAAATCCCGAATAGGCAAAACTACTAGATCCGCATGCAAGACCCGATCACATACAAGCACATCACAAGCTTTATAAACTTCCGACGCCAATAATTGATCACCCAACGGTGTAGACACTTCAAGCACATAAGGTAAGCGAGAAGGTAACACGCACAAATGCTCAATGAAATGCGATGCAACATAGGAATGAGAAGACCGGATCTATAAGAACTCGAGCCCTATGGCCGAAGGCGAGAGAATACCTCCAATAAGCGAGGTCGACTCGGAACACCACGGTCAAGCGCAAAACACGAGCTTGGGCCTTAGGACGCCCATCACTATCCCTCTTGGTGCCCGCCGAACCGAACCCACGGTGAGTAGTCTTAAACTTGGGACAATCTTTCACTCGGTGACTTGAATCTCCACAACCCAAACACGCCCAAGTCGACCCTACACTCATTGTACGAATGCCCACTGTGACAAAAGGAACACTACGGGCTCACTCCGCCTTGCGCCTTGCGAAGGCGGAGTACGATTATCACGACTATCGTACGCCTAGGCTGTCCATCCGATTGCCGCCTAGCGACCACCGTTACGGCGGTTGCCACGACCTGCACCGATTACCGCGACCCCTTCCCGAATGCCGCGAGGTCACACGAGATGGCTAGCTGCGATGATTGCGATGCGAGGATCGCACAAGCTTCACTGTGCTCTCTATATCTCTCTCGATCTCATAGGCGCGATCAATCGCACCCCTATAGTCGTCAACCGCAATGACAAGAGCTGCCTTCTATACTCGGTCTTTAGACCCTTAACGAACTTGAGCACCCTCATGGGCTCATCGGGTACAAGATGTGCACAATAACGAGACAGTTCGGTGAACTTGGTGAATCGAGCCTTGTCATAGAACCTGTTCTAGATCCGGAACTCTTTCTCCCTCTTTCTCCTCACCACCATAGGTACATAAGAAGCCTTGAACTCCTTCTCGAAATTAGACCAAATCCTTGGAACCGGTTAAGATCCCACTTGCCAACAATACTCTCCACCAATGATTCGCCGCCCTCTCGGCTTATACACGGCTAAGACAACCTCTTCTTCCGTGCGGTCTAGAGCCGCAAAGATTTTCTCCAAGTCCTCCAGCCATAACTCGCTTTACTAGCATCGGACTCTCCCTCGAAAGATGGAGGTTTCATCTTCAAGAACCTCTCCAAAGTAGTATTATTTCTAGCTCTAGGTCTGGCGGTGCCTCGTTACGAGGTGGTGAAACTTCCGCCTCGGTTGGTTCGGTGGTGGTGGTGGAGGTGGTACACCTCTGCTTGACCCTCTTGTGCCAACTCGGTCATAACAGTCATCATTCTACGAAACAAGCCCGCCATACGGGCATTCTCATCACCCCGATTCGAGGTGGGGGTACCTCAACTTCGGGTTCTTCGGAGTTCTAGCCTCGGCTCGGCAGAACCCTTCTAGGCCTGCCTCTACCTCGACCAATACCGGCTCCACCGCTACTAGCCCCGGTCTAGGTCGCACCATGATACACCTATAAGAAATCACTCGACGTTAGAACATCACACAAGAACTTAACCCAACTAGGCCATGGAACCTATCGGCCGATAGCTAACCTATAAAGCTCGATACCAAGCTGACGACCCAACCCCGACCCCGAGATGGGAGCGGGTCGAGCCGTCCAAATAAGGACTACAATCATGCAAGGACTCGATTATCACAACTAACGTGACGCAACATTGGACACGAAATAAAACTCGGCATTAAAAGCCGGAATATTTAAAACTTCAAAACGATATAACAATTAATAACAAGTAAACCAAGTCATCGGCGAAATTACAGTAGGAACCCAACACTAACAAGTCATGCTAATATATAAACACCTCGACGGCTAAACATGCGGAGAAACCACATCAATAAACAAGAGCTAAAGGGATGCTCAGGAAGTCTTAACAAGTGAACCATATACATGTAAACAAGGCTCGGCCAACAAGTGCCGGCAAATAACAAGAGACATAAGTAGAATATTCATTAGTCTACAACAAGTACAAGTTACTATGATTACACATTCCCAAGCGAAGTCTAAATGACTTGCTTAAACCCAACGTCCTTGCAAAAGAAGAAACCAAAAGCCAACGCTACCACCTCTAGGTGAACAATCACGAGCACGAGAAGACGATCAACCTCGAGAAGACGGACTGGACGACTAGGATCTAAAACAAAAGGGAGGGGTAAGTCATAAAGACTTTGTAAGTAACCAATATGCATGACAGATATAATGCAAGGCATACATAGCACGTATCAAGCAAGATCATGTTAGCACGTAGTTCTCATGTCGCGATGCACATTGTTTTCACATAGGTGCGTAATTAAATCACATAGGATTAGGATATGTTATAGAACCGGTGCCGCTTCGTAGTCCCGAAATAGACAAGGTTATAACGATTGTATTTGTCGGATGCACGTGTATGATACATCGACCACGATTAGTATTATTCCAAGCGCCCTTTTGGTTACGACATGGTACTCTTCTCCACTGTGATCAGTAGTGAAGGGTGTGTGCAAGTTATGGTATGGCGACCCATCGTCATCATGAACCTCATGATTCATGACTATGATGCATCGTTGACCATCGATACAATTCACTTAATGCCAGCTGGACTAATGGTATGTCAAGTAGGTATTTACTTGTCATACAAATCAAGTAAGGAGCAAGTTCGACAAGAGCGAACTTGTCCGAGTCAAGTAGATGTTTACTCACGTAATAAATCAAGTAATGGAGCGAGGTCGACAAGAGCGACTCGTCCGATCAAGTAAGCATGTTATTCTATAATGTACAAGTCGAGCAATAGATCAATCATGTCAAGAATTCCCAAGAACAATTTTACAATTCGATTGAACTCTAAACGTCGTAGGGATTTGTTTGTAGAGTCGGTATTGTTCAATGACTCTCTAACGCAACTCCGAGGAGTTATTGCTAAAATATTCCTAAGTAGCGAATGAATGCTATGTGCAATTCATGGCTCTTTTCTAAGTTCTCGATTTGTATGCAATTAGACTATATGTCATTCGTGACTTTTAGTCCATCAAGATTTAAGTCCCACACTTGTGAACCCTAACATGTCCATCAATTTTTGAAGTGATGAATTATAACAAGTCCAAGAACAAAAGTTATTCCAAGTTCATCCTAGAACATTAATCATACTTGACACAAGTCCAAATTATCAATGATGAGTCATTAACCCAAAATTTACAGAAAATTTACTTAAGGAATTTCAAGTTTTTAACATGATGCATGTCTTCTTAAACATGTAAACTAAAACTATCATGAAGGGAGCATACTTGATATTGAGCATACAAGACAAGGGATTGGGTACTTACCTCAAACACACAATTTAACCCAACAAAAGAAGAATCAAAGCCTCCCAAGTTGTTTCTCTAGTCTCAAGGAACACCAATATGGCTTTGCATGCAAGTTTGAGTGGTTGGAAATGGAGGAGATGAAAACACACAGTGATCTCACCAAGAACACACACAGTCTCTCTCTCAATTGTTCTTAGAGTTGTTTTGGGTGAAGTGGATGTTATTTCCTGGGGTTGACTTGGTTGAGGAGGTGTGAGTGAGCCAGCTTTGTCACTTAGGTACGTGTCTCAACCCCAATAAACAGTCTTACAAGTTAATAAATATAAAATAAAGCTACGGCGAACAGGCGATCGCCCTCCCACGAAACAAGGCGATCGCTTTGACCTTCTGCCTACAAAGCGATCGCTTTGTTAAAGACCAAAGCGATCGCTTTGTACCCAGTTTCTCAATAGTGCATTCTGTCTACAAAGCGATCGCTCTGTCCAAAAACAAGGCGATCGCTTTGTACCCAGTATGCACCTCACTGAGTACAAAGTCATTTTGGTTACTAAAAATCATACCAAATCATTTTTGTATGAACAACACAAGTAAACAAAGCTAAAACAAGCAGTAGTTACCCAATTACCATTCATATACTAACATGGCATTTCTATTCATGCAAACAAGATATATAACATGCAATTTATGCAATTAAGAGAACTAGGATGTCACACGGGCATTCTGCAGAGCAACCATGTGGCTTGACTTTGAGGGAAATGTCTAGTTTGGTACGTGGCACATCAGGCATGGTGTCCGCGCACCAAACCCTGTTTTTGTGGTTTCAGCGCACCAAGCAAGGCTTCAGCGCACCAAACCTATTTTTTGTCTTTTTCAGGCTTTGTGTCTTGCACTCTGGCCCTTCAAAGCTGTGTATCTTCAGTCTGGACCCTTGATGTTGATCTAACTGAAGTTTGTTTGTATGTTGGACGTCGTTAGTCCTGTTGAATAGGTTGTTTCCTGAAATGATCATAGAAACAAGTGTTAGTCCATTTGTAAATAAACAATTGTTTATAGGACAATTCGTATAATGTAGGTGTACGAATTCTGGGTGTCTATAGAATCTTGTTCGATTTGTGGTGTTTATAGTCATGTTACTAATATATGCCCTTCTCGAGAACAGTTTCCTAAATTTTTGGAATAGGCAAACTCCATGTCATTTCCACAAAGGGGGCGAAATGTTCCTTACTCAAATACTTACAATCCTGGGTGGAGGAATCATCCAAACTTCTCGTGGAGCAACCAAAAGCCTCCTCATCAATAACCCCCTCCCTCAGCAATAACAACAATAATCATTTCAACCCAACAAGCCCTCGTTGGAAGAGACTCTCCAAAGCTTCATAATGGTGAGTCAGAAAAATTAGCAAGATAATGAGTAGAGGCACAAGAAACACGAGGCCTCGTTTCGAAAGTTGGAAGCACATGTGGGGCAAATTGCAGAATCCTTACAAGGGCACAAACAGGGCACCTTCCTAAGTCAGCCGGAAGCAAAAGCAGTCACAACACTCCGGAGTGGTAAGAAAATAGGAGAAAAGGTAAGTTCTAATTCTATTTCTGATAGTACTTGTGATATGCCTTGTAATATGGGGGAAAAACAGAAAGAGGATCTTCCTCAGAAAAATGAAAAATTACCTTCCCCCAAGCCCTATATGCCACTGTGAACACCCCGATCTGCAGATCGTTACCCCGGGCCTTTTCTGCTCTTAGACTTTCCTCTGTGATTAGTGTGTTATAAACGTGCAAAAACACATTTATTTTGTAAAAACATAGTTGCCACCCTCGTTTAAGAAGTAAACGAGAGAAAAACTAAGATTGTGGGTTCGGGGGCCAAGTTACGATTTCAGAAGGTTTTACGCACCCATCTCGCCCTTTCGGTCTCTACATTTTTGCATGCTTGTATTTAAGTATCGCGAGTTTGTTATTTTATGTGACTAGGAAATGTAATACGGAGTATTTATATCTCCGCTTATGTATATATGTTTATATACTAATATATATACTCTAAGTATTTGATAGGACAGATTTATACTATCTATTTCCTATGTTTCCGTCCTTATTATTCTTTATTTCCATGTATTTAGTATAGGTTTGATGTATTTTGAGTGAGTTATGTTTTGTGAGGATTATGTGAGAATCAATGTAATTCGAGAGAAATTTAGAGAGTTTATTATGTAATCGTTTTTGGTTCTCAAAGAAGCTCAAGATCATCATTTCTACATCGATGAAAGTCAACAAAGTCAAGACAAAGTCAACCAAAGAAGACCCGAAGCGAGCCAAAGAGTCATGAGGAAAATGAAGAATTCTGAGATTTTAGGCTTTAGGACGAGTCGTCCCCAATTTGCCTAACAATTCCCCATCAAAGGGACGACTGATTCAGGGCTTCGGGACGAGTCGTCCCCAATTTGCCTAACTATTCCCCATCAAAGGGACGACTGACTCAGGACTTAAGGGACGAGTTGTCCCCTGGAGGACGAGTCGTGCCCCAGGCGACTTATGACATCAGCGACGGGTTTTGTACCAGATTTTGATGTTTTTAATTATTTTATTTTTCCTTTTTGAACTAGGTTTTGAGGGAGGGGGTATAAATACTCTCTCTTGTCATTATTTTAGGGTTATCATCTCTTCTCACTAGTTTCTTAACAACAAAACATTGGAGTTTGAATTTCATGGAAGGCTAATTCCCTATTGCTTTGGATTGTAAAGCTTGAACCGTTTTGGATATCAATTGAGGTTTGAACTTTCTTATTATTTTCCCTTGATTACAATTTTACTTGTTCTTAATTCAAATCTATTTCTAGGGTTTTGAGAAATTGATCAATCTCTTAATCCTTTTAATTGATTATTGCTAGATTTCCCTTTTATCGTGTCGGACTAGGGTTTTCATTGTAGCACCTTCGCAATTCTTGTATGTGTCATCCTGAATTGTGATTAAAGTAAAATTGGCTTTAATTCTATTTGAAATAGTAATAGATTAATTTCTTGATCTTAATCTCTTAAAGCTTTCATCAATTAATACATTGAATCTTGATCGTGTCGACTAGGTTTAATTATTAATTAGGATTATTATTTGAGCGTGTCGTCGATAGTAATTACTAACAAAGAAGAGATAGAGATTTTATATCTCGTGATCAAGTAATTAGGGAAAAGAAAGAAAGAATCATTCCTATGATATTGATTGATAAACGGGGATAGTTTTACATATCCAAAGTGCTTTTACCATAATTGTTTACAACTTAGATTTTACTTCCCGTCTTAGGAACATTAATTCAACCAACAAACAAACCCCCCATTTACTTTGTGTCGTGACTAGATCGTAATCAATAACCGTTCTTCGTGCATCGATCCTGGACTTGCTCTAGCTTCATATTTGTGGCCGAGTCCCGGTTAATTTAGTAGGTGTGCGACATTGCCTGCCAAATTTTGGCGCCGTTGCGGAGGAACGGTGTAATTGTTTACGTTCTTATGGCATATGTTATGAGGTGACTCATCCTACAGATTCGTGTCCAACATTACGAGCAGGTGAGTTTGAAGATGTGAATGCAATCGGGTTCGGAGGCCAAAGACAGAATACCTACAACCCAAATTGGAAGAACCACCCGGGGTCTAGTTGGTCTAATCCGAATAGGGTACTGCAACCACAGTTCGGCAATTAGTTCGGTAATCAGCTGTGTTTTCAGCCGCAGCAGCCGCAACAGCAGTCACAGCAGGGACAGTCTACAGATGATATGTTCCGTTCTCTGGCTCAGAGTATGACTACCTTATCTAACGGCCTGCAGCAGTATCAGCAGAGGACGGATACTAGCATCAGTGGTCTTGAGAGACAGATGGGTCAGATTGCAGATGCTGTGGGGAGGTTGGAGGCTATGAATTTGGGGAAGTTGCTATCAAGAACGAAACTGAATCCTAACCAGAAAAATGTGAGTGCTATGATGCTGAGGAGTGGTAAGGAGTTGATGGACACAGTAATTAATGAGGAACCGGAATTAGAGGTTGAGAAGACGGAACCGACCGAAAAAAATTTGGAGGAAAAGGGTACTACATCTGAGTCAGTACCACCAGTAGTTGAGCCGGAGGTGCCGTTCCCTCATGCCTTGAGAGAGTCGAGGAAGCCTGAGCCTGACAAGGCTATTTTTGATACTTTCAAAAGGCTAGAGGTGAACATCCCATTCTTGGACCTTCTTCAGACCGTTCCGAGATATGCTAAGTTTCTGAAAGAGTTGTGTACCACCAAGAGAAATCAGAAGCTAAGTAGTCAGAAAAAGGTTAAGGTTAGTGAGCATGTATCTGCAGTATATCAGAGGAAGATGCCCAAGAAGTGCAGTGATCCGGGGATGTTTGTGATTCCCATTTCTCTAGGGGTCTTTTCTGAACATAAGGCAATGCTCGATTTGGGGGCTTCAATCAATGTTATGCCTTATACATTGTATGAGAACCTAAAATTAGGGCCATTGCAAGACACTCGGGTAGTGATACAGCTGGCTAACCGGTCTAATGCTTATCCGAAGGGGGTAGTGGAGGATGTTCTTGTACGGGTTGGTAAAATGATATTTCCGGCTGATTTTTATGTGTTGGAAATGGATTCGGATCACAAGGCTCCCATTCTACTTGGAAGGCCTTTCATGTCTACAGCAAGAACCAAGTTGGATATGGCCAATGGTTCTTTATCTATGGAATTCGATGGGCAAGTCATGGAGTTCAACATCTTTGACTCCATGAAATACCCAAAGGATGTCCATTCCCTATGTTTCATGGATGTGATTGAGCCGGTGGTGGAGGATGTGTTCGAGGTGAGTAGTGCGAATGATGATATGAAGTCAGTTTTAGAGAATGCTTTGGGGTTTGCTGAGATGGACTTTGAAATTTCTGAAAGTTTGAAGGAAGCGGTGATGAGTCTTTCGGGTGGTGCTCCGGTTTATGGTAAGGTGCATTTAGAGATTCCACCAGGGAAGCCAGTGCCGTCTATTGAGAAGGTACCCGAGCTCGAATTGAAGACCCTACCGGAGGGCTTAAAGTATGTGTATTTGGGAGAAAATAAGACATTACCGGTAGTGATCTCGAGCAAGTTGAATGAAGCTCAAGAGGAGAAATTGGTAGGGGTGATTCAGGCTAGGAAGGAGGTTATTGGGTGGACTATTGCCGATCGTAAGTGCATAAGTCCATCCTTGTGTACACATATGATAGTTCTGGAGGATGATGCTAAGCTGGTAAAACAACCCCAAAGTAGAATGAATCCACCGATGATGGAGGTGGTGAAGAAGGAGGAAGGTGAAGAGCAGGACCAGGGTGGTCAGGGTGGTGAGCTAAATCAGAACCAGCAGGGTTCTTTGGATCAGTGGGCCCAGATGAAGGCATTTATTAAGGAGCAGCGTGCCAGGAGAGCTGCTCGGAGGGAGAGACAAACTGCTCGGCAGGCCCAGTTTGGTGGGGCTTCTAGTTCACATCAGTGATGGTATCTCCCTATCTTTTCCTTTTACATTTTTATCGCCCTTAATCTTTATTTCACACACATTGAGGACATTGTGCGGTTTAAGCGTGGGGGGGAGGATTTTTCTATCTGTACATAGTATTCTTAAAAAAAAAAAAATGATGAAAGAAAAAAAAAAGAGAAAAAAAAATTCTGAAAAAAAAAAGAAGAAAGAAAATCTGAGTGGCTAAGTGAAAACCCGAAAGGGCACTTAGGCAAAAGGTGAGGATTGAGTATTTAATATCATTTGTAATCACCGGCGTTGGTTGGCATAAGGGAGGTTTGGAGTGAAGGGTAGGTATAATCTTCGAGTTGGAGGTTTGATTTAGAGGAGATAGGTTAGAAACCCTCGTCATTTTTAGGAGTTATAAGGGGAGTAGGTGTTCTATACGAGGTAGTCTTGGTGCGGGACCTCTACCCAAGCAAGACTTTTATTCGAGGGTGTTTGTAGTGTGAGCCAAGCGTGGGGGAAACATAGGACATATTTTAGTTCCCCTTGGCTTTTATTTGTGTGGACCTTAGTTTGGATACCGTTTTAGTTTGGGAGTTGGCATCAAACTAAGGTCATTATTTTCATTGTTTTTATTTAGTGTTATAAGGAGACGGAGTTCCTATTACTCCGATGGTTTTTATTTGTCTTTGACTTGTGTTGGCGGATTAGAGGAGGCTAGGAATCATTTACCCTTCATGCATCTGTTTTAGACCGGTGTTAGATTGGAGTTTAGGATATTACTCAGGGATGAGTAATGGTCTAAGCGTGGGGGTATTTGATAGGACAGATTTATACTATCTATTTCCTATGTTTTCGTCCTTATTATTCTTTATTTCCATGTATTTAGTATAGGTTTGATGTATTTTGAGTGAGTTATGTTTTGTGAGGATTATGTGAGAATCAATGTAATTCGAGAGAAATTTAGAGAGTTTACTATGTAATCGTTTTTGGTTCTCAAAGGAGCTCAAGATCATCATTTCTACATCGATGGAAGTCAACAAAGTCAAGACAAAGTCAACCAAAGAAGACCCGAAGCGAGCCAAAGAGTCATGAGGAAAATGAAGAATTCTGAGATTTTAGGCTTCGGGACGAGTCGTCCCCAATTTGCCTAACTATTCCCCATCAAAAGGACGACTGATTCAGGGCTTCGGGACGAGTCGTCCCATGGAGGACGAGTCGTGCCCCAGGCGACTTATGACGTCAGTGACGGGTTTTGTACCAGATTTTGATGTTTTTAATTATTTTATTTTTTCTTTTTGAACTAGGTTTTGAGGGAGGGAGTATAAATACTCTCTCTTGTCATTATTTTAGGGTTATCATCTCTTCTCACTAGTTTCTTAACAACAAAACATTGGAGTTTGAATTTCATGGAGGGCTAATTCCCTATTGCTTTGGATTGTAAAGCTTGAACCGTTTTGGATATCAATTGAGGTTCGAACTTTCTTATTATTTTCCCTTGATTACAATTTTACTTGTTCTTAATTCAAATCTATTTCTAGGGTTTTGAGAAATTGATCAATCTCTTAATCCTTTTAATTGATTGCTAGATTTCCCTTTTATCGTGTCGGACTAGGGTTTTCATTGTAGCACCTTCGCAATTCTTGTATGTGTCATCCTGAATTGTGATTAAAGTAAAATTGGCTTTAATTCTATTTGAAATAGTAATAGATTAATTTCTTGATCTTAATCTCTTAAAGCTTTCATCAATTAATACATTGAATCTTGATCGTGTCGACTTGGTTTAATTATTAATTAGGATTATTATTTGAGCGTGTCGCCGATAGTAATTACTAACAAAGAAGAGATAGAGATTTTATATCTCGTGATCAAGTAATTAGGGAAAAGAAAGAAAGAATCATTCCTATGATATTGATTGATAAACGGGGATAGTTTTACATATCCAAAGTGCTTTTACCATAATTGTTTACAACTTAGATTTTACTTCCCGTCTTAGGAACATTAATTCAACCAACAAACAAACCCCCCATTTACTTTGTGTTGTGACTAGATCGTAATCAATAACCGTTCTTCGTGGATCGATCCTGGACTTGCTCTAGCTTCATATTTGTGGCCGAGTCCCGGTTAATTTAGTAGGTGTGCGACATTGCTGCCAGTATAACAAGTGTAATACATGTATTTACATATCAAATGTATTGAAATAAATATATACACATTTATAATATATTTATTTACATATTAAAATTGGATAAAGTAACGAACGGAAGGAGTTACCTTCTGTTGTTTTACAGAATTCGAGCCAAATTCTAGGCCGTTGTGTTATATTATATCAAGCTAGCTCATAGCCTGACCGTTGTGCTTTCACTGCTACCGATATGAGGAAAAGAAGACTTACATTTTGTGTTTGTGTTGTGTGTATTGTGTGTGTTGTGTGTGTGAAAGAGGGAGAGTTTGAGAACTCTTCTTTTTCTTTCTTTTCTTTTCGTTTTCCTTCTTCAGAGAGGGAGAGTTGGATGTTGTATTGTTTTCTTGGATGCGGGAGTGTTCCTTGTGTGTTTTGAAGGAGAGAACTGAGAGCTCTTATATAGGAGGCTAAGAGGGCAAGTTTGTAGGAAGCTTCGTTTTGCCTTCAAAGTCTTCAGCAGCCAAACAGCTTGACTTTGGGGGTAAAATGCTTGTTTGGTGCGCGGCGCACTAGGCATGGTGTCCGCGCACCAAACCTTGTTTCTATTGATTCAGCACACCAAAACTGCTTTTTGGCTTTTTACAGGCTTTGTGTCTTGCACTTTGGCCCTTCTAAGCTTTGTGTCTTCAGTCTGGACCCTTGATGTTGATCGTTGATTGCGTTTGCGGACGTTGTTAGTCCTATTTGATAGTTTGTTTCCTAAAATGGTCATAGAAGCAAGTGTTAGTCCATTTGTAAATAAACAATTGTTTATAGGACAATTCATATAATGTAGGTGTACGAATCCTGGGTATCTACAGCCACCAGTTCCATTCCCTGGTAAATTAATGAAAAACAAGATGGATAAACAGTTTTTGGAAATTTATGAAATGCTTTCAAAAGTTAACATAAATTTTCCTTTGCTCAATGTGATTAAAAACATTCCATCTTATGCAAAGTTTTTCAAAGATCTTAACACAAGGAAACATCGATATGAGAAAGATGAGAAAGTAATTGTTTCTGAAAATGTTTGTGCCGTCCTCCAATAGAACCTTCCACCTAAATTGAAAGACCCCGGAAGTTTTAATATTCAAATCAATTTGGGGGATTCAAAGAATGGAAAGACGATGTTAGATTTAGGTTCTAGTATTAACTTGATGACATATTCTGTGTATGTGCAATTGGGTTTGGGAGAACTAAAACCCACTACAATGTCCCGACAATTGGCTAACCATTCGGTCAAACATCCTTTGGGCATTGTAGAGGACATTTTAGTTCAAGTTGATAAGTTAATTTTTCCTGTGGACTTTGTAGTGTTAGAAATGGAGAAAAATGTTAGCAATAATCATGAACTTTCCTATTCTGCTTGGGCGACCTTTCATGGCTATTGCTAATACAGTGATAAATGTGAAAAATGGCAAATTATCCATGTCTGTGATGGATGAAACTGTTGAGATTTCTATTTTTGATGCCATGTATTTATATTTGGAGACTAATGTTGTAGCTGTTGGAGATCTTCAGATTTGAGAGGTTCAAATGGAGTGCATTTAATGCAATGTTACGTGCATTAAATGCACACAAATGTTGTTGAAATCTGATTGGCGAAATGGGTCTTCCAAGGTTGACACTAGTTGGTGCTGCAAACTTTGCTAAAAATGGGTAGACAAAGTGCAGTTTGCAGAGTGTCCTTTCTGGAAAGATAGCCTGAAATGGAAAGGTTCAATAAATGAACCATGTGAAGCTAAAAGGACTCGGCAAGCTAGAAGGTGGTTAAGTTTTGGGATAGATATGTTTTGGGTTATAAATAAATTATATATAGTAATGGGTTGTGTTGTACTCGAAGACTGGACGTCTTCCTTTGAGTTGTTTCATAGTTGTGGTTGTGTTGTACGAACGTTTCCTGTCTCTCTTCAAGACGAGTTATATATGTAGAATTGTATGTCATTAAGTTGTGTTAGTTATTATTGGTTTGTTATCCAGATGGTTAGTTGTAAGACCCCGTACCAAAGTATTTTAATAAAAATCAATCCGGAAAAAGAAATAAGAAACTTTAAAGTTTAAAAACGCTAAAGAATTGGTACATACCATGGTATACATTTTTAATTAGGAATTTGGTTTAGGTTTATAAAACACCCCAAAGATATATTGGAACACCCTAGGGACGATTCGGATAAAGTTTTAAAAGTTAACACAAAAAATTTTGAGTGGCTCGAGCAGACAAAGGGGCGCGATCGCGCCATTAAAGGGACAGAAGGCATAAAGCGGATGTCGGGCGCGGCCGCTCTAGGCCAATGGCGCGACCCAACTGGACTGCACCCAGTTCGCGAAAACTCGTGCTGTTCAATGAGTCATCAATCCTCCTCGTGACACCTGGCACGTGCTATGAATGCTTGAAGACGGATTTGGTGGCTATAAATAGCCTTATTCTCAGCCTTGAAAGGAAAAGAAAAACACACACAACACACGAAACACACACAAACATTCTCTCAATATCAAATGCTTGGTTTAGTGCATACAACTCGTTGGGGTTCGATTGCTCGGGATTTCAGCAAACCAACTTCGTTGGTGCGACGTTCTTGACAAGTAGTTCACTTCTAAAAAAAGTTTAATTAAGGAAAAGCGCTAGAGGTAAGTTACTAAACCCTCGTCTTTAAATATTGCATGATAGACTAAAAATAGTTCTCATGCTATAAAAGACAAGTAGTTCATATACTATTTGTAAAAGTAACACTTGCTTGGGATAAATGGTTGCTCAAAAGTCTGGACGAACTAACTCCAAAGGAGCAATATATTTGATAAGAAAACCCTTTCGAAAGCTTACTTGGAGGTAAGTTACTAACCCCCTCCTATTCTAAAGTATGTGCATGATAAACTAAAGATAGTCTCATGTCATGATTAAAGGTGTACTAGTTATTAGCAAGTTGTATTGGTTGATGATTCTAATAGAGTCGAATATGATTAGTGGGTATTATATGAAGTGTTCCTAAAATATTAGGGAGACACATTAGTAAAGTTATAATGTCATAAATACTATGACATCTACAGTAAAGTGTACATGGAATGAGTACGGGATACAAAGTATCACGTCACGAATAAAAGTTATTGTCATAAGAGTATGACATGATAATAATGGGATCCATTATAAACTAGAAACGAAGATAGTTCTGTAAGGTAGCAAAGTAGTGATAGTTGCATATAATGTTAGCACTACGATATGTGATGTAATATAAAGAATAATAGCATGTGTTTATGTGCTTAGTATTTACAAGCACTACGGAAAAGTAATTAATGGCAAATAAACATCTATTTGACTATAGTAATATGTGATATGTGTAACACATGCTAAAAGTAAAGATTCTGCATATGTGACTATGAAATGCAGCATGAGATTAATACAAGTAAACATCTACTTGATCATAAAGCAAGATAAGAGATAACAAGTAAACATCTACTTGTTTGTGATAATGAGAACCAGCAGTAATTACTGGGGAATGTATTGATGCATGAAATACATGATGAAAATCATGATGCGCAGTGAAAACCGTGGACACAGTTATACATGATGAAAATCATGATATGCGGTAACAACCGTGGGCAATATATACATGATGAAAATCATGATGCGCTGTGAAAACCGTGGACATAGTTATACATGATGAAAATCATGATGCACGGTAACAACCGTGGGCAATATATACATGATGAAAATCATGATGCGCGGTGATAACCGTGGACTCAGTAATGGTCTTGCCACTGGCCATGGTAGAGGGTAGCTCACTGTCGTAACCAATAGGGCAACACTGGTATGCTACGACCCTGGTTGTCATTTGTAACCGACGACAATTAGATGTGTCGGAAAGGGCTGCCTATTGAGGTGAAGCCACCCATGGTACCAGTCATGCGAAAAGGGCTGCCCATAGAGGTGGAGCTGCCCATGAAACCCAAACCAGTTATGCATGCAGAAAAGGTTGCCTGTAGAGGTGGAGCCACCCATAGTACCAGTCATGAAGAAAGGGCTACCCGTAGAGGTGGAGTCGCCCATAAAATAAGTAAAGATTTTCATTAAGGAACTTGCACTGCAATAGCAGCACATGTACAGACAAGAAGAGTAAGATGGAAAGTAAAAGGGATGTTGAGTCATATCTCGATATTGATAAGAGTACTGTAAGTTACCTGTTATATGTTAGCTATGCATGTCGGTTGGTCGTGGTCTCCAACTGGTATGGGATGGTTGGAGACTGCTGAGCCTCTAGTATTGCATGGTATTATAATGTGCTTTTATATGTATGAGGTGGTCGCAGTTTCCAATTGGTATGGGACGGTTGGCGGCGGCTGATGCCTATCGTGCGTATGAGAGAGAGAGAGAGAGAGAGAGAGAGAGAGAGAGAAATTGTGAAGCGCTTGTAGTGAGAGATAGGAATTGAGAAGACAGATAGAGAAAGGAGGTCAAAACCCTAAAAAAGAAAGAGGATGAAATTGAAAAATTCCTTATGCTTATGCAATGTCCCTAAATCATGCAAGAGCACTCATGCAAGAGAAAATGTGCTATTCTTTAAGTCAAAATTTTCATAAAGTTGTTCCATAAAAACCTAGAAAATGAATAAATTGAGATTTCAAATTACCTAAAAATTGTGGAATGAAGAGTAATTGACCGGAATATGGTGTAGATACTAGAAAAATATTTTCTCCACGGTGTATGTTGTGCTCAATGAAATGGATGAGAACGAGGAAGAATGGTACGAAGGGAAAACGGCAAAGAAGACGATGCTAGAGGAGAGAGAAAGACGAAATGGAAGTTACTGTTCCCTTTAAATTACTCTCTACATGTAGAAAGTGATTTACTTCATTTTGGAGATAGAGAGTGGTATAGGGTAACCATTGTGGGCTTCAGGGGGATTAAAAATCTCTAAAATGGCCTTTAGAGTGTTGGTAACTACTACCACTGTGATTGCTCTTACACGAAAAGCTCGGTTGAGCAAACGTCTTGGTATAATAAGTTGGCCAAGTGTGGCCTCCCTCCCTCCCTTCTTTTATGTCTTCATTCATCATTGATTCTTCTTTTATGTCTTTAACATTTTGATAAACTCTGTTATATACAATGTACATGGGTTTGTCGATGTTAAAACCTTGTTTAAAGAAATTTGGAGGTTGCAAAACTTTGTTACCCTCGTTATTGTCATTTCCATTTTAACCTTTTTGCTATTTTGCTTACTAATTTGCCCAATTATTCCACACTATAGGCAAAGCTTAAAGATCATGGAATTTTTTTACCCATTTTAAAGTATCGCTGCACAACTTAATATACGGATAAGTAGATTTCCAGGATCAATGCCCACTTTAATTATCGAGAAATCCCTCATTTTTCATCTTGGTCCTGCAGACTGGATCCTCTATTCCAAAAAGGTGTTTTATCTCCTATTCCAACCGTCGAATCTTCGTCACATGTGCATAGGAATAAACAACATTAATTACCCCGTGATTTTTGGTGCACATGTGGCAAAGATCCGATGGTTGGAATAAGAGATGGACCACCTTTTTGGAATAGAGGATCCTATCCGCTTCATCCTACCAATCCTGTGTAAGTTACCACCCTACATAGCTCAACAACCTATGCAATAGATTACCATCATTAGGATCTTCGGGGACCTTAGGAATTTTGATCCGAATCGGGGTTATTGCATGACACACGATAAATATCATGTTTTCGAAAAAAAAAATGGATTTTGTAAGATCATGGAGGTTTGCAACTTAAATTTTAGAAATGCAACTATTTTTGAGACAAATAAAAAAATACTAGTAATTTTTTGTTTGGTACTAATGGAAAAATAATTTCTCAATTATATTAAGTCTCAACCCATAAAAGAGGCAAATTACTTTACAATAATTGTGGTCTATTCTCAAATTATTATTTTTTTCATTGTTTTTTTGTTCTCACTTTCTCTCTCATTAGACTTATCATTTTCTTTTCATTTATTAAAAAGTTAAGATATATTAGGGAAATACAAAAATACAATAATAAATACCTCGCGAAACAATCCAGATTTAATCATCAATAAGGCAAAAGTTAATATGTGCTCTAAACATACATGTTAAATTTATTCATAGTATGTTTTGTCTTAAAAATTACTTTAATGACATTGAAACTTATAATAGATGGTTATCAAAACAAAACTTACCATATTTAGGTTTTTAAGGTATACCCCCAAGAGCACATATAATTAGTGCCAAAACCGAACAATATATTGGATGTGTTTGACATTATGATTTAGTGACTTTGCTTTTGAGGCTTTGAGTTTTCTTTTGTCATAATTAAAAAAAAAAAAAGTGAGAAAGGGATAGGAAAAAGTCGGTGGAACGAAAGAGAGAAAAAGTCTAAAATTACAAAATCAAGTCCCTAATCGTCGAAGAGAACAAAATCATTGTGATCTTGCACGTGCCTCAAAAAGTTCATACCTTTAGTCTCCTACCAAGTATTTGTAAAATTCTGGTGAGAGTTGAATACGAGTGGTATACAAACTTTAAGTCTTTTACCAAGTAGTAGTAAATCTATATATATAAAGCCTAATAAGTCTAAAAAAGGTAAAATTTCACCAAAAATAGAAAGTCGTCTTTATAACATTTAATATAGTCTTTGAAAATACAAAATCGTATTTATACAAAACAATAATATAATTTTTAAATAAAAGACAAATCAATTTGGTCAAATCTCCTAGAAAATTGCACCATGCATTTTTCTCTCTCCTCTCACTCTCACTGGTAAATGTAATACTACTTTATTCATGCCAAAATATGTGTTTTTTATTCTATTTTGGAACATCCTAAATATGTATATTGAAGGAAAGACATAATAAGTCAAAAATATTTATTAAAACTCCTGTAAATTTAATAAAAAAAAATTTTACTTTGAGACAAGAGGGTACAAATCTATGACATATTAATGGAGTACTTAAATATTACTCTTAAATACTCCCTCCGTTTTGAAAAATAATCTTTTTCTCTTGGTATGTCCCCAAAAATAGACTTATTTCTAAAAGAAAATTATATTTATAGTGCAATTGAAAGGAGGTACAAATTACAAACAACAGCTACAATCTTAAAAGTTTGACTTGTCAAATGTAATTATTTTTTGAAGAGGGAAAAAGCTACTGTATAACATACTATTAATATTTTTAATTAATAACTATAATATATTAAACTCATTTTTTAAGTACAATGATATACTTACTCTGCAACTAAAGTTCTTTTTAAGAAGATCAAACTATATGAAAAAAAAATCTACTTTCTCTTAAGTTTGTCTTGAAAAAGAGTAAACATTTTCAAATTCAAGCTACTGTAGACACCTAGGATTCGTACACCTACATTATACAAATTGTCCTATAAACAATTGTTTATTTGTATATGGACTAACAATTGTTTCTATGATCATTTCAGGAAACAACCTATCAAACAGGACTAACGACGTCCGAATACACAAACAAGCTTCAGTTGGATCAACATCAAGGGTCCAGACTGAAGAAACAAAGCTTAGAAGGGCCAAAGTGCAAGACACAAAGCAAGGAAAAAGACAAAAAATAGTTTTGGTGTGTTGAAGCCTTGCTTGGTGCGTTTAAACAACAAAAATAGGGTTTGGTGCGGGGACACCATACCTGGTGCGCCGCGCACTAAACCATGTAAAGCCTCACAAGTCAACCCGCCAGCTGCTGAAGACTTTGAAGGCACAAACGAAGCTTCGTGCAAACTTGGGGACGAGAGCAACGTACAAATATCTCTTCCTAGCCTCCTATATAAAGAGATGATCAGCTCTCTCCCTAAAAACACACAGAAGGACTCTCCCAAGAGATCACACACACACTCCCAACTCTCTCTCTTACACTGAAAGAAGAAAGAAAGAAAAGAAGAGTTATCAAACTCTTCAATTTTCACACACAAATACACAATACACACAAACACAAAACGTAAGTCCTCATTTCCTCGTATCGGTAGCATTGGAAGCACAACTGTCAGGCTACGAGCTAGCTTGATCCAATATAACACAACGGCCTAGAACTTGGCCCGAATTCTATAAAACGATTGAAGGTAACCTTCCGTTCGTTAATCCATTTAAATATGTAAATAAATATGTTTGAAGTATGTACATATTTATTTCAATACATTTGATATATAAATTTATTTCAATACATTTGATATGTAAATACATGAATTACATTTGTACATTGTAAACGGAGATATGAGTACTCCGTAATACATTTTCATTCACATAAAATAACAAACATATGATACTTAAATACGAGCATGCAGATATGTAGAGACCGAAAGGGCGAGATGGGTGGGTAAAACCTTCCCAAATCGTAACATGACCCCCGAACCCACAATCTCAGTTTTTCTCTCATTTACTTCATAAACGAGAGTGACGACTCTATTTTTCTAAAATAAATGTGTTTTCACGTTTATCGAACACAATCACATAGGGAAGTCCAAGAGCCAAAAAGGCTCGAAGGAACGATCTACGGATCGGGGCGCTCACAGTAGCGATTCTACTGGGGACTTTTATTTTTAAATAAATAAAAAAGAGAGCCAGACTCATTTTTTATACATGATTGCATGCTCACATATTTAAATATCACGAGTTTGTTTAATTTTTATAACATGAATAAAATGTTATTTTTGTAGTATATATACTACTCTGTTTATAACTAACCCCTGCAGGTACAAATTCATTTATTCATTATTTGTACATTTATTTGGGCGTCAATGCCCATCATTCAATTGTACATTCATTTATGTCTTTTTTTATTTTGAAAAATATGGCACAAATGTAATAATTAGAAATAGGATAGAATTCCCATTTTTTCTACTCCCTCCGTCCCGGATAAATGTTCCCACTTTCTATTTTGGAATGTCCCAACTAATGTTCCTAAAGACTTTTGATCTACCTATTCTCTACCATTCTTCCTATATACCCTCAAAGCTTCATTTAATATAACACATTCCAAACAAACTCAATTATTTAAAGTAGTTGAACTCAATTAATATTCATGGGTATTCTGGTCAGAACACATTTTACATCACATCATTAATTATGTTTCTTAATTCCTGTGTTTTATCCATTAGGAACATTTATCCGGGACGGAGGGAGTATTTCTTTTCCTCTCTTTCCTCGGGAATTTAAAACCTCGATCTGTGGATGTGTTTCCTTTCCTGCTGATTTCAACTGCTAACAAAACACAACCCACATCACATGAATCAGAAAAAATGGACATATTTCCCTCTTATTCTGTACATACCTGTCTCACTTCTATTTTTTATATATAAATATAAAAAGAGTCTCTCAGACGCTGAGCACACACGTGTATTCATTTATTCCGAACTGTTGCCAAGCTTCAAACCTTGGTATAGCCACGTTGGAGTGAAACTGGGTAGGTCATGAACCCAGCATTCCTCCAACCGACACTATCCCTTTTCGCGCGATTACTGATCGTCCCCCGGGAAGTAAGTCATCCTAACCCTGCATAGCCACGCGTAATTCATGTAGATTCCTAGGACACTTCAAAAGACCGGTTGGTTCTTATTGTCACAAACATGCTTTGTCAATCATGTGCATAAAGACAAAAAAAAAATCAAATCAAAACAAAAAAGAGTCATCGACCGACAAAAGAGTCTATTTGATCACAGCAAAACGAAAAAAAATGTTGAGAAATAAACACCGAAAATCAAAAAAGAGTCATACTCTGCCAAAAGAGAATCAAAGTGATAAAAAAGGTTGACAAGTAAAATCCTCATGCACAGGATTAACAAAGAAGTCAATGACATATGCTTGGATAATTCGGATGGTGGATCCTGAAGAGGATATAGGCTTCCAATCTTAGGAAGTCAAAATACAGGTGGAATACGAAGGTCCTATATTCTGACGAGAGAATCCACTATTCCAGGAACGGATCACAAGTCAAAACAAAACATTGTCGCTTGTCCAACCATCTTAGGGTGAGTCAAAATGAAAAGAGGAACAATAAAAATTGTGTTGTACCCAGAAACACTTCCAGAACCTAACTCCTACCCATACCCCAACCTTTCAGAAATTTGGCCTTGAATTGGAAGAGGACTAGTACTGGGAGGTTGACAAGAGTTTCATGTTTGGGTTCAGAGTCAAGTACAAAAAGTCTGCATTGGAATCAGATGGCCGATCAGGAAGATAGTACTTCTGCGGGACATAACACAGGGGCTCCAGGATACACTCTAACCCCAGCGATGCAACAATGGATGGACCAAAACATGGAAACTATGAGCAATAGGTTTTTATCCCTTATCCAAGGTCAAGGGGCTGATAATAGGACTGCACTTATCTCCACAGCTACTGTTGACCCATTACCTACAAGCATGAATGCAAGTCTACCCAATCCAAACACCTTCTCTGCCTACCCACATGTCTATTTTCCATACTCTCCATATCTATACCCCCCATATCTAAATACTTACACGTCTTACTCTAACACATTTCCTCCTCAGCCAAATACCGATCCGAACATCCATCACCAGTCTTAGACTACTACATCTTCTACAACTCGTATCACATCTCCACCTACCAACATTCCTTTCCCAAATCTAAATGCATTCCCATTTTACATGACCAATCCAATCCAGGATAGCCCACACTTAAACCCAAATAGTTACAATCCTCAGCCTTCAGCCAAACCAATATATCCATTTTTTGGCTATGCACCACCTTACCTAGTTCCTCCAGTAGGACAGTTCCTGGGCACAACTATAGTTGAAACCAACGATGCTGAACTTGCAAACAAAGGTGAAATCAGAGAATTAAAAGACATAGTCCTGAACAAAGATGAATTCACCGCCCGAGCAATGACACTGCAGCCTATTGCCATTTTACCACCAAAATTCAAAATGCCTGATATCGAGAAATTCGAGGGGACAGGATGCCCTATTGCCCATCTTAGGTCTTACGGCCATGCTATGTAGCAGAGAGGAGCAAGCTTCGAAGCAATGGCCTCCAATTTTCACTTAACTTTAATTAGGGCTGCCAAACAATGGTTGATGTCTGTGGACAGCACTGTGATTGCTACCGGGATAAGCTCGCTGATGAGTTTCAGAAAACGTACAAGGATAACAGTAATTGGGAAAAGTATAGGAGAGATCTCGATTCGTGCACCCAGAGAGAGAATGAGACATTCTCAAAGTATGCCAAAAGGTGGAAAAAGAAGATTGTCTAAACCCTTGACAGGCCTAACCTAGCTGAACAAGTGAGGATCTTTTTGAGAAACCTTCAGTCAATTTATTTGGATCGTATGTGTTACCTTCCTTACGCTGATTTCTCTGCAATCTTAGGTGTTGGATTTCATATCGACACAGAAATCCATACCGGACAGATCAAGGTTGATCCCTTTCAAGCTCATTTCAATACTCCAAAGGAAAGACAGCAGCAACATATACATCTATTGTAAATATGTTAGGAAATATTCCAGCGATGGCTTTCCCAGCTGTACATCTGCTCAGAATTATGGAAATATGCTTTTCAATTATTCACCTGATGGGTTTGTAAATGTATTGGGAAACAACAATAACAAAGGTGTAAGAAATAATTTCTACAGAAATGATAGACATTTTGATGAGTTGCACGCTCCTTTGTCACTGATTTTTCTGGGGCTAAAAGCACAAGGAGTCCTCAAACCTATCGAAGATTACAGACCTCCCAATCCATTGTCTGCTACATGGGACCATGCGAAGTATTGTGAATATCATCAGTCTAGTGGGCATCTCACTGACAAATGCTTCTCGCTCCAGCGTGCGATCCAAAACTTGATCGATGACAAAATCATTGAGAAACCACACCCCATTCCTAATGTGGTGAACAATCCTCTGCCAGCTAACCATGTCAATGCCATCCAGTTTGAAACAAAAGAGGTGAATTCCCCCGCCGAGTTTGAAGTCAGCAATGCTCCATTATCATACATCTTAATCCCTTTGTCTTTAAAGGAGGAGAATTTCGAATGCAACATGCTCTCTTGGAGCGACATTTTGTCCAGTGCTCAGGATACATCCCAAGCAGAAGTGAACAACATCGAAAAGGCCTCATGGATAGGAGGCGATGTCTCTTATCTCACTCGATCTGGTCATGCATACCAGGCTGCTTAAGACATGGGTGATTCATCAGGGAAAGATAAAGAAGTTGATACTAGCACCAAGGATACTGGGGCTAAAGACATTGAAGACGCTCTCCTCACTCAGATGAAGAAGACCTAAGCCAATATTTCTATTTGGGGTCTTCTCTGTTCCTCCAAGATCTACCGTGACAACCTTGCCAAGTCATTGAGTTAGGCTATCATTCCAATCGGGACCTCTCCCGACGAGCTGACTTAGATGATTGGAAACATCCATTTTGGGAACGTTCTCGTGTTCACTGACCTTGATTTACCAAAAGGAGGTGTCGACCATGTTGATGCGCTGTATATAACAGTTGGTCTTCAAGAAAAGAAAGTACCGAAGGTTCTAGTAGACAACGGTTCATCTCTAAATGTTTTTACAACAGCAATCTTAGCCAAGCTGGGAAAGAAGATTTCGGACCTAGCTCCATCATTGCAATCAGTGCGAACCTATGATAACACCAGTCGATGTGTGCTCGGGGTGGTAACGCTTATGCAAATCATTGGCCCGTTGGAAATGTCCGTCAAGTTCCAAGTGTTGGATATCCCTTCCACTTTCAGTCTACTGTTAGGCCGTCCGTGGATTCATGGCGTTAAAGGGGTAGCTTCATCACTCCATCAATGTGTGAAGTTCATCCACGAGGATCATATAGTCATTCTAGCAGACAAACTCATGGAATCAAAGAAGAAATGGGATGTTCCTATTCTTGAAATTGAGCATAATGACACTGGCATCTTTTTGAGAAGACTCGAAATAATCCCTCAGGCAAGGGTGAATGCGATTCAACATACAGGTGAAATCGGCATCAGTAACAAGAAAGCTGTGGAACCTAGAAACATAGTCCCTTATTGCATGATCCGCAATATAGGCCACATGCCGGGACAGGGGCTGGGCAAGTATTAGCAAGGTAGAATCAACCTGGTACAGGATGACATTAAAGAATGCATACCACCTTTTGGGCTGGGATACAATCCTACATTTGCAGAAGTAGCGGCAATAATGGAAGAGAAGCGAAAGAGAAATAGAGCAGTTCAGATGAACCAACCATACATGGCACCTCCCATGAACCCCTACAGAAAGACCCTGAATGGATACTTTATCAGGCATGGAGAAACATGGCTTACCTCATGTTCCCTGAGCCATGGATGGACAACAGTAGAAAGATTCACCCCGGATGGGAGATCTTCAATGACATCAGCCTCATGGTGGAAGAAATGAAAAAAGTGCTTATCAACCAGTGTGACACCTCTTACAAGGTGGTGATGGTCGAAAACACATGGGTTATTAATAAGGAAGATTTTACACTGGCCCTATTCGGAGAAGACTTCATGGGAGAATACACCTTAACCCCTTCTTCCCCTTTTGTTAAGAACTGGTCATTACTCGGTTCTATTCCCGATACTAAAACTGAGGATCTCACCTGTGAGAACCTCGATGAGGTAGTCAACCTTGTAACCCTTCCTTTCATTAATGATAATGCAAGTGTTTCTGTGTACTCCTTGGTTGCAAATGTGTTAAAAGATGAATTAACTGAAAACATGATAAATCATCCTGTTAATAATGAATCAATTAATAATGGGGATCCAAAAGATAAAGACTTCTTAATTGAATTAGTTAAAATGATCAAACAACGAAGGGAGTGACGATTGGAAGCTCTGCAAGAAGACTCATCCACCATCAATCTGGGGCTGAATGATGATGTCAGAAAGGTCAAGATTGGAAGCTACATGCAAGATGTAGAAAGAGCAGCATTGATCAGCCTGTTAACAGAATCTCAGGATGTATTTGCATGGTCTTACAAAGATATGCCTGGGTTGGATCCAGTGATTGTTGAACATCGGATTCCGCTGTACCTCGACGCCAAGCTAGTGAAGCAGAAGCTCCGCAGAATCAAGCCTGAATGGTCCCTACAAGTCAAGGAAGAAATCATTAAATAGTTGAAGGTCAAATTCATCAAGGTAGTAGAATACCCAATATGGTTATCCAATATCGTGACAGTATCGAAGTTGAATAGTAAGGTTCGAATTTGTGTAGATTTTCGGGATCTCAATAAAGTATCTTCGAAAAATGACTTTCCCGTACCCAAAATCGACATTTTGGTAGACGCAGTAGCCTCGCACCAGATACGGTCTTTTGTGGATGGAATGCTCGGTTACAATCAGATCAAGATGGCAAAAGAGGATCAGGAGAAAACTTCCTTCATCACCCCTTGGGGAACCTACTGTTACACTGTCATGGCCTTTGGATTGAAAAACGCTGGGGCTACATAATAAAGGTCTGCTACTACGTTCTTTCATGACATGATTCACAAAGAAGTAGAAGTGTATGTGAATGATATGATTATTCATTCAGTAGACGCAGACGGTGCTCATTTGAGAGATCTTCGCAAGTTCTTTGAGAGATTGCGCAAGTACCGAATGAAGCTTAACCCCATTAAGTGTACATTTGGGGTCACTTGAAGAAAAGTCTTGGGATTCATGGTAACCGACAATGGAATTGAAGTAGATCCTGCAAAGGTCAAAGCCATCATAGATATGCCACAACCAATAACTCCAAGTGAAGTCAAATGCTTCTTGGGCCGATTACAGTACATCAGTCACTTCATTCAGCAGTTGAGATCCATGTGCAAACTTCTGTTCAAGCTTCTTAAGAAGAACACAGATAAGGAATGGGACGAGGAGTGCCAGCAAACATTTAAAAAAGTCAAGGAGTACCTAGCTAGTCCGCCAGTTCTAGCTCCTCCTCACAAACTGAAGCGCTTATTATTATACCTAACCGTCGCAGACACCGAGGTTGGATCCATGTTGGCACAAGAAAAGAAAGACTCTCACACTGAGAATGCCATCTACTTTATCAGTAGAAAGTTGTAGGGCAGTGAGTTGAATTACTCCGCACTTGAGAAGAGTTGCACAGGTCTGGTATGGGCGACGCAAAGACTCAAGATTTACTTGCAAACATTGCATGTAAGGGTGATCTCTAAGATGGATCCGATCAAATACATACTTGAAAAGCCGTCACTTTCGAGCTGGCTTGCCAAATGGTTTTTCTTGCTAAATGAGTTTGACATAACTTATGCAAGGGGAAAGTCGATCAAAGGAAGTGTAATAGCTGATCAGTTGGCAGATCTGCCGATAGAAGTAGAAGAATTTAAAGAACCAGATTTTCCTGATGAAGGGGTTCTTGAAATTACAGATAGCACATGCAAATGGCAACTCTTCTTTGATGGAGCCACCAACAAGAGAGGTTACGGTATAGGAATAATGTTGATCGATCCCATGGATACACATACACCCTTGGCCATATGATTAGAATTTGAATTTCCAATAATACCACCGAGTATGAAACCTGCATAGCAGGATTGGAGGAAGCCTTGAAAAGGGGCGCCAAAGAATTGGAAGTATACGATGATTCAGCTTTGATCATAAATCAGGTTGAAAGAAAATGGAAGACACAGGATGCTAGACTGCAATTGTATCATGCCCGCTTGACAGCATTGGTAGAGAAATTAGAGTTCATATCATTTCACTATCTCCCCCGAGATAAAAATTGCTTCGCGAACGCTCTAGCAACTTTGGCGTCGTTGGTTGAAATCCCCGCTGAGTTTAATGTCTAACCCTTCGCCATTGAGACGAAATATACGCCAGCATTCTGTTTTGCCATTGAGAAGGACCAAGAAAGAGCCAATGGGCCTTGGTACCTGGATGTTTAGAATTTGCTAAAGATGGGTGAGTATCCACCTAGCACTGAGAGAAAAGGCAGAATTTTCTTGCGAAGATGGGCTTCCCAATTTGTAATCAGTGGTGACAATCTATACAAAAGGCATTATCAAGGACTTAACCTCCTTTGCATCAATCAAGCGAAAGCTGAGCAAGTCATGGATCAGCTGCATGGCGGTACTTGTGGTCCGCATATGAATGGGCATATGCTCTCAAAGAAAGTAATTCAGCAAGGTTATTACTGGAGTACAATATAGACTGACTGCATCAGATGGGTGCACCGTTGCGATAAATGTCAAAGGTTTACCAATCTTCAACATCTGTCTCCTTACATGTTATACAATTCTACAGCTCCTTGACCTTTCTCAACATGGAGAATTGACGTCATAGGGCAAGTACACCCGAAAGGATCGAACGGCCATGAGTATGTTCTGGTTGCCGTTGACTACTTCACAAAGTGGGTTAAAGCCACTTCATACAAAGTTCTGAATGCCAAGAAGGTTGCAAAATTCATCAAGACAAACCTCATTTACCGATTTGAGTTACCTTTTGAGATGATCTCCAACAATGGTACACACTTCGAGGGAGAAGTCAACCGAGTACTGAAAGAGTTCAAAGTACAATGGCACAAGTCTTCACCTTACAAGCCGCAGGCCAATGGCGCTGTGGAAGCAGTCAACAAGACATTGGAAAACATTATTCGGAAAATGGCATATACAGGGAGAGATTAGCCCGACAAATTGCCATTAGCACTCTGGGGCTACCGTACTTCTGTTCGTATGCCTACTGGGCTACCCCATTTTCTCTCGCCTATAGCATGGAGGTAGTATTACCTATTGAAGTTGAGATCCCTTCCTTAAGGGTAATGATAGAAGTCGAGGTAGCTGAAGCTGATTGGATTAATCATCGGTACAATGAACAAGCACTCCTGGATGAAAGGAGGTTGTTGATTTTAGAATACACACGAGCATACCAGAGGAGGATTGCTCTATCTTTCAACAAACGGGTTAGAGCTCGAGACATCAAAGTAGACGACTTGGTTCTCCGAGAAAAGCCGCCTAGCTACATTGACAGCTTTGGAAAGTGGAAATCACCATGGATGGGACCGTACGTAGTCAGGCTCATACAGACAAGCGGCGCAGTCTTCCTCACCAATAAGAATGGAAAAGACCTCATTCAGCCATTCAACATGGACAAGCTCAAGAAATACTACGCGTAATTGCCCGCTCAGCTATAGGGTATTCAATTTTACTTATGTTTGTAAATACTTTTCTCCCTCTTCTAAAATAAGTTGGTAGGTCGAAAACCCGAAAGGGCGGCCTAGGCAAAAATTAGAGTTCAAAAAAGAAATGAGAGAGACAAAATATTGGAAAAAAAGAAATAAAAATCTCCGTCTCTCGTAAATCTGGGTTGAACTACGATCCGACCTGATTCTCTTTATGAGATACGTAGGCAGCCTTCGGGTTCGGTTATTTACATACACATTTTATAAATATTTTTGGTTCCCCCTGTGATGTTGTTTTGATCACGCAAGGGAAAAATCACTACTCACATAATAATAATAACACACTTTTAATTTATAACAAGGTCCCCAGTTTGGCAACCAAGGAGTACATAGATAAGACTTACATGCACTCATATTTTGTCTTAATCTATTTTACATACAGCTATACATAAACCATCATTACATCCTATCTCTTACGGCGTTCATCACGCCAACCTCTCAAACTTCCCTCACTCTCATTAGCGCTCCTTCTTTCGCGCTCACCACCACCACTAGTCCCAGTCTTATTAGATCTTCGCGGGCCACAAGATATGATCCTCCGACTGCGCTGAAGTCGCCAAGGATCCCTTGCATAAATTTCTAAACCAAAGTCCTCCACGGATTCACTAATCTCCAGCAAACGAGCGTCTGCTCTATTGGTCACAATTTTATCAAGTAGATACTCCAGGGTAAGTCTGATATTGAATGAATGCTCCAACGCCTTTGGGACCAGCCATGTCAGATAATTGATGGGAAGGCAGATATTCTCCAAAGGAATATGATCTAGGGAATGAACAGTGGGCAGGCCTATCTCGTGACCCCACCACCCTTGGAGGTCCCTATAGATGTCACCATTGAGCTCGCTTATCTCGAACACAGGAAGGCCAGTATCGAGTAGCCTTTGCTCCAATCCAAATTGTTGCATTACCCGGGAAGCATGGTAAAAGGTCACAGCACGAAGCCCTGTAATTATGACTTGTGCGAATCGATGAGTCCCTAGTATGAATCGCCAAATTTTCCAATGGGGTACAACCCATACAACGTCAAAGGAAGGGACACACAGGAAGTACTCCACCCAATCCTTTTCAGTCACCAAATAATCATGTTGGTGACCCCTCTGGGCATAATTGATTAGATGATATCTCGTGCCAAGTATTGGAGGAATAACTCTCGTAAAGCGTTCTTCCAGCCACATGTGCAAAAGGATAGGGCTGCCAGCAGGAAACCATTTATCCCCGTTAGCATAATTATCCAGGCCAAGAAGGGTCACCGCCAGAATGAGGAGAATCATATTGCTCACTTGTCCCCTAACATACATGACAATATCCAAGACCCGCACATCTACATAACCGTCAAGGTTAATTAGGAAAAATTTTCCTAAAATGCACAAGAAGAGAGTCGTTTGCCGGTGTTCTAAATAAGCATCGTCGGGTTGGTAATTAGCAAAGAACCTCGGGAGCTGAGTCAGGTCAAAAAGTCGACCATGCAACATACCACGGGCCTCTCGACCGAGCAATTCTTGGATAAGCACTAAGGGGGGTTTCCTCAACAGTGGTATCACGATAGGACCGCCGATGGACGTGCCTGTCAGAGCACAAAAATCTTCAAATGTGGGACACATCTCATTCAGTGAGAAGTTGAAAAGATGGTTTTCTGAAGACCAGAAACGGGAGGCACCCCGTATCATGGGCCAATGAATTCAAATACGTCTCCATCCGAATGCACATCTGAAACCATAGGTATCAGCAAGATATCCTTTTTCAGTGGCACTAAGACTAAGGTACCAATCGTTCACACGGGCCTCATAATCTGTAATGGTCTCGGAAGAACGACTCATCCTTCAAAGATTATGTTTTGATAAAAGAGAATGAACTCTGTCTGAGACGAGAACAACTTCTCGGGAAGGAAAGAAAGGCAGAAGGAGAGAACGCTTGCATTGGTTGTCATATGCAATTGCCTTATAAACAAGGTATGTAAATGAAATGATTTTCGATAGCTCTCAGCCTACATCCTAGGAAAAGGAAATTGAAACATATACTGTCTCTACACATCAAATTGAGCAACAGGAATGAAAGGACCAGTTTGGTGCCCGGGCACCAAGCCTGGTGCACCGCGCACCAAACCATGGACTTGGACTTTTTTGGTTCAACTCTCCAGTCCACATCACTCCCTCTCGATAGAAGCCGATTTCTTCGGGAGGGGGCGCCCCTGAAATCACTCTCAGGCAATTGATCACTCCGGGAGTGATTCCTTCACAAATAGGCATCACACCTATCGCCACAGAGTAGCAGTTGCAGTGAATTTGAGATTCTTTCTTCCCATGCAAAAATTATTCAGCAATTATGCACATCTACCAATAGCCGCCCCTGGCCAATTACCCATTTTTGCTCCCACAGCACAATTTGTATAATTAAAAGCAATTAGAATTGAGACTCTAGGTTTTCTTTTTGCATTTTTGTTTAATCATAAACAATACATAAAATAAATAAAATTTGCTTACAAATACATTTCATTTACAATAAAAAGAAAAAAATAGCAAGAAAGGAAAATCATTGTCTTCCTCTTTTCGCCCAGCTAGTGCTAGCACCTCCGGATCGAGCCTCCGCTCCCACCACTTCTGCGACGCAACCCAGTCGCGTCTGCACCTCCTCGGCAAGTAAATCAAATAGGAACTAGCCGGCACCTGTTCATACAGCATTTTTTTGTCATCAAATATGCACATATAGAATAGACAGATAATATATACACAGGGTAATTAGAGATATACCAGATCTCTCCCTCGCGGAAGATAGTCATGGGGTGGAATCTCACCACCGCTCAGATCCTCCTCCCTGTAATTTCCCCCTCTCCGTAGCCAATGGTCCACGATACTTCAGGATAATGTATCTGCCCCGCAAAAGAACCAATCTCTCCCACGAAGATGGGAAATGGACCCTCCGCTTCCTGAGCAGGAAGAGGAGGATACAGCACAGTCTGCACAAACACCCTGTATTCCATCTCAACATAGCTATGTGGATCGATGGGCTCCCTCGTGAGAAACCATTCACATCTCGGTATCACGTCTGGGGTCATCATCCCGAAGGGTGGTGAAGGCGGTGTCCGAGGATGGCCCACATTAGGCCCATGCTGGCGATTAACCCGATCCCCCAAATGCATTGAGTCGCACATGATGGAAACCATCAAAATGCGACAACCATTGGCCATCTGGGCCAGACCATAGGAAGCAAGCAGCTGACCCCAAGGGAAGAAGCTGATGGACTCCGGACTCGAGTGGATAATCGCTGTCCGAATCACCTCGGTGTCAGGCCGAGCAGTACCCTCTGAGAATAATTTCGATTTGAAGTCCGAAAGTTCACCACAAATGGTGAGGTCATCAACCTGGTGCGGAGTGTGAAAGGGTGAAAGCTGAACATCGCGTAAGCCCAAGCCTGTCGCATCAAAAACTATGAGTCAATATTTATTTTAAAACAAAAGAAAAAGTTTTTAAAATAAATATTTTTGTTCCGAATATTACCTCCCATGCCACATTATAACCAGTCACGCTACTGGCGACATTCCGGCTGGCGTGATCCATAAAGAAGTAACATTCTGCCAAGCCAGCTTGTCCCCAATCAAAGTCGCCCAAGTGGCGCAGTCGCCTCAAGCAGCCGAGTAGAGATACTCGTAGCGTCAAGGAAGCATTGGCAAATAGGGTGATCCCTAGTGCCAAGAACAAGAAAACCCAAACGAATCGGGTCACAGCAGACCGGTCGGCTGTATCAACAAGGTCCAAATTTTGGAGCAACCACTCCCTGACATAGCTAACGGGGATCTCATCATAGCTCTTATACACCGATTCAAAGCCCAACAGTTGAGTCACGACATCGGGACGATGTCGCAGCTAAAAATCTGGCTCAATAGCCCGGCCCTGGCCATTTGGTAGCCCCGTGATAACCGAAAAGTCCGCAGGCGTCACGGTCACCTCGCCCCATGGTAGGTGAAAAGTATGGGTGGTGTCCCACCAGAAACACCGCAACACCTCATGGATGTTGGTATAGCCGATAAAGCCACCAACATTCTGGATGAATGTGCCAAGACAGGTACCATCCACCCTCTCCTGAATCAGCTGAGGGAGTCGATCATAAATCTCCCTCACCATATCCCTATTCACTCGAATGCGGGTGATCCTCCTCCGTGCCTGAAAATATAAAATCCAAAATTAATTCCAGCGTGTCATCACAAAACCCACGTACACATTTTTTTATGTCATCACATAGATATTTGCCATGCAAAAAAAAGATAGAATGTTTTTTTCTTTTTCCAAACATTTTCCAAACCCTATCCTCGGGATCAAATAAAATATTTTCAAGTGTTTAGTGAGGGTTTTTCTTCACTTTGCCTTCATTGAAGCATTTTTTTCAAACAGTTGGTGTGCGACTTTCGCGCAACTTCGGGCAAGAAAAATTCACACATTTTGAGCCACCCCAACAAAATCAACTTGAGGGTTTCCATCTTTGTTCATCCCTCTACACATATATACTCTCAATTTTGAGAAATTTTTATCCTAACATATTCAAATCTGCAATCAAAGTATGCACTTTTAAACATGCAAAATCCACAAAATATACATACTTGTTTATACCCATTTTGTATAAATTCACATTTTTTTGCTTAAATTCAACATGCAACAACACATATTTGCTATTTTGAGACTAACAATTGCAGGATTAACATCAAGAATCTGACAAATCACACAAAAATTTCAAATTTAGAATGCTTTGCGAAACAAGTGGGTTTGTCGAAAAACTTACCGCTGGTGGATCTAAAGAAGAAATGTGACTATTTCGATCACGATGGATATCGTTCGGATTACTATCCAAGAACGGATAGCGGACCCGATTCCTCGCCATCACTTCGTCGGCTTGTTCGTCACCGACACCCAAATCAACAAGAATCTCATTTTCTGAGTCCGAATTGTTCGCCATAATCTCTACAAACAATTTTTGGGTTGATAACCTTGAAAATTTTGAGTGATTTCGGAAAAAATTTAGAAGAAATTGGAGAAGAGATGAAGATTTGAGAGAGAGAAGAGAACGGCAGCAACAATGTTGCTACTACTGCCGTGTTCTTCCTTTTGAAGAAAGGGAATTTTTCCTTTTCTCTCCAAGTTTCAGCATTTTGAAATTTGCACCCCCAAGTCCTTCTAACGGCAACTTAACGTCCAACTAACGGTCGTTAACTGGATGCCCTAACGGAAGTCCACCATCAACATATTTTCTAGAATAATCCCCAGCAGAGTTACTCCCAACAGCCTCGCCGTCTAATTCAACATCTCCAGCAAGAATCCCCATGGGACTCTACACAGTACATCCCAGCAGAAGCATTGCCAATGGTCGTGTGCATTATCCCCTGGACATCACATAGATTGTAGTGCATTCACACACGTTTGCATACCCAGGTACTCGGTCGTTTCTCCACAGGTTCAAACCTGAGGCCCCTAGAAATCAACCGCTCAACGGCCCCGCCATCCAACACAGTTCAGAATTCGTCCCCCGGACGCCACACAAATATAGTATCTTTATTTTATGTCAATTTATAGCTTATCCTAAACTGCAATTTGCTTCATTTTTTGTTGGTATAGCTTTCTTTTAGTCATTTCCCAATGGGTACGAACCCGGGGTCCGGAAATGAACCATTCCCATACACAATATACGTCACAATCAAATTTCTTCCCCGAAGAAATTTGAACTACGCTTTGACCTGATTCTCATCACAAAGATAAGTAGGCAATCTCCGTGGAGATCCGGTCACCATAGAGCAGACCTTGTCGCTCTTTCCCACAACCATAACATTTCAAAATCAGATTTCTTCCCTGAAGAAATTTGAACTACGTTTTGACCTGATTCCCTTCACAGAGATACGTAGGCAATCTCCCTGGAGATCTGGTCACCATAGAGTAGACCTTGTCACTCTTTCCCACAACCAGAACATTTCAAGATCAGATTTCTTCCCTGAAGAAATTTGAACTATGTTTTGACCTGATTCTCTTCACAGAGATACGTAGACAATCTCTTAGGAGATCCGGTCACCATAGAGCAGACCTTGTCGCTCTTTCCCCAACACATGAACATATCACAATAGTGTTTCTTCCCTAAGGAGACGCGAACTACATTTTGATCTGATTCTCTTTATAGAGATACGTAAGTAGCCTTTTAGAAGGTTCGATCACTGAATGGTATACTTCCTTAGTATGACCATCCTTTTCCCCAGCAGTGTTGCAAGCCTCTTGCATCACGACATTTTCGCAGCAGTTTTCTGCCCCCACAGAGTCATGACTAAATGTTCTTCTCCTTAAAGAGTTTGAGCTAAAGTCTTAACACACCACACTTGGTCATACAACCCCGATGCAGGGTTCCACCACACACACATACACATGGTCACACAAAACTCCGATGCAGAGTTTGACCATCCAATTGCCAATACGAAGCTGGATGTCTATCTTTTTTGACAACGCTCGCTTACTTCTAAGCAAGCGTAGTCGAGGGGCTCTGTAGACACCCAGGATTCGTACACCTACATTATACGAATTGTCCTATAAATAATTGTTTATTTATAAATGGACTAACACATGTTTCTATGACCATTTCAGGAAACAACCTATTAAACAGGACTAATGACGTCCGAATACACAAACAAGCTTCAGTTTGATCAACCCCAAAGTGCAAGACACAAAGCCTGAAAAAAGCCAAAAAATAGTTTTGGTGTGCTGAAACAACAAAAATAGGGTTTGGTGCGCAGACACCATGCCTAGTGCGCCACGCACCAAACCATGTAAAGCCTCACAAGTCAAGCCACCGGCTGCTGAAGACTTTGAAGGCACAAACAAAGCTTCGTGTAAACTTGGGGACGAGAGCAACGTACAAATATCTCTTCCCAGCCTCCTATATAAAGAGATGATCAGCTCTCTCCCTAAAGACACACAGAAGAAGGACTCTCCCAAGAGATCACACACACACTCCCAACTCTCTCTCTTTCATTGAAAGAAGAAAGAAAGAAAAGAAGAGTTATCAAACTATTCCATTTTCACACACAAATACACAATACACACAACACACAAACACAAAACGTAAGTCTTCCTTTCCTCGTATTGGTAGCAGTGGAAGCACAACGGTTAGGCTACGAGCTAGCTGGATCCAATATAACACAACGGCCTAGAACTTGGCCCGAATTCTGTAAAATGACAGAAGGTAACCCCTTCCGTTCGTTAATCCATTTAAATATGTAAATAAATATATTTGAAGTATGTACATATTTATTTCAATACATTTGATATGTAAATACATGTATTACATTTGTACATTGTAAATGGAGATATGAGTACTCCGTAATACATTTCCATTCACATAAAATAACAAACCTGCGATACTTAAATACGAGCATGCAAATATTTAGAAACCGAAAGGGCGAGATGGGTGCGTAAAACCTTCCCAAATCGTAACTTGGTCCCCGAACCCACAATCTCACTATTTCTCCCGTTTACTTCATAAACGAGAGTGGCGACTCTGTTTTTTCAAAATAAATGTGTTTTCACGTTTATCGAACACAATCACAGAGGGAAGTTCAAGAGCGAAAAAGGCCCGAAGGAACGATTTGGGGATCGGGATATTCACAGCTACAAATTTTTATTACTTTTTAATTTATTTCTATCTTTTCAAAAATATGAGACGTTTTCTATGTTTAATATCGAAAAATATACAACTTTAGTGCTATTTAAAGAATATATTTATAAATAAGAATATTTTTTTAAAGTTTAACTTTTTCAATATGATTAATCGGAACAAAGGAAACAACATATAATTGTGATGTAAGAACACACTAAAATCTATGTCTTAATAAAGAATATATTTATTTACAGACCGGAGGGAGTGTAAAATTTGCAATACAAGTTACAACTATGAAATTGTAGTATTGATTTTGGTAACCAAAATAATTAATATTTTAGTTAACATGTATCTAAAGGAAATTAGACATATTTAAACCATATATTTATAGAGATTTTATTCTAAGACTAGTCCTAGCGTAAAACTATTTATTTATAAATTTAGTTTCACCATTAGCTTTGGACCGGAGAAGGAGTATTGTAATATGAATTGGGGTAAAGCAAAAGAGTAGGTCTCCTGTGAGACTGTCTTGCAGATCCTAATTTGCTCAGCCCATTAATACACTGTGGGTCGGTTCAAGAAGATCCGCCTTACAGAAAATATCGTAACACAGTCTTTTTTAAATTTTGTCAAAGAAAAACTTGAAGATATAGCTGTATTTAAAACTGGTCAAAGTAACAAAGATAAAGAAACGAATGATGCTTGCAAAGTAAGTAACATGCTGGGACCTCATCTATATATAAAGCTTACTAAGTCCAAAAATAGTAAAATTTCGCAAAAAATATCTTATCAAAAATAGAAAGTCATCTTTATAACATTTAATATTGTCCTCGAAAATACAAAATCGAATTTATACAAAACAATAATATAATCTTTACAATAATAAACATTTTAAAGTAAAATTTTATTAATTTTTTTATTTCTATATATTTACAATAAGAAATATATTTTCAGCTAATACGCTGGTACGGAATACAGAAAATAGCAATTTCTATCTATTTTCGTCATTTAAGCTTGTTTGAAGACATTCATTTTATGAAGTTTTTGAGTAGTACAAAGTGATTAAAATTGCCTAGCCATGAACTAACAATTAAGATTGGTGTTCCGTTGATACTGTTGAGAAACATTGTGAAAGGGTATTGGTGCCACGGTAAATCCAATAAAAATAAAATAAAAAGAAAATTAAATACTTGTAAAAGATAAATACCAATGTATTGTCCAATGTAATCAATGTAGTGAATACATTGGAAAACACATTGATATCTATGGTAGCGGAATAATAAAAACAAGTATAAGGAAGAAGTACGAGATGAAACACAGAAGTGTAAATTTTTATCAACAAGTAAACAACAATTTGATGTGTGTGCCAATATGGCAAAACTTTCACTAGACAAAACTTTGTAGTCTAATACAAATATGAAAACCTACTAACTAATGAAAAGCTCTAACACGTAGCTGATATAATCAATGAATAATAGATCACCGAAAAATACTAAAGATATAACTTATCAGATCTAAAAACCAAAGGCTAGGTGAATGACAAAAAAGACAGCATTGAAAAACTATGAATGAAGCCTCTAATGAAGGCACATTGAGGGCTTCATTCGTAAAACGCAGCAGCAGCTTTTCAAAACAACTCTCACGGAAATCTGTGTATTCTCTCTTATTGCTTTGTACTTCGTTAGTCTTTAAAGCTGAGTCCTCCAGTATATATAGTCTTCGAGTATGTCCTAGAAACCTTGTTCAATAAGAAAATAACTTACTATATAAAAGGTTAATAGATTAGTGAATCAAAAAAGGATTCAATACCTAAAATAAAGGCTTTACCATATAGCACGGATTCTTAACTTAAATTCACCCAAGGCTGCCGTGATCTTATTCATGGATTGATACGGCACACACAATGAACAACTAACAAACCCTAAACCTTATAAACCCTTACAAAATATAATCTCCCTAAAATAACCTTTCTTTAAAAGAATTAAAACACATAAAAATATAATTAACAATTAGTAACACAAAGAAAAGTAAAACCAATTAATTAATTTAAACTAAACAATTATAAATATTATAATCTCAATAAATCAATATCCAACAATCTCCCTCTTTGCCTTTCTGGAAAAAGCAATTATTAAACAAGATAAGCATTATTTTAAAACAATTCAAGTCCCTCTAAATTTAAAATCAACTAACTATCAAAAAGAGGCAAAACAATTAAGCTTTAAAGAAAGATCTAAAGCGCTCTTCATGGTCAGTAAAGATCTCCATAGGGTAACGATTGTCCACAGGAGTAGGGATAGAGAATCATCAACTCCCCCTGAATTGTCACCACGGGATACATGAAGCAGCCTCCAAGCAGTTGCAACATTAGCACGGCTTCAACATCCGCAGCACCATCACCATCTCCATCATCACTATCTGGCTCAACCCTGGCTTTAGCCTTAGCACTAGCACTAACTACTCCTCCTAAATCATACAAAGGCATAGACTCTGCCCTTTGATTTTGCCAAAAAGAAGTAAACCATTGAACAGCTCACGGGAATTGCGAAGATGACGAAGTTGCTCAATAGCTAAGTCATACAACTCCAAAACATTGGCAATCTGCACATCAATGTGCTTAATCCTATCACGTAAAAAGGATATAGACACCGTGTATGCTGGAGGAGAACGAATGAAGCGTTTGGATGAGGCTTCATTGGAGGGTACATTCATCATAGCAGTTCCAGACTTACGAGAAACACAGTTCTCACAGTTACAAGGATGGGGAGGTATAAGGTGAAGGACCTCAGCCCTCAGCTTGACACATGGCATACATCGCGGCATCAGAGGCGCCAGCTGGACATGTGCCGAGGTAGCATACCCTCTTGTCAAATATGACGACCTGGCAGTCATATTACGTTAGGTCGCTTACTTCATCAGTATACTCTCCCAGCGCGCTGACTACAGGGACCCACAGTGCAACCTAGAGGCATCCCAGGCCGACCACGTCAGCATCTGGCGACCTGGACACATACCAGGCCGACCTCGACCACATTAACATCGAGCGACCTAGATACATATCAGGCTGACCTCGATATAACCCCTCTCATCTCGGCAAAATAGAGTCCTTTACGGAAACACCTCTCGACTGGGAAGAGTCCTGCTATAACTCTATATACATCAGTCCTAAACAGATAAGGAAACGTAATCCAAAAGAAATGGGAATTGATCATATCTCTCCCATTCCAAAACCTTCTAGAATTGTGGCTCATCTCCTTATAAATAAGCACCCTCACAGGCATCACAAGGTACATGCAAATTACTTGCTTACAACATACTCTCTTAGCTTTACATCTCCTCTGCGATATTGCTAATTCTCACGCCTGAGGGTTATCGCTGGGACAACCTAGCCCCATTACGGTGTTCTTTGTTGATCACAGGTTGAAAGCTACCTATACTTCAAGGGAAATCCCTGCAACACAAGCTGAAATCCTACTAGACTACAGACGTGGATTAGACGCGGTCACCAACAACTCTTTTTTGCGTGATCAGTTTGGTTCTGTTGCCGGGACCTGAAGTTTTTTCTGTGATCAACCATGACAACCTCCAAGCAAGTCCCCAAGCAGGTGGCCCCAGCGACGACCCCGGCCATGCCTACAGCCGCACTGCGTATCGGCCATCCTCCTGAGCAAACTGAGAAGGAGTCACCTGCAGTGCCCTCATCAGGTCTCCCTTTTCATCAGAACACCCGAGCTCAGAAACTAGCTCGGGCAATGCGAAAAAAAAGCTATGGGCAAACAGCCAACCCAACCCGCTAAAGGACCGGCCAGATCGAACCAGGAAGGGCAGACAACAAGCCCAACCTCCTCAGACAACGGGAACTCTAGAAACAGAGACGACCTCGTCATGATAGGAGATAGGCCGCCTCTCACACAACAAGAGGTTGATCTAGCCGAGATGGAACACTTAAGGAAGGAGAAAGCTTTCCTGAACAAACAGAGAGAACTGGAGATACGCGAGTACGAGCTATCTCAAAAACTAGCCGTCCAAGCAACTCAGCTACCAACTCCGAGCTCCAATCCTCACCTAGTCGACCACCACGATGGTTGACCTGGCAGGAAGGAGGTTAGGGGTCTGCGGGCTGACAGTTATCACAGGGGGTCCAGGGCTAACGCTCTTAGGGTGAGTGCTAGAAATCGACTTGGGCAGAGAATGGAAGAAAATCAAAGGCCAAGCATCAAGGATCGCTTGGGGACCCCAGACAGAGAACGACCTAAGGATAACGTGCATTCCAGGATGGGAACCAGAGCTCGAGATCCCAGTCCAGCCAAAACTTACAGATCTTCCCGAATCGAGCACGACGTAGAGCAACCACGGAGGCTGGAAGTGGCCCGCAGCTACAGGTCAAAATGCAAGTCAATCCAGCATAGTACCTCCAGCAGCGATACATCGTCACACAAATATTCCAAGATCGACGATCATGACCACTGATCTAAAAGGAGGGACAGGAGCAGTGACCTGGAAGACGAGGTACTGCGCAAAATGAAGGAAAGACTGGAAGCCCTCGAAAGATGAAAAGATGACAAACTATCAAGGAACGTAACAGCAGCATTCTGCAGAAGGATTAGGGATACTCCTCCAAATCACCGCCTGAAGCTGTGATCCCTGAAGAGCTACGCAGGAAACACAAATGCCAGGAGCCATGTGTCGAGCTTCGAGGCGAAAATGGGAGTGTGCACCAGAGATCTAGACCTATGGTGTGTGATATTTGTCAGCACGTTCGAGGAAGTCATCCTTAATTGGTTCGAAGAGCTTGAAGAAGGCTCCATCAGAGATTGGTACGACTTGAAGAAGGCCTTTCTGAAAAAATACTCATCAGCAGGGACCTCCCCAAGAAGAAATCTGATCTTTGTGGAATCAAACAGCGAGCTGGAGAATCCCTGGAGAACTACCTGGACAGATTCAAGCGTGTAGTCAAAAAATTGCTAAACGTCCCTGACAAAACAATAATTGCCTTCTTCCAGGCCGAATTCTGATCTGCCAAGCTCCTATCTGAAATCGGCATGCGACCACCCACTACTAGTGCGGAAATGTATACAGCCGCGCAAAATATTGGGAACGTCGAGAAGACCCTGGCAGAACAGGCAATAGAGGATCAGAAACCCTCAGGGACCCAGAAGCAGAAAAAGAAGGACAAATCTGGGGACCAGAAGAAGGAAGGGAGTAGCAATGGACATGGCAAAGGAAAGGGGAAGAACAAATGGGCTAAGAATTCTATACCCCCTTAAACACGCCAGGGAGCAGATTATAAATGTGCTTCTACAGGAAAACAGGATTGGCCGACCTCCACCTCAAAGAGAAACTCCTTATCGTCGCAACCCCAACAAAAGGTTCGCCTACCACAATGGCATCGGGCACACAACCGAAGACTGCATTCAGCTTAAGAAGGAGATCCAGAAGCTGATCGACAGGGGGGAGCTCAAAAGATATGAACAGCAAGGAGGAGAAAACAGAGAAAGGCCAAGGGAAGCTCAAAGGTCGAACACTAATAAAGACGAGGTCCTGGTCAACACTATCATGGAAGAATGGTCGAGCATCACAAAACTAAAGATAGCAATTAACAGCCTCAACCATACTGTCAGCCTGCCTCAAGTCCGGGGAGAAAAAGGGATCGCATTCCTAACCAGCGAGCTGGCATCTAACCCCGCCGCCAAGGGACATGCTCTGACCATCGAGGCAAAAATTGGCAGAGGAAGGGTGAAAAGAGTACTAGTCGACACAGGAGCAGGGAAGGACATTCTGTTCTACAAATGCTTCCAGGCAATCGGACTGGGAAGCTCGCATTTGACCCCAAGCAGAATCAAGCTGGAGGGCTTCACCGGACACAAGGTCGCTGTTAAAGGCACAGTCGACCTCAAGGTAGTCCTCAGTGCTAGAGACAACTCCCACGCCGAGGTCATAACATTTCTGGTCCTCGACATTCCGTCTCCATACAACACCATTTTGGGCCTGCCAACCCAAACAAAATTTGAAATGGTGATCTCCTCGGCTCACCAAAGGATCAAATTCCCCACAGCCAGTGGGGTCAGAGAGGTAAAGAATGATCCAAGAAGCACCCTGAACCACTTCTTTAAAAAAAGAAAGCAGAGGAAGCTCGGCTTAAGGGGAAAAGGAAAGTGACTTCGGTCCACGAAGAGGTCCATCAAATAGACTACAATGACAAGCGATCGAAGTCAATAATAATCAAAGAAATAAGCATAGCAATCAGCACGGGCTGACCCCTCCAGGCCGCAGGCAAAATTCAACGGAGACGACGATGTGCCCGACGTGTTCGGAACGGACGCCGAGCACACCGAGTCGCCCCCGACCGCCCAAACACTCAAGCAAAAGGTTCTCTCAACCTTGCACCTCCACGAAAGCCCTGATGACGACCTGTCCGACGTGCCCACCCTCGGACACCGAGCAGGCCGACTCACACCTGGTCGCCAACGGGGATGCGAAGAAGCCCAACAAGGTCGTCACGATAGACAGCCTATATCTAAGGGATCAGCCAGAGATCCAACCCCATGAAGATCTTGACGAGGTGGTCATCAACTTCGACTTCCCAGAACAAAAAATCAAGGTCGGGCTGGAAATTGATAAAGATGAAAGGGAAGCAATAATTGCATTCCTCCGGGAGAACAAGGATGTGTTTGCATGAAGGACAGAGGACATGGAAAGAATCAGCGAAGAGGTCGCTGTACACAAGCTAAATGTCAATCCAACGGTAACTCCTGTCCAACAACGACCTAGAATATTCTCCCCCGAAAAGCAAGCAGCGATAAAGGAGGAAATCGACAAGCTATTCAAAGCAAACATCATTGAGGAAGTATTCTATCCGACCTGGATCGCAAACGTGGTAATGGTCAAGAAGACAGTGGAAAGTGGAGAATGTGCGTCGACTTCACGGACCTGAACAAGGCTTGCCCCAAAGATTGGTATCCACTACCGAGGATAGATCAGCACGTGGATGTAATAGCAGGTCATAAGATTCTCAGCTTCATCGACGCATACTCGGGGTACCACCAAATATGCATGTGGCTGGTCGACCAAGAATTGACAGCCTTCCGAGCAGTGGGAGCCATCTACTGCTACAAAATGATGCCCTTCGAGCTCCAGAATGCAGAGTCTACTTATCAACGGATGGTGAGCAAGGTCTTTGGAAACCAACTGGGAAGAAACATAGAGGCCTACATCTATGACATGGTTATTAAAACAAAGCAAACCAACCACGTCGATGACCTAAAAGAAACCTTCTCAAATCTCAGGAAGAACAAGATGAAGCTCAACCCAGCCAAATGTGTTTTCGGAGTTAAAGCAGGCAAATTCCTGGGATACATGGTGAATGAGAGAGGTATAGAGGCCAATCCAGAAAAAATTTAAACCCTTGTCGACATGAAAGCTCCCAGCTCGATCAGAGAGGTACAGCGGCTGATTGGAAGAATCACGGCACTGGGGAGATTTATAGTAAAATTAGCAGAAAAGAGCCTTCCATTTTTCAAGACACTAAGAGGAAGCAAGAAGTTCACCTGGAATGAAAACTGTGACAAAGCCTTCGCCGAGCTAAAAACTTACCTGGGCAGCCCGCCACTGCTGACAAGCCCGGCACCAGGAGATCACCTCTACGTCTACCTCGCCGCCTCAGACACTGCTGTCACCGCAATCCCACTCAGTGAAAAAGACGCAGTCCAAAAGCCAATATAGTACGTCTCCCACGCACTCACAGATGTAGAGACAAGATATTTGAACGTGGAGAAAATAGTACTGACCCTAATAATGGCGGCACGAAAGCTGACTCATTACTTCCAGGCTCATGCCTTAACGGTATACACTGACCTCCCGCTCAGGCAAATCCTTCACAAATCGGATGTGGTGGGAAGAATGTTAAAGTGGTCAGTCAAGTTCTCAGGATACGACATTACATATGAGCAACGCAAAGCAATAAAAGCCCAAGTACTTGCGCACTTCATCGCTCAAACCTCGTTTGTCAAAAAAGATCAAAGCCCAGCCACCACGCTGGCTGAGCCGAGCTCTTCGACAAACCCCCCCCCCCAGCCTGCCCAAACAAATAAAAATGGCCAGCTCGTCATGTCTCGGCCACCTCACCATTGGACACTCTATGTTGACGGCTCGTCAAGCAAGGCAGGAAGCGGTGCAGGTTTATCCCTACACCCACCAACGGGGGGAAAAATTAGCAAAGCACTTCGATTCAAGTTCCAAGCATCCAACAACCAGGCAGAATATGAAGCTTTAATAGTAGGACTGGAGCTCGCATTGGAACTAGGGGTTGACCAGGTCGTCATCTATAGCGACTCCCAGCTTGTCGTGAAGTTAGTTTAGGGGGAGTATGGGGCTAATCACCCCACATTGTCAAAATACTGCGAGCTTGCAAAATGCCTATTGGAAAAATTCAAATACTGGGAGCTGAAATAGGTGGACAGGACAGAGAACACGCGAGCTGATCACCTATCCAAGATTGCATCATTCGAAATCAGCGACCTTCCTCCAGATGTATGGTTGGAAACCCTCGAGACACCATCAGTGACCATGGAGGAAGCCATGCCCATCAACTCCACCAAGAGATACTGGATAGATGAAATACAAGATTACATTGAGCAAGGAATACTACCTAGTGAAAAGGACTTGGCCCAGCTACTAAGGAAAAAAATAGCTCGCTACACAGTGATTACTGGAATACTGTATAGAAGATCATTCACCAAATCGTTCCTCAGATGTGTCCAATCAGAGACAGTGGAAGACATCCTCGTTGAGGTCCATGAAGGAATATGTGGGGGCCATTCAGGTGCGAGATCTTTAGCAGATAGGATTATCTTCCATGGCTATTACTGGCCGACCTTGCGGAGAGATGCGGAGACCTACGTGCCAGAGATTTGCTAATATCCCAAGACTACTGTCAGTTCCTCAAACGCCAGTGGTCGCAGCTTGGCCATTTGACATGTGGGGGGTCAACCTCATAGGGCCGTTCCCAAAGGCCAAGGGAGGCTGCGAGTTCCTGATAGTGGCAGTAGATTATTTCACAAAATGGGTAGAAGCAAAATCATTGGCTACTATAACCGATGAAAAGGCAATCAGCTTCATACATGATTACATTTGGTGCCGATTTGGCCTACCTTGAGCCATTGTGTCTGACCATGGCACCCAGTTCTCCACCAAGTTCACTGAAAGATGCAAACAGATGAATATCAAGCATTGGAAGTCCTGGGTTGCTCACCCTCAAGGAAACGGCCAGGCCGAAGTAGGAAACAAGAAAATCCTCCACGCATTAAAAAGAAATCTGGACGAAAAGAAGGGAAAGTGGCTCGATGAGCTACTTATCGTACTCTGGGGGATTTGCACTTAAGTCAGAGGCTTAACAGGAGAAACACCCTTCCCGCTAGCATATAGATCAGAAGCAATGACACCAGTAGAGATGGCTCTACCGACCTTAAGGGTAGCCCATTTCGACGAGCTGAAAAATATAACAACTTGGGGGCTAGACCTCGACTACTTTGAGGAAAGAAGGTTAGAAGCAAGACTCAGGATGATCAACTACAAACAGCTCGCCAAGGCTCACCACAACAAGCGAGTTAGAACAAGATCCTTCAACGTCGAAGATTGGGTACTCAGGAAGATCGAGGTTACAGGCAGAAACGCTGGAAGAAACAAGCTATCTCCAAACTGGGAAGGACCATTCAAAGTGATGGCATAATCAGAGAAGGGGCATATCGACTAGCTGAGCAAGACGGCACCCCGCTAAAAAACCCTTGGCATTCTGATCACTTGAAGAAATATTACCACTAATGTAATACATTTCCAGAAATTATCAATAAAAGAAGAATTTCTCCTATCTTCCGTCTACCCCAAATTTACTTTCCTCAAGTTGTTCAAAGCTTACGACCTACTCTTCACCACGTTGAAGAAGATCGCAAGTAAAAAGGCACATCGACCACGTCGAGGTCAACTTATGGCCTACTCTTTACCACGATGAAGAAGATCATAAATAAAAAGACACCTCGACCACGTCGAGGTCAACTTATGACCTACTCTCCACCACGATGAAGAAGATCATAAGTCAAAAGGCGCCTCTACCACGTTGAGGTCAACTTATGACCTACTCTTCACCACGATGAAGATCATAAGTCAAAAGGCACCTCGACCACGTCGAGGTCAACTTGCGACCTACTCTTCACCACGATGAAGAAGATCGCAAGTAAAAAGGCACCTCGACCAGGTCGAGGTCAGCTTACGACCTACTCTTCACCATGATGAAGAAGATCGTAAGAACAGAAAATACTTGTGCAAAAACACTAAGTAAAATAAGCAGACATGATTGAGCAAAAACTCATGCTTATATATACAAACCGAACTGTTTACAAGCCCGAACGGGCCAAAAAATACAAAACAAAATAATGTTTAGGTAAAGGGCATATCGGGCCAGATTTAACCCGACACAGCGGGGATTACAAGTCAACTTGACTTTCAGCCTCGTACACAGAGCGGGCATGCTCATCCTGGTTCTACTTGGCGCCCTCGAATTCCCCCAACTTAAAGTCTCCGTCAAAATCAACTTCGTCACCATCAGCAAGGATCACGACCCAACTTGGCATCCTTTCTGCTGATCAACTCGAGCTCTTCAGGCTGGTACGACACGAGCTCGTGCCCCCGACGAGCTAGGTCTCCCTTCAACTCAGCACTCCCCCACTTAACCAGGTCTCGAAGAGGAGTGCCGCATGCTGCCGCAACACGCAAGATTTGAGCCTTGCCCTTGCCGTAATAAGAAAGAATCTCGTCCATATAAGACGAGTTCTTCTTAAACTCAGCAACAGCAACACCTGGGCTCGCCGCCTTTCTCGCTTCAGCCAACTGCCTCTCCAGTTCGCCAATTCTACCTTCGAGGCCCAACCTCATTTTGGTAAGCTCCCTTGGGACGTCAAAGCATCCCCTTGCGCAGACTTGAGGTCAGCTCAAAGCCTGGCTTGTTTAACAACAGCGGCGGTGAGATCACTCCTTAACTGGCTAGCCTCCTCGGTAACCATGCTGGCCTGCTCGGCAGCTCGGTTCGCCTCCTCTACCTTATTGGCAGCCAGATCTTGACTCAGCCTTATATCCTCCTGGGCCTTGGCAGCAGCATCTTCAAACTCAGCTATACGAGCAAGGGTCCCCTCGAGCTCAGCCTTGCTGACACTCCCCAGTTTCTCCTTTTCAAGCTCAGCAACGCGCTCGGCAGACTCGCGCCTGTCCTTATGAGCCTGAGCAAGCCTATTCGCAAAGGACTTGATGCCAACGGCGAACTGCGAAAGAAAAGACAAATTAGAAAGGAGATAAGCAAATAAGAAAGCAAAAAGAGGGGATCCAGCAAAAACATCTTACGTGGGTAAGGTCGATCCCCATAATACCAGCCAAGCGAGAAGGAGTACAATCATCGAAGGATTCACTCAATCCCTCATTCGCAATATCTAGGACAGCCTTCCTGCCAAATTCGAGGGAGTGGGCCCCAGGACTCAAGACAGGCCCAGCTCACGGAGGTGTAGCCGAGCTAGGAACGGAGTGCACCTCGGCGGAAAGGCTGGTCACACTACATATACTCCCAACCGGAGAAGCTCGCCTAATAACATCAAGCTCAGCAACCTCATCATGCCCAGTAGGAAGGACGACCTTAATAGGCTCCACGGACTCAGCGGCCTTCACGGGCTCCTCGACCCTCAACTTTTTGGCAGGTGCAGAAGCCGATGTGGACAGGGAACGCTTCGTAGGAACCCTCGAGCTCGACACTTTCTCTTTGCCTTTATTAACAGGCAGTATTACAGTGAGGAGAACCTCGATGGTCCCCGCCAAGGTCGCAGCAACACGAGCTCGGCCCAACTGCTCGGACCGATCTGATTTTGCCTGAGCTCGCTTACTCAAACTCCTCCTCATGGCATCTACATCCTCCATCCTTGCACAAAAGCAAAGAAAGGTCAGGCATTTATAAGATATATATATATGAATGTAAAGAGAAAAAGTTTGAAGCAAATACACTTAAAAGATTCATCTATGGAAGCAACCCCTCTCCGACAACTCGGACAATATTGGTTGAGCACAAGATCCTTATGAAGCAACCAACCGGGGAAACTCTCGAAGGATGGAAAGGTGCACATTGGCTCGAGGCCATTAACCTTCAGAGGGGATAGCCAGGCGACGACCAACAGGTTCTCATCCTGGACTATGCCCTTTCAGTCATAACACCTGACCTGGGAGTTGGCCCGTATACCCAAGGGGGCTTCCAAAGCCTGTTTTACCAACCTATCATACTCATCGAGCTCGGCATGGTGAATCAGAGTGAAAGGCTCCTCGGTTGGCACAGTAAAATTCTACCCAAGTCGGCTCTCGACCATAATGACCTTGTCAGCCTAGCTCGAGACCTTCCCAGGAGGATTAGAAAATAGCTTCACTCGGTAATTTTGGCTTTTAGCTTGAAGGCAGTTGTTATTGCGGACGAGGTGGAAATAATGGTAGAACAGGGTCAAGGTCGGTTCAAAACGTAAAATGCATGTGCTCGTGGCAAAACAGATGAGAATTCACATAGTATTCTAAGTAAGATCGAGAGGAACAGTTGAAGTGACGTCCAAAAACTCACAAATAAAAGGGTCCAAGGGAAATCGAAGGCCCAACTCGAAGAAGCTCAAGTAAAAGCCAACCCGACCCCCGACGTTCGCAGATCGGTCAAACCTAGCTCGGGATCAGGAACATGTCCACAATAGTCCTCGAAGTTACAGGGATACTTCGACAACCAGCTATTCAGGTCGGCGATAGTCATCTTATTCCTCCAATCTCGAAAAGCACGTTTTACGATACCCCCTGTGTCAAGATCAACCTTAGACTTTCTCTTCTTGCTTCGAGGAGCTCGTAAGACGTGACTAGCATCCAGGAACGAAGTGAAAGAAGTTGAAGTGGCAGCCTTTGAGGGCCCCGCCGCCCTACTCGCCACCCGGTGCTCGTCAAAATACAGATACAACAGGCCAGACATAGCCACGTCGTACTTTTTGATGATCCTCATCGAAGTCCTGAAAGGTATATCATCGACCCTGTATGGATCATCGACAGGGACGACCAGGCCATCCTGGTTGGTACCCCAGGAGGTCAACAAGTCTTTAGTCTCACTTGGCAAAACGACCTTCTAGTCACCATCCTCGATTTTATATATGGCATGACCCTTCTGCGGCCTGGCAAACATAGGACCTTCATTGGCATGTTTAATCCTCATGTTCATAGAAAGAGAACACGAGGAGGAAGAGCTCGCAGGAAAAATGGTTATGAAATGAGGACACTACGACCTGGACAGGATTGACCTGGACGAAAGCTACAGGACGGACAAACACTCGCTAAAACCCTAATACTCAAAATCACCAGAACCCTACCCAGAATATGGCCAGCCACCGACAGAAGGGATAAAATAGGCAAAGAACTGAAAAATAAAGTAGGCATCTAAGACGAGAGAAATGGAATAAGAATCAAGGGAAACTAACCTAAAGTACTGGAAAAGCAAGGAAACACGAAGAGAAGGCTTGAAATCTTGGCTTTTGGAAGTCGGAAAAAACTCGTCAAAAATTGCTTGTTCGCCGGAGAGATTCGAAGTTTTTGGTACAATAAAATTGAACAGTGGAACACTCACTTATATAGGGGACCCGGAGTGACCGGGTCGACCCATACAAAAGCACGCGAACCCCGATACAACGCTGTTTCAAGCAAAAATATCAACTGCCAAAAATTCAAAATTAAAAAGATACGCCGTCTGACAAGCCACGAACTCAGCGTCCATTAAATGTGCATGATTCCCAAGGAAAGTACAAAGTCGAACTAAAATCATGAGACCTCGCGTAAAACAGGTCAGCTCGACACTGCGCATATTTACTTCACACCTCGAGGATAAATCCTCTCCTTGAGAAGTAGGGGGCTACTGAACGACCTCAACCTTCAGCTTGACACATGGCATACATCGCGGCATCAGAGGCGCTGGCTGAACATGTGCCGAGGTGGCATACCCTCTTGTCAAATATGACGACCTGGCAGTCATATTACGTCAGGTCGCTTACTTCATCAGTATACTCTCCCAGCGCGCTGACTACAGGGACCCACAGTGCAACTTGGAGGCATCCCAGGCCGACCACTCAGCATCGGACGACCTGGACACATACCAGGCTGACCTCAACCACATTAACATTGAGCGACCTGGATACATATCAGGCCGACCTCGATGTAACCCCTCTCAACTCGGCAAAACAGAGTCCTTTACGAAAATACCTCTCGACTGTGAAGAGTCCTGCTAAAACCCTATATACATCAGTCCTAAGCAGATAAGGAAACGTAATCCGAAAGACATGGGAATTGATCATATCTCTTCCATTCCGAAACCTTCTAGAATTGTGGCTCATCTCCTTATAAATAAGCACCCTCACAGGCATCACAAGGTATATTCAAATTACTTGCTTACAACATACTCTCTTAGCTTTACATCTCCTCTGCGATATTGCTAATTCTCACGCCTGAGGGTTATCGCTGGAATAACCCAGCCCCCCTTACGGTGTTCTTTGTTGATCACAGGTTGAAAGCTACCTATACTTCAAGGGCAATCCCTGCAACACAAGCCGGAATCCTACTAGACTACACACGTGGATCAAACGCGGTCACCAACAACTCTTTTTTACGTGATCACAAGGGAATCTGGAATATCCACAGGGTGTAACACAGTATTCTAAGTGAAGGAACAAACAGGTGTAGAAGACATGGTGACGAAGAGAGAAAATAATCTTTTAGGAGAAAAACGTTGAGATTTGATAAAATAAGGAGACTATAAGCTAGTATATATAGGCGACAGATTTTGTAGGTTTATAAAGAGAACAAAATACTAGGGTATGAAGGAATCCAGGGCAACCAAGGAATGTGAAAACAGAATATGGGTAAAAGGAAACCGAAGTCCTAAACAACTAAGGATTCACAAATACGCAAGAAATTATGGTTTCCACAACGTAAAAATACTTACCAAAATATGGATAATTATTATGCATAAAATAATCACGAATTCTTTATATAACAATCTCTAATTCAGCTCACTTTGCATAATATGCCAATTATTAAAAATTCAAAAGATTAAAGCATACAAGAGTATTCACAGAAATGTGTGTCAAGGAGCATATATATTTACCAAGAATGCATGTCATAAAATATTGCTAAAACATGAGGGTGTATATATAAAAAAATAGACACGAGTGAGAGTGATAGACTGTTTTACTTCCAATGTATTCATCAATGTCACCACATTGCAGACTACATTTTGTATAAAATATAATGAATTAAAGATCTGTTCCCAAAAAGTCATTTTATAATGAGAGTACTAATTGAAAAGTCATATCTATGAGTATCAATGTATCTCAATATAAAGAGGATTTATCCAGTGGATAGCTTTCACTCTTTGTTATAGATAGCTTTTTTTCACAGGATCCTTGCCAATGAAAGTAACCAAGGTCAATGGTGGATTTTTACCCATGTGAATAGCTTTCATCAAATAACTAAAGGTAGCTTTTTCCCTCAAAGGACTCCATTATCACCAACTGAGATTAAACTTTTTGTAGAAACATTAAGAAGCAGCAACTGCTTTACAGAAAAATCAATTCATATGTAACAACAAAAGAGTTTCTTTTGTGAAGAAATTTATAAACACATTAGGAAGAACAATCGTCAGATGCTTCCTTATAAATTTATGCCTAAAAAAAAATTTTAAAAATAAATAATTAATTATACAGTGTGTATAATGAATCTGGTTAGAAATGTAGCCACATTTAAAATTAATGTCATAATATGCACAAGCCAAAAGATTTTCGTAGAATGGAAAATCTCTTATGATCTAAAGCCTTGGTAAATATGTCAGCCAACTGATTTTCAGTTCTAATGAATTTTATACATATGACATTTTTCTCTAATAAATTTCTAATAAAATGTTATCTTATATCTATGTGCTTTTTTCGAGAGTGTTGTACAAGATTTTTAGATATATCTATTGCACTAGTATTGTCATAATAGATTAGTAAAGTGTTACTGTTCAAATCATAATCTTCAATCATTTGGTTCATCCAAAGAAGTTGAGTACAACAGCTCCCAACTGCCACATAGTCTGACTTAGCAGTAGGGAGACACACATTTTTGCTTTTTACTATACAAAGACACAATATTGTTTCCAAGAAAAAAAATCTTCCGGAAGTGCTTTTTCTATCGCACGTATCTCCTACCCAATCTGAGTGATTAAATCCTATAAGATTAGTATTGGTTTATTTTGTATATCAAATACCTAACTCAGATGTTCCCTTTACATATCAAATAATGCGTTTAACAACTTTGAGATGTGATTCTTTAGAATTAGCTTGATATCTAGCACATGCGCAAACATTGTACATAAGATCAAGGCGACTAGCAGTTAAATAAAGCAAACTTCCTATCATACTCCTATAGAGGGTGATATCAACAATCTTTCCAGTATCATCTCTAATTAATTTATCTTTTGTGCCCATAGGAGTATTTTTTATTGAGGCATTTTTCAAGTTAAATTTTTAAACAAGATTCTTTGCATACTTGGTTTGAGAGAGAAAAATAACATTACTAGATTGTTTAATTTGCATACCTAAAAAGAAATTTAATTCTCCAACCATACTCATCTCAAATGTAGATGTCATTCCATTAACAAAGTATTTTAGCATGGATTCAGACGTGGAACCAAATACAATATCATCTACGTTAATTTGAGCAATTAAAAGTTCTTTATTGGTTTTCTTGATAAACAAAGTTTTATCTACTTCACCTCTTTTAAAATTGTCTTTTAGAAGATAATCAGTTAACCTTCCATACCAAGCTCTAGGAGCTTGTTTTAGCTCATAAAAAGCCTTTTTCAATCTATAGACATAATTTGATTTAAAAGGGTTTTCAAATCCCTTAGGTTGCTCTACGTAGACTTCTTCGTTTAGCACACCATTTAAGAAAACACTTTTAACATCCATTTGTTGTAATGAAATTTCTAGGTAGCATGCAATAGCAAGCAACAATTTTATAGATTCTATTCTAGCAACAGGTGCAAAGGTTTCATCAAAGTCTATGTCTTCTACTTAGGTATATCCTTGGCCAACCAAATGTGCTTTATTTCTAATTACATTACATAATTCATCTGATTTATTTTTAAATATCCATGTAAAGCGAGAGAAATCATCAATACATTCAAAAATATATTTTTTACCACCTAAGCTTTCAACTCCTATAAGACCCATTAAATCAATATGAATTAATTCAAAACATCTTGATGAAGCAGTATTTAAAAGTATTTTTATGAGAGGTTTTAATTTGTTTACCTTTTTGACAAGAACCACAAATTCTCATATTTTTTATATTTAATTTAGGTAAACCTCTAACTGCTTCATGTCTTAACAATTCTTCTAAATTTTTAGTACGCACTCATGTGTCCAAGTTTTTGATGTCATAAGTCAGTTTCATTTATACTAGATGCATAACAAACAAGATCATTCTGAACTAGATAACAATTATCAGATGATCTAAAACCAGACAAGATATACATATTATCTTTGTCAAAAACTTTGCAAGTTTCCTTATTAAATTTCACATGCATATCATTATCACATAACTGACTTATACTTCTCAAATTTGTAATTAGACCTTCAACATGGTATACATTAGTCAACTCAAGTAATCCTTGAATGTTTAATGTACCTTTACCGACTACCTTTCCTTGTGCACCACCTCCATATGTCATACAACCACTTGTGACATTTTTGTAATTTTTCAAAGCATCTTTAGAACCTGTCATATGTCTTGAACATCCACTATCAAAATACCATGCATTTGCAATGTTAGACTTAAAAGAAGTAAAAGTAACATGGCATAGAATTTCATATTTCTGGGACAAGCCAATTCTGGGAGAACATGATGAATGTGTTCCTGAATGTGGGGACATAGGAGACTTCATTTGAGAAGACATTAGAGACTTCATCCATATCTGTTTTTGATTTTTGACCTGATCTGCTATTCTTTTATAACAGAAAGGTTTTATATGCCCTCTAGCAAAACAGTAATGACATACGTATCTACGCTTCCTAGGTCTATGATTCCTTTTGGATCTATTCTTGTCCACGGTTTTGGAAGAACTGTGAGAGGAACGTCCAAATTCTTTAACAAACACAGGAAATCCAAAAGCTTTGAATCCCAGACCAGTTCTACCCTCATTGCCTATTTCAAGAATTTCATCAATTTTAGCTTTCCCAGTATTTAATCGATATAATGTCTCATTGGATTTTTCAAGCTCTATCTTGACTCTTTCAAGTTCTATATCCTGTTTGGTGAGAAGAGATTTTAAACGTGCAATAGCTCCTTTTTGATTATCATTTTCAGCAGAGAGACATTTATTTTCAGTAGTGAGAAAAACCTTTTCTTTTATAAGATCCTTTACCAAAATACATTTTTCTTTCCAATCATTAATTTTTTTTTATAATCTTTGTCAAAATCATTATTTTTCCCATCAAAATCGTCCAGATCCTTAGGAGTAAACATAGAATTGAAAGAAGTATCAAAACATGTGTGTACTGCTGGATGTGCCCACATTACTGACTTCATTCATATGACGAAGTCTTAAAAGATTTTTAGGTAAAGGTCTTTCATTAGCAAACAAACTATATAAAGCATCATATTCTTCCTCTTCATTATCACTTAGAGAAGCAATAAGATTCATACTTTTTTTTCTGAAGTGTGTTAGCACATTTATTCGCATAATGACCAAATCCCTTACAAGCATGGCATTGAACTGTATCAATGTTTTTTGGTCCATTTTGATTTTCAAGACCTGTAGAAGAAGCTTCCTGAAACCTGTTAGGATTAGGTCTAAAGGCATAATTAAAAAACTCAGTATTGGTATTTTGAATATTTCTAAAATTATTTTGACTTTTTCTTTATTCAAGTATTTTTTGAATTTTTTTTCAAATAAAGCCAATGAATCTTCACTCAAATCAGATTTGCTCATCTCATTGCAAATTTTAAATAACTCATCCTCCTTTTCAATCCGAGTTTTTAAGGCAATTACCTTTTCTTTACCTTTTGATTGTTGAGTGAGATTTAATTCAAAAGTCTTCAAAATACCAATTAATTCATCAAGATCAAGGGTAGTAGTATCACGAGCTTCCTCTATAGCAAAAATTTTAACATTAAATTTTTCAGGAAGTGATCTCATGAGTTGTGCTCACCAATCTACTATTAGAGATAGGATCTCCTAACGATTGTAATTCATTAGATAACTCAATGATCTTGGTACTTTAGGAAGATATGTCTTCATATTTTTTTATTTTTAAATTCTCAAAGTTAGTCATGGTTATTCTAAGTTTAGTTTGCCTCACACTCTTGGATCCTTCACAATGTCTTTGAAGGGCAACCCATGCATCCTTGACAGAACTAAAATTAGAAATAATCTTCATGAGATTAGCATCAACAGCATAATTTATAGCATGCATGACTTTAGAATTATAATTGGCCAAGACTAATTATTCATTAGTCCAATCAATTTTAGATTTATGTAAATTATCACCTTCATCGTCTGTCCTCGTTGGAGGAGACCAACCTGTAAGAATAGCATGTCATGCACGTTCATCAATAGACTTTATGTAAATCCTCATCTGGTTTTTCTAACAAGAATAGTTGGTACTATCAAGAATGAGAATCTTGTGATAGCCATTATTCTGAGCATTTATCATGGCTCCAATCAGTTAAGGACCTTCACTTTGTACGTCAAGTGTTGGCTTGATACCAATTGAAAGGGTATTGGGGCCACGGTAAAACCAATAAAAAAATATAAAGAAAAATAAATACTTGTAAAAGATAAATATCAATGTATTGTTCAATGTACCAATGTAGAGAAAAAATTGGAGAACACATTGATATATATGTCAGCGGTGAACGACCTCAGCCTTCAGCTGGACACGTGGCATGCATTACAGCTTCATCAGCTCCAGCTAGGCAAGCGTCAAAGTGACGTACGTCCGCCTCAACCTTGACGACCTGGAAGCTGCTTTACTACAGGTCGCCTACTTCATCGGTATACTCTCTCAGCACGCTGACATAGGGACCCACAGCGCAACCTGGGGACATCCCAGATCGACCGCACCAACATCAAGCGACCTGGCGTATGCCAGGCCGACCTTGATAATAATGAACGACCTGGTGCATGCCAGGCCGACCTTGTCCCCACAGAGCGACCTGGAAGCATCCAGGCCGACCTCGGCATAATCCCTCCAGCTCGGCAAAGCAGTATCCTATACGGAATCACGCCATGTTTGAGAAGAGTCCTGCTATGGTTCTTTTTCATATCAGTCCTAAACATATAAGGTAACGTAATCCGAAAGGCACGAGAATCACTCCTAGTCCGAATCTAATAAGAATTATGACTTACCTCCCTATAAATAACACCCTCAACAGGCCTCATACGGTACACACGCATACACACATACTTGCTTACATATTTTCTTAGCTTTACCTCTCCTACGACGTATTGCTAATTCTCACGCCTGAGGGTTATTGCTGGGACAACCCAGCGCCCCTTACGGTGTACTTTGTTGATCACAGGTTTCAAGCAGTTTATACTTCAAGGACAATCCCTGCAACACAAAGCCGGAATCCTACCTAGACTACGCACGTGGACCAGACACGACTCACAATCCTTTTTTGGCGTGATCAGTTTGGTTCCGTTGCCAGGACCTAAATTGTTTCTGTGATCAAACATGGCTACCTCTAAGCAATTCTCTAAGTCTGTCGTTCCAACAACAACGCCAGGCATGCCTGTCGTCGCTCCGCTTGCTGGTAACCCCCTTGGGCAAGTTGAAAAAGAATCACCTGTTGTACCCTCATCAGGGCTTCCTCTTCACCAGAATACACGAGCCCAGAAACTGGCCAGGGTGATGAGGAGGAAAGCCTTGGGAAAGAAGGCAGCCCAGACAACTAAAGGACCGGGCCTGACAGCTCGGGATGGTCGGACACCCACTCCCCCTTCCTCAGACGGCGAAGGCCCAGGAGACAGGGACGACCTCATCATCATGGGCAACAGGATGCCTCCTACCCAACAAGAGATCGACCTCGCCGAGTTGGAACATATAAGAAAGGAAAAGGCTTTTCTGGAAAGACAGAGAGAGCTGAAAAAGCGCAAATACGAGTTATCCCGCAAGCTCGCCGCACAGGCAACTCAGCTACCAACCCCGAGCTCACATCCTTCTCGCAACGATCACCACGATGGTCGACCTGAAAGGAGCGAGCCCAGGGGTCTGCGGGCTGACAGTCATTATGGGGGGTCAAGGGATGAAGCTCCTAGACGAAGTGTAAAAAGCCAGCTCGGGTGCAGAGTGGAGGACCACCAGAAACCCAGCGTGAAAGATCGCTTAGGAACCCCGGACAACGAGCAACCTAGGGGAAGTGTACATTCCAGGATGGGAGGACGAGCTAGAATCCCCAGTCCGGCAAAATCTTACAGGTCCTACCGAATGGAATGTGACGAGGAGCGACCTAGAAGGACACATGAGAGCCATAGCCGCAGGTCGAAGCGTAAGTCCATCCAGCACAGTACCTCCAGCAGCGAGGCATCCTCGCACAAATACTCCAAGATCGCTGACCACTATCGCCGATCTAAGAGAAAGGGCAGGAGTAGCGACCTGGAGGACGAGGTACTGCACAAGATGAAGGAACGACTGGAAGCCCTCGAAAGAGGTAAAGAAGGGAAACCATCAGGGAGCGTAACGGCAGCCTTTTGTAGAAGAATCAGGGATACCCCTCCAAATCATCGCCTGAAGCTACCGTCCCTGAAAAGTTACGCAGGAAACACGAATGCTCGAAGCCATGTGTCGAGCTTCGAAGCAAAGATGGGGGTATGCACCAGAGACCTGGATCTATGGTGTATTGTGTTTGTCAGCACATTCGAAGAGGTCGTCCTCAACTGGTTCGAAGAGCTGGAGGAGGGTTCCATCAGAGACTGGTGCGACCTGAAGAAAGCCTTCCTGAAAAAATACTCCTCAGCAGGCGACCTCCCCAAAAAGGAATCTGACCTTTGCGGAATCAAGCAGCGACCTGGCGAATCGTTGGAAAGCTACCTCGAGAGATTCAAGCATGTCGCCGAAAAGCTGCTTAATGTCCCCGACAAGACTATCATGGCTTTCTTCCAAGCTGGATGCCGATCTGCCAAACTCCTATCTGAGATTGGCATGCGACCTCCTACTACCAGCGCGGAGATGTACACCGCCGCACAGAACATTGGGAACGTCGAGAAGACCTTAGCGGACCAAGAGAAGGAAGACCAAAAATCCTCGGGGGCCCAGAAACAAAGAAAGGAGGACAAGTCTGGGGACCGCAAGGAGGGTAGCAGCAATGGCTATGGCAAAGGCAAGGGGAAAAAATTGGCCAAGAAAGAAGAATTCTACACCCCTTTAAACACAACCAGGGAACACATCATGAACGTGCTGCTTAAAGAAAACAGGATTGGCCGACCTAAACCTCAGAGAGAAACTCCCTATCCTCGCAACCCCAACAAAAGGTGTGCTTACCACAACGACATCAGACACACCACCGAGGACTGCATTCAGCTCAAGAAGGCAATCCAAAAGCTGATTGACAGAGGGGAGCTCAGAAGATACGAGCAGCGAGGAGGCGGCGACAGAGAGAGGCTACGAGAGGCCCCGAGGACAAATGCTGACGAGGACGAGGTTATGGTCAACACCATCATGGAAGAATGGTCGAGCATCACAAAGCTGAAGACCGCAATCAACAGCCTCAACCATACTGTCAGCCCGCCACAAGTTCGAGGAGAGAAAATGATCACTTTCCTTTCTAGCAAGCTGGCTCCTAACCCCGCCACCAGGAGACATGCCCTGACCATTGAGGCCAAAATTGGCAGAGGAAGAGTGAAAAGAGTACTGATCGACACAGGAGCAGGGAAGGACACTTCTACAAATGCTTCCAGGCGATCGGACTAGGAAGCTCGCATTTGACCCCGAGTAGAATCAAGCTGGAAGGCTTTACCGGGCATAAGGTCGCTGTCAAAGGCACGGTCGACCTCAACGTAGTCCTCGGTTCCAAAGACAACTCTCACACCGAGGTCATTACCTTCCTGGTCCTTGACATCCCCTCTCCATACAATGCCATTCTGGGACTCCCAACCCAGACAAAGTTCGAAATGGTGATCTCTCCAGCTCACCAAAGAATCAAATTCCCCACAGACAATGGGGTCGGAGAGGTGAGGAATGATCCTAGAAGCACTCTGAATCACCTCCTTGAAGAGAAGAAGGCCGAGGAAGCTCGGCTCAAGGGGAAGCGAAAGATGACTACAGTCCACGAAGAGGTTCCTCTAGTTGACCTCGATGACAAGCGGCTGAAGTCTATTATAATTAAAGAAGGCTCCAAGACAAGCCCCTCCGACGAGCGAGCATAGCAATCAACGCGGGCTGACCCTTCCAGCCCGCGCAAAGAGGTAGGCGAGGACGACGACATGCCCGACGTATCCAGATCGGATGCCGAGCATGCCGACTCGCCCACGGTCGCCCAAACGCTCGAGCTAAACAGCCTCTCTACCTCGCACCATGAAGAAAACCCGGATGACGACCTGCCCGACGTGCCCACCTCGGTCGTCGAGCAGGCCGACTCATGCCAGGTCATTAACGGCGACACGAAGAAACCATCAAAAGTCGTCACAGTAGAGAGTTTAAATCCAAGGGATCAACCAGAAATCCAGCCCCATGAAGACCTCGATGAAGTAATTATCAACTTCGAGTTCCCCGAGCAGAAAGTCAAAGTCGGGCTGGAAATTGATAAAGAAGAAAGGGAAGCCATAATCGCATTTCTTCGGGAGAACAAGGACGTATTTGCATGGAGGACAGAAGACATGGAAGGAATCAGCGAGGAGGTTGCTGTGCATAAACTGAATGTTGATCCAACCATAACTCCTGTCCAACAACGACCCAGAGTATTCTCCCCAGAAAAGCAGGCAGCGATCAAGGAGGAGGTCGACAAGCTACTCAAGGCAGGCATCATTGAAGAAGTCTTCTATCCGACCTGGATCACGAACGTAATGATGGTCAAAAAGACCAATGGAAAGTGGAGGATGTGCGTCGACTTCACCGACCTGAACAAAGCCTGCCCCAAAGACTGGTACCCATTACCGAGGATAGATCAGCTTGTGGACGCAATCGCAGGCCATAAAATACTTAGCTTCATCGACGCATACTCGGGGTACCATCAGATATGCATGTGGTTAGCCGACCAGGCACTGACAGCCTTCCGAGCAGCAGGCGCCATTTATTGCTACAAGATGATGCCCTTCGGGCTCAAAAACGCAGGGGCTACCTATCAACGGATGGTGAACAAGGTCTTTGGAGACCAGCTCGGAAGAAACGTGGAGGCCTACATCGACGACATGGTCATCAAAACGAAGCAAGCCAACCACGTCGACGACCTGAACGAAACTTTCTCAAATCTCAGGAAAAACAAGATGAAGCTTAATCCAGCCAAGTGTGCCTTTGGAGTAAAGGCAGGCAAATTCCTGGGATACATGGTGAATGAGAAAGGTATAGAGGCCAACCCGGAGAATATCCAAGCACTGGTCGACATGAAAGCTCCCAGCTCGATAAAAGAGGTACAGCGGCTTAATGGAAGGATCATAGCACTTGGAAGATTCATAGCGAAGTCAGCAGAAAGAAGCCTTCCATTCTTCAAGACATTACGTGGGAGCAAGAAGTTCGTCTGGAATGAAGATTGCGATAAAGCCTTCGCCGAGCTGAAAACTTACTTGGGCAGCCCGCCGCTGCTTACCAGCCCGGCACCCGGACAGCGCCTCTACATCTACCTCGCCGCCTCAGACACTGCCATCGCTGCAGTCCTACTCAGCGAAAGAGACGCTGTCCAGAAGCCAATATACTACGTCTCCCATGCACTCACAGATGTGGAAACAAGATATCTAAATGTGGAGAAAGTGGTACTTGCCCTAATCGTAGCGGCAAGAAAGCTGACCCAGTACTTCCAGCTCATGCCTTGACGGTGTACACCGACCTCCCACTCAGGCAAATACTTCATAAACCGGATGTAGCTGGAAGAATGTTAAAGTGGTCAGTCGAGCTCTCAGGATACGACATCACATACGAGCAACGCAAGGCAATAAAAGCACAAGTACTTGCGGACTTCATCGCTGAGACATCATTTGTCAAGCAAGATCAAAGCCCGGCCACCACGCTGACCGAGCTGACATCTTCAACAAACCCTCCCAGCCCGCCCAGGAAGATCAGAACGGCCAGCTCGTCCCGTCCTCGGCCCTTGCTCCATTGGACACTCTATGTTGACAGCTCGTCTGGCAAGACAGGCAGTGGTGCAGGCTTATCCCTACACTCACCAGAGGGAGGGGAATTCAGCAAAGCTCTACGATTCAGGTTCCAGGCCTCCAATAACCAAGCAGAATATGAAGCTCTGATTGCCGGACTCGAGCTCGCATTGGAACTGGGGGCTTGCCAGGTTGTCATCTTCAGCGACTCCCAGCTCGTCGTGAAGCAAGTTTAGGGGGAGTATGGAGCTAACCACCCCATATTGTCAAAATACTGCGAGCTGGCAAAACACCTGTTGGAAAATTTTGAATACTGGGAGCTAAAGCAGGTAGACATAACAGAGAACCCGCGAGCTGATCACCTATCCAAGATCGCATCATCAGACATCAGCGACCTCCCTCAAGACGTATGGTTGGAAACCCTCGAGTCACCATCAGTCGATAGGGAGAAAGCCATGCCCATCAACTCGACAGAAAGATGCTGGATAGATGACATACAAGACTACATCGAGCACGGCACACTACCTGAAGAAAAGGACCTAGCCCAGCTAACAAGGAAGAGAGCAGCTCGCTACACAGTAATTGCTGGGATAATGTACAGGAGATCATTCACCAAGCCATTGCTCAGATGTGTCCGACCAGAGACAGTAGAAGACCTCCTCGCTGAAGTCCATGAAGGAGTATGTGGGGGTCATCCAGGCGCGAGGTCGCTATCAGACAGGATTCTCTTCCATGGTTACTACTGGCCGACTTTACGAAAAGATGCAGAGTCCTATGTGCAGAAGTACGACAAGTGCCAAAGGTTTGCTAATATCCCAAGACTGCCGTCAGTCCCACAGACACCAGTAGTCGCAGCCTGGCCATTTGATATGTGGGGAGTCGACCTCATAGGACCCTTCCCAAAGGCCAAAGGAGGCTGCGAGTTCGTAATAGTGGCAGTAGATTACTTCACAAAATGGATAGAAGCAAAACCACTGGCTACCATAACCGAGGAAAAGGCAATCAGCTTCATACATGATTGCATCTGGTGTCGATTTGGCCTACCTCAAGCCATTGTGTCCGACCACGGCACCCAGTTCTCCACCAAGTTCACTCAGAGATGTGAGCAGATGAATATCAGGCATTGGAAGTCCTCAGTGGCTCACCCCCAAGGAAACGGTCAGGCCGAAGCAAGGAACAAAAAGATCCTCCATGCCTTGAAGAGAAATCTAGACGAGAAGAAAGGAAGATGGCTCGACGAGCTACCCATTGTACTATGGGGAATCCACACTTCGGTCAGAGGCTCAATCGGGGAGACACCCTTCACACTGACGTACGGATCAGAGGCAATGGGCCCCATAGAAATGGCCTTACCGACATTAAGGGTAGCCCATTTCGACGAGCTAGACAACCCAACAGCTCGGGGGCTCGACCTCGACTATCTGGAAGAAAGAAGGCTAGAAGCAAGACTCAGGATGATTAATTACAAGCAGCTCGCCAAAGCTCACCACAACAGACGAGTCAGAACAAGATCCTTCAACGTCGGAGACTGGGTACTCAGGAAAATCGAGGTGACAGGTAGAAACGCTGGAAGGAATAAACTATCTCCAAATTGGGAAGGACCATTCAGAGTGACAGGCATAGTCACAGATGGGACTTATCGGCTAGCTGAACAGGATGGCACACCGCTCAAGAATCTTTGGCATGCGGATCACTTGAAAAAGTACTATCACTGATGTAATGATATTTCAGAATTTTATCAATAAAAGAAAAATTCTTCCTATCTTGCACCGACTTCAAATTTATCTTCCTCGACATTGCTAAAAGGCACCTCGCCACGTCGAGGTCACCTTACGACCTGCTCTTCACCACGCTGAAGAAGATCGTAAGTACAAAATGCTCCTCGCCACGTCGAGGTCACCTTACGACCTGCTTTTCACCACGCTAAAGAAGATCGTAAGTACAAAATGCTCCTCGCCACGTCGAGGTCACCTTACGACCTGCTCTTTACCACGCTGAAGAAGATCGTAAGTACAAAATGCTCCTCGCCACGTCGAGGTCACCTTACGACCTGCTCTTCACCACGTTGAAGAAGATCGTAAGAAAACAGGTACCTCGACCACGTCGAGGTCAAACTCACAGCCTAATCCTCACCACGATGAGGGAAATTAAAATCATGGCAAACACATGCAAAAATGCTAAGTAAAATAAGCGAACATAAGTGCGACCAACTCACGCTTATATATATTTACAAATCAAGTGTATTTACAAGCCCAGACGGGCCAAGAATACAAAAACAAAGTATTGTTTGGTTACAAGGCACAATGGCCAAATTTAACCCTACGCAGCGGGACCTAGGGATCAGCCTGACTTTCAGCCTCGTGTATAGAACGAGCATGCTCATCTTGGTTCGACTTGGTGCCTTCAAATTCTTCAAGCTTAAAGTCACCATCGAAGTCGACCTCATCCCCGTCAGCAAGAACATCGAGAAGGAAGGGCACGTTATTGTCAAAAACAGGAGGAGGCACCCAGGGCTCACGGCCCATCTCGGCATCTTTTCTACTAATCAACTCGAGCTCCTCAGGCTGGTAAGGCACGAGCTCGTGCCCGCGCCGAGCTAGGTCTCCTTTCAACTCGGCATCCCCCCCACTTGACCAGATCTCGAAGTGGAATGCCGCAGGCCGCTGCAACACGCAAGATCTGTGCCTTGCCCTTGTCATAATACGAGAGAAGCTTATCCAGAAAGGATGAAGTCTTCTTGTACTCAGCAACAGCAACACCCGGGCTCGGCACCTTCCTCGCTTCAACCAACTGCCTCTCCAGCTCACCAATTCTCCCCTCAAGGCTCAACTTTGTTTTCACAAGCTCTCCTCGAGCAGTCAGAACATCACCTTGAGAGGTCTTCAGGTCAGAGCGAAGCCTGGCCCGATCAGCGTCAGCAGAAGCGAGCTCGACCCTCAACTGGGCAGTCTCCTCGCTAGCCCGGTTCAACTCTTCCACCTTACCCGTTGCCAGATCTTGACTTAATCTAATATCATCCTGGGCCTTAACGGCAGCAGCCTCGAGCTCAGCAACGCGAGCAAGTGCACTATCAAGCTCGGTCCTCTGCACTGCCTCCCGCTTCTCCTGCTCGAGCTCAGAAATACGCACGAGGAACTCGCGTCTATCCCTGCGAGATTGCGCGAGCCTGTTGGCATAAGATTTGATCGCAGCAGCAACCTGTAAAAACAAAAAAGAATCAGGTCAGAAGGAAATCCCAAGTTTTAAAACAAACTCATACAGATCCTACTTACGCGAGAAAGATCGATCCCGACGAGACCGGCTAGACGAGCAGGAGAACACTCATCAAAAGTCTCCTCCAACGTCTCATCGGCAATATCGAGCACCGCCTTCATACCCTTTTCAAGATGGAGGGTGGCAGGGCTCAGGACGGGATCAACCTGAGGAGGAGTAGCCGAGCTGCTCGGTATGGAATGCAGCTCGGGAGAAGGACTGGTAACGCTGCGAACACTCCCCACAGGGGAAGCTCGAACAACAGCAGCAACAACAGCCTGATGCTCATTACGGTGTTCTTTGTTGATCATAGCCTGGATTTCAGGCTCAGCAAAGATAATGGGATCTGCAGGCACCTTAGTTGAACTAGGCTCCTCGACCCTTAACTTCTTCTTCGAACCAGAATCCGAGGTGGACTTGGACCGTTTTTCAGACGCCCTCGAGCTGGGCATTTTCTCCTTGCCCTTATCAGCAGGCAACATTATGGTTGGGAGCACCTCGGCAGTCCCAGCCAAGGTCGCGCAACGCGAGCCCGACCAAGTTGCTCCGATCGGTCAGATTTAGCCTGAGCCCGCTTACCCGAGCTCCTCCTCCTCATCCCATCAACGTCTTCCATCTCTGCAAAATCGAAGAAAAGTCAAGACACTTATAAAATATGTGAACAAGTGAAGCAGAAAACATTGCAAAGGGAGTACATTTAACAACTCATTTATGGATAACCCCTCTCCGGGTCTTTATGGCAGCGTGGACAATGCTGGTGGAGCACGAGGTCTTTATGGAGAATCCACCCCGGGAAACTCTCAAAGGGGGGAAAGGTACACATCGGCTCTAGGCCATTAACTTTTAGCGGGGACAGACCGACAATGATGAGGAGATTCTCATCCTGGACTATCCTCCTCCAGTCGTAACACCGAACTTGTGTATTTCCTCGAACACCAAGAGGAGCCTCAAGGGCCTGTTTGGCCGACCTGTCATACTCATCCAGATCGACGTGATGCACCAGAGTATAAGGCTCCTCGGTCGGCACTGCGAAGTTCTACCCCAATCGACTCTCAACTAAGATGACCTTGTCGGCCCAACCCGAAACCTTGCCCGGGGGATCAGAAAACAACTTCACTCGATAGTTCTGGCTCTTAGCTTGAAGACGGTTGTTGTTTCTATCGAGGTGGAAGTAGTGGCTGAACAGGGTCAAGGTCGGCTCAAACCCCAGTATACAAGTGCTCGCGGCGAAGCAAATCAAAATTCTCATTGTGTTCCAAGAAAGATCAAGAGGGACAGTGGAAGTAACATCAAGGAATTCACAAATGAAAGGGTCTAGGGGGAATCGAAGGCCCAGCTCGAAGAAACTCAAATAGAAGCCAACCCGACTTCGCATGGTTCTCAGATCGTGAAGGCCGAGCTCAGAATCAGGAAGATGACCTCGGTAGTCATCCGAGTTACATGGATACTTCGAAATCTATGCGTCCAGGTCGGCAACAGTCATCTTATTTTTCCAATCTCGGAAGACACGCTTCATAACACCCCCAACATCAACATCAGCCTTGGCCTTCCTCTTCTTACTTCGAGGTGCCCGCAAAACATAGCTGGCATCAAGAAATGAGGTTGACGACGCCGAAGTAGCAGCCTTAGAAGGTCCTGCGACCTTACTAGCTACCCTATTCTCATCAAAGTATAAGTATAAAAGTCCCGACATGGCAACGTCGTACTTCTCGATGATCCTCATCGAGGTGCCAAAGGGAATGTCATCGACCTTGTAAGGCTCGTCGGCAGGGACGACCAGGCCATCCAAGTTGGCACCCCAGGCAGTTAGCAGATCTTTGGCCTCACTCGGCAAAACAACTTTCCAATCAGCATCCTCGGTCTTGTATATGGCACGGCCTTTTTGCGGCCTGGCAAACATGGGGCCCTCGTTTGCACGTTTGATCCTCATGTTCTCAGAGAAGGAACACGAGGAGGACGAACTAGCGGGGAGAATGATTGTGAGAAAAGGACAGATCGACCTAGACACTATGACCTAGACGATTCGACCTGGACGGGTCGAACTGGATGGAGGTTAGAGGACGTAATTCAAAATAGCCGGAACCCTAAACTCAGAATCCGGCCAAATCACCGATAAAACAGGGCAAACAGGCAAAGACTAACTTGAAAACAGGAAACAGAGGAAGGAAATGGAGTCAGGGTAAAGAGAAACTAACCTAAAGTCCTGGAAAGGCAAGGGAGTGCAAAGAAAAGGCTGGAATCTGAACAAGTTGAAGACGGAGGATCACGCCGGAAATCGTCTATCGCCGGAGAAATTTGGAAATTTCTGGTAAATGAAAATGAACAGTGGGACTCCCGCTTATATAGAGGATCCGAAAGGGCCGGGTCGACCCGCACAGAAACACGCGGACCCTTGTATGACGTCGTTTTGAAGCAAAACGTCAACCGCCAAAATTTTAAACTTGAAAAGACGTACCGTCTGACAGTCCGGGATCGCCGCATCCATTAAATACACACGTTCCCCAAGAAAAGTGCACAGTCGAACTGGAATCCGGAAGCTTCGCGAGAACCAATCAGCTCGGTGCAATGAATCTTTTACTTCTCACCTCGAGGATAAATCCTCTCCTTGAGAAGTAGGGGGCTACTGAACGACCTCAGCCTTCAGCTGGACACGTGGCATGCATTACGGCTTCATCAGCTCCAGCTAGGCAAGCGTCAAAGTGACGTACGTCCGCCTCAACCTTGACGACCTGGAAGCTGCTTTACTACAGGTCGCCTACTTCATCGGTATACTCTCTCAGCACGCTGACACAGGGACCCACAGCGCGACCTGGGGACATCCCAGATCGACCGCACCAACATCAAGCGACCTGGCATATGCCAGGCCAACCTTGATAATAATGAACGACCTGGTGCATGCCAGGCCGACCTTGTCCCCACAGAGCGACCTGGAAGCATCCAGGCTGACCTCGGTATAATCCCTCCAGCTCGACAAAGCAATATCCTATACGGAATCACGCCATGTCTGAGAAGAGTCCTGCTATGGTTCTTTTTCATATCAGTCCTAAGCATATAAGGTAACGTAATCCGAAAGACACGAGAATCACTCCTAGTCCGAATCTAATAAGGATTATGACTTACCTCCCTATAAATAACACCCTCAACAGGCCTCATACGGTACACACGCATACACACATACTTGCTTACATATTTTCTTAGCTTTACCTCTCATACGACGTATTGCTAATTCTCACGCCTGAGGGTTATTGCTGGGACAACCCAGCGCCCCTTACGGTGTACTTTGTTGATCACAGGTTTCAAGCAGTTTATAGTTCAAGAACAATCCCTGCAACACAAAGCCGGAATCCTACCTAGACTACGCACGTGGACCAGACACGACTCACAATCCTTTTTTGGCGTGATCAAGCGGAATAATAAAAACAAATATAAGGAAGAAGTATGAGATGAAATACAGAAGAATAAATTTTAATCAACAAGTAAACAACTTGTTGATGTGTGCCAATATGACAAAACTTTCACTAGACAAAACTTTGTAATTTAATACAAATATGAAAACCTACTAACTAGTGAAAATCATATGACAAGCTCTAACATGTAGCTGATATAATCAATGAATAATAGATCATCCAAAAATACTAAAGATATAAATTATCAGATCTAAAAATCAAAGGCTGGGTGAATGACAAGAAAAACAGCACTGAAAAACTATGAATGAAGCCTCTATGAAGACACATTGAGGGCTTCATTCGTAAAACGCAGTAGCAGCTTTTCAAAACAACTCTCATGGAAATCTGTGTATTATCTCTTATTACTTTGTACTTCGTTAGTCTTCAAGGCTGAGTCCTCCAGTATATATAGCCTTCGAGTATGTCCTAGAAACCTTGTTCAATAAGAAAATAAATTACTATATAAAATGTTAATAGATTAGTGAATAAAAAAAAAGCTCAATACCTAAAATAAAGACTTTACCATATAGCAATGATTCTTAACTTAAATTCACCCAAGGTTGCTGTAATCTTATTCATGGATTGATACGACACACACAATGAACAAATAATAAACCCTAAACTTCATAAACTTTATAAACCCTTACAAAATATAATCTCCCTAAAATAACATTTCTTTAAAAAAAATTAAAACACATGAAAATATAATTAACAATTAGTAACACAAAGAAATGCAAAACTAATTAATTAATTTAAACTAAACAATTATAAATATTAAAATCTCAATATATCAATATCCAACACATTGACCTTGTTGCAGGGTTGTGCAATAGAATAATACTAATCATTACAAAGTTTGAGCATCACATTATAAAAGCTAAAATTTTAAATGGAAGCAACGTTGGAGACAAAGTGTTTATCCAAAAAGTATCATTATTGCATCATATGTACGATTGTCTTTCAACTTTCAGAGAAGACAATTTTCATTGGTAGTATCGTATACAATGACAATTAACAAAAGTTAAGGTCAATCACTATCGCATGTAGGACACTTCATGAAGAAGTCAATGTTTGCCCATGGGCAGATGTATGTCGTCGCAGTTTTTAGGGTAACAAACCGCTTTGGTCTGAATATTTTTATATGCGATGAAGAGGGAAAACCAACTAATAAAATAACAAATGTTGTGTATAAGAAATTTTTTTAGAATATATAATATTACTGACACAATGATATATCTATATTTAAATAGTTATCTCTAACATTACTTTTTCTTAATTTATTCTTTCTCTTCATTTTACTTAAATATAATTTAATTTTAAAAAATAGATACCCATGCATTAAACACACGAGTGTAAAATTAATTTCTAATAAAAGCCGAATAATATACGTCTCGCTAAATATATCTCTTCAGAAAATACATAGCGGTCGTTAATACACAAACAAAATTAGAAAAGCATAAAAAAGTGTGGAGTTGTCTACGCTCCACGTAAGGATTTGTAAGTTCAAATTCAAATTGATTTTGGGAGAGGGAAGAAGTTTTCTGTACTACCAAGACTGAGCTGGGCACGAGTCACGAGCCTATTTAAGGAGTCTTTCAAATTTTAAAAAGCCGCAATCTTCTCCCCCACGGCCATGATGCCTCACATTTTTGAAAATTTTCACAATAACGTCGTCGTAACATGCTAAACAAAAACAACTTTGACTATACTCCTTCTATTTTCATAAATCTACGCTTTTGACCTCCATGTTTTCTTCCAAATTCCCATCTATGTCTTGCAATTTATAGTACTATTTATGTGCTGTAGGAAGTGAACTTTGTGTCAAGTAACTACTTCATAGGTATTTATATCGAATCGATCTCATTTGACTAATTACTTATAATAAGTAAACTCAAAAAACAAAGCATTCTTTTCGCATACTCTGAATACATCCTCTGTTTTAATTAAGTTTTCCATTCTCTAAGAAAATAAACATGAAAACGTCATGTGTTAGATACATATATACACATGTACATGCACTTATGGGAATATAGAATGATCACATGTCAGGTGATGTTAGAAAAAATGTCAGTGCAAATGTTATAATTGATCTAAAATAATTTTGTTCATTTCATCTAATAGAAAATTTAACTATTATACAATATTGTGTGATGGTGCACAAAGACTGTTGTTATATACAAATAAATTATCTATTATTTTCTGTTAAATAAGCATCTATGATATACCCAAAATCAATGGAGAATTATTTGTGAATCGAAGTTAATAAACAACTTCATGTACTTTTATAACATATAAAAGCGTAGCATACCTTGTTGCAATTTGTTAAATTTTGGTACTTGCCACCTTAGTGAATGTACATACAGGTCAAGTAGACGATCAATATACATAGTGAGTAATTAGAATGGGGGCAATTGCAAGTGTGGGTAAATTTGTATGCTTTTTGTAAAACTGGACTTACAACGAGATTTCCATGACGGAACTAAACTTGCTTATAGAAAGTGCGAGTGCAATAAATATTCTGGGCCAACCACACTATATTTAAAACAGAAGGGCCTATTGGTAAATTACCGAAGTAAAAAGACTTATTTCAAACTAACTAGGACAAAACTCCGCAAACACCTGAAGGGCCTGAAGTGAAAAAATACGTATTTGAAGAACTATTTTTCCTCGCAAGTATTGTTATCAGCTTACTCGCTTCATCTTTCACCCACGTAGTACATCCACTAATTTAATAACACGTGTCAGGTAAATAGCGCGAGTATACATCACCCAAACACGTGCGAGTACGAGTCCATCGAAGTCACCAAGGAAAAATGCTCATCAATCAAATTTATAAAGAAAACATTTCACCTAAAATTTCTCGAGAAATAATTTTCGATTCCTCTTTTCGTTTTCCCTCTCTTTTTCTATTTTTCCAAATCTTTGGAGGGAAAATCGCCCGACAATAAAACTCGAATTTTTCAAGCTTTTTAGCTGGTAAAAACCTAGTATTTTTCAGTTCGATTCTCGAATTTCTCTCCCTCAATGATCGAAAATCGGATGAACTTCTGTGTTTTCTTCACTTACTGGAGCGGGTACTCTTCTTCAACTGTGTTGGAGCTTTGGAGCTTTATCCGGGTTCGATTCGGAGTTAGGTTTGAAGCTCCGAGGTTGATTTAAGGTCAAATTTGCTGTCTTTTTGTTGTTTTTGAACTGCTCTGTTAAGTTGTTGCATGTTCAGGTTTTTAATTTTTAGGGTTTTGGTTGGTTGAGGTTTTGTTGTCTTGTCATGCATCTTTTGATTTGTGAAGATGTGGTATATTTGTTTGCTGATTTGAGGTTAATTTGTTATTTACCGTCGTTAGAGATAGTGATTCTTTTATGGAGCTCATACATTGACCATTGAACTGGTAATTGCTAAAGATTTGAGTTTTACTATGAATGAAGAATGATTATTTAGAGTTTATTAGGGTTGAAGCTATGTCGAGGTTACGGGGGAGGAGGGGTTTGGGATTCTAATTCTTTCAAACTCCCTTGACTTGACGTCTGGTACGATTCTGTACTGGTAAAGAATTGCGTTTTCACTATTCCAGCAGAATGATTATTTAGAATTTATCAGGGGGCAAAGCTATATTTGGGGAAAAAGGGGGCAATCGCCATCCTAACTAATTGAAACTCCCTTGAACGTTCCTCTATACTTCCCAGGTTGGAGATTCTAATGCAATACTGGTTATGCCTGCCCTCTTCCTTCCGTTGCACCCCTGTATAGAATTGCAAACTTATACTCGACAATGAAAGTTCAGGATTGTAAAGTTACTTTCGTTGAATAGCCATGGCCAAATTAATATTATTAAGTTAGATATCAATATCATTGAAAATGCTAGAAGTGATGATGAGGGTCAAAGCTAATATGAAATACGAAAATTAAGTTGGATGGTGTAGTTTGTGGTTTGTAAAGTATTGAATTGGGATGTACTGAGTAGTGTAACATGTGACCAAGGACAGATGTGTTGGGACAGTGCTTAGGTTGAATTCTTGCTTTAGCAGGTCACAAGGATCATTTCATACAAGTTTCATTTGTCAGCTAGTGTTCTATAAAGGCACTACTTTTTGGTTCTTTTTTAATCTGTATGTCCCAATGCACTAGTTACAGTGGATAATTATGCCTATAGAACATGATCCTTAAGGAAGTTGCATGCAGAGTGTACTGAGGATCATGTTCTCTCCATGATGACATGTATCCATGGTCTACATAGTCTGTGGTTAGATATAGAGATTGAGATTCTCTTCCAGAGCTAAATATGAGGTACATTGACCATCGTACTGGGTAATTGCTAAAGAATTGAGTTTTACTATGAGGTTAGGTTGATTATTTAGTGTTTATTCTGAGCATACCTATATTTAGGCAAAAATTGGGGCCTTGCACTTCGAATTCGTTGAAACTCCTTGAGCGATCCTTTCCATGTCATAGATTCTAATACTATACTGCATTTACTTGCCATCTTCCTTCCGCTGCATTCCAATATGGAATTGCGTTCTTATAGTCAACAATGAAACTTTAGGCTTTTAAGTTAACATTGTTAGAGTAGCCACGCGAAATTCATATTCTTAACTTAGGTATAAGTACCAAAGAAATGCTAGAAGTGATTAGGCCAAAGCTAACATGAAATAGGAATATCACGAGGGGTGTTATAGCTTGTGGCTTAAAATGTATCGAGTTGGGATGTTCTGACTGGTGTAACTTGTAACCGAACACAGAAGTGTTGGAACAATGCTTAGTTGAGTTAAGTTGATATCATGCATTTGTAAGGATCATGTTCTACAGGTTCCATTTGTCAGTGTAACTACTGTTCTGCACACTAATTTTCAGTTTTCTTGATCTTTATTTCCCAAGTAGTCTGTATAGTGAGGATCATGTTTTCTCCATGCTGACATGTTGAATCAGAGGAGAATGTCTTCTATGATGACATGTTCTATGCATAGTAGAATCTGTTTACATTAACTTCTTAATTTAATTTGATGATGATGAGCAGTATCTTCCACAGAACTAGACTCTTGATTTGTATACTATTTGTTAGTACTTATTACTCCCTCTGTCTGAAAGGGGTGCTCTATTTTAAAATTTTCTTGTCCCAAAATGATTGTCCATTTTGCTATGAATTTACTAAATTCACCTTTGCGAACTACCATCTCCTAGTATGCACGTGCGATACTATAATGTCGACACTAAGGGCATTCATGTATATCTGCTAGTAAAATTGCCTAAATGTTCTCTTCCTTAATTCTGTGAAAAATTCTAAAGGACACTTATTTTGGGTAGGAGGGAGTATTTATCTTCTGTAAGCATGTCAGCAATGATTTATGATATATGGTCACTTGTATGTACTTCACATGCCTTCGTTTATTCTTGAGTTTACAGGTTTTGCTTTTACAGCAGTACTTCTTACTTATAGACATTCCACTATTACCTTTGCAGAATACAAGGATCAGCTTGCCATGTTTGTTCATGTTTAGAATATCGCTGCGGGTTTTATCTGTTTTTTGAGGTTTCAAAGTTTTACCCTCTTGAAAGTTAAACCAGATTGATTGGGTGGTTTAACATCCTCAGCTATATTATTTATAAACACCATAGGTCGGAGACGATATTCGTCTAACATATTTTACTCAAGTGCATGAGATAATAGGCATCTCTACACTTGGATAAACTTCCCCCAAGTTGAAGATGCAGACCAAGAAAAAGACTACCGGAAGAAGTTCTACTAGAGAGGTTGCAAGTCCAAAGGTTTCAAGACATCAGAAGAAGGTACCTGCAGATGTACAAGTTCAAGAAAAGAAAGTTTCAGAGCTAATTACATCCTCTGTTAGAAAAACTAAATTGGGTAAGTTTGGTGATCTGAATCCGTTGACTTACTTCATATTCGTGAGGATATTTCCAATGTATTACTTGTTTATAGGTGCAGGATTCTTAATCGTGATTAACATATGTGCCATATATTAACAGCTTATTAGATGATTTATGTATGTTATTTGTAACTCAAGATAATCAAGTTAATATGGTATAACTGCATAAAATCTTCCATAAATCATTATTTGATTTATATTATTTCTTAATCAGTATCATAAATTATTTGATACAATGTGTCTTTAGTTGAGAACTTTATTTTTTGAATATACTAGGTGGTCTTTCGGCATGCATAATGTTTGGTGGATGTTGTAGTTCAAGCTCTGCCAAGCTTTGGAGTCTTTTTGGTACATCGTCTTTTTCTTTAGGATATTCAAAAATTATTGACCTACCGTTCCAGTAAAAAGATGAATTAAGAAATGAAGGTGGAAGCCCCTATTTTAGGGGTGAGCACATTTTTTTTAAAACCAGACCGAACCAAAAAAAAGTGGACCGAAAACTTTTGGTTTGGTTTTGGTTCTAATTTTTAGTAGAACCGATCATTTGGTTCAGTCTTGGTTTTAAAAATTAAAGATTGGTTCTGAATCGGACCGGTTCAATGTATATTATATATATATATATAATATAATTATATAATATATATATATAATATAATTATATATATATATTTATATTTAACCCTAACCCGAACCCTAGGCATAAATACTTAGTGATATTTCTCTTTGCCGTTTACACACAGACATAGACTTGATGTTAATGATCCTACTTTTTTTCTCATTTTAGTTTATATTGCATGAACTAGATTGTAATATATGACAATGGTCAAAGTATTATCTTTTTTTTTTCTTTCCTTTTTGTGAGCTTGTTTGTATTCTCAGCGTTTTATTATTATTGAATGTTTTTTAATTGTCGTATGAAATATTAGATTTTATTTTTTATTTGTCAGCTCACAAATTTGAGAGGGTTTATCCCTTTAGAACCGAAAAATGTGCAGAATCGAACCAATTAGAACCGGACCAATGTATTGGTTCTCATACATCTTGATTTGGTTCTGGTTCTGAATTTTTTAAGAGTTCTGGTTCTCTATTTTTTTTTGCTTGCGAAAATGGACAAAATCGGATTGTGATTACCTCTAGGCCCTATTTTTGTAAAAAGAATCATCAATTGGTATGGACTTCTATAAATTAAAGATATTATTCATATTGCCTGAATTTATTGCAGATTTCTTCATCTTTTCGTTTTGTATTTCAGGGCTTAAGAACTAGTCTTAGACTCTTAATTGGTTGTGCACTTACGATATAATGATGTAATAGAGTTTGTGAAAGCAATGATACTCCCCCTGTTTCATATATATTGTTCTATAGACAAAAACACACATATGCAGGAGTCCTCTTAAATGCATTGTCTAATGTTTTACTTTCCATTTATACTCTTCCATGTAATTAGTTGCTCGCAATTAATACTCAGTTTAATTAATTTATCTAGTGAATACTTTATTTAGTGGGGGCATACTAGGACATTTGTTAATTAATATTCATTGGACTCCTAAGTGGCCAAAAACTTTGAAACATCCAAAAAAAATGGAATGTTGGACAATATTATGAAAGAAGGGAGTATAGAAATTGCGTTTCTTTTGTTAAATCTATTTGGTTTTGGATTTACTAGTGCACTGACATAATTGCCATATTCCTCTTGTAACTTTCAGCTGGCACTCATTTGAAGAAAAGTAAGGAGAATGTTGATGCTACAAATTTGAATACTAGATATGGATTGGTAGATGATGACACTTTAACTACGTGCTCAATTCTTGATGGAAATCATGCAATTAACAATGGTTCCGAGGATCCTAAGGTAATTAGTTCAACACCTTGAGCATTTCATTTGATTATTTATTTTAATTTTATCCAGTCATTATAACTATAAGATTACCTTTTTTGACCTGTTATTCTACTTTGTTATGTTCAGCTATTACGTTTAACTGTAATTGGCATTTCATTTATTTTGTTGGGACGTAATGGCCCTATGTAATATACTTCATTTTTATGCATGATGCTATACAAGGCTCCATGCACAGTGTACCGGGTACTTCATTTTAATAGCAAATGTTTACTAGCAGGTTTAAAGTTGCATACGAATCTCTCAAAAACCTCTAAGGTCAGAGAAAGGACAAACTTAGAGGCTTGTTAGTGTTTCCTTCTCTTTACTATGGAATTTTTTCTACAGTGCTTAGAATTCCATTTATTTGTTTATGCTCCCAACATCCATGGCATACAGAGCAATTGAGAATTATTTCAACAGTGCTTGGAATTCCATTTTATTTGTTTATGCTCCCAACATCCATGGCATACAGAGCAATTGACGTATGTGCAAATTTGTTAAAATGTGATAGCTGTATAACTAGATATGAAAAGAGGGATATTTACTGTCTCCCTCCTCATAACCTCCTCCAGCAAAAGAAATGCTTTGGTTGCCTACAAATGGACTTTTTGACCCTTTTCGTTTAATAATCTCAGGGATGTCATATAAGTGCAACTAGTTACTGGGCATAGTTATATATCCGCCTGTGATTGCATGTTTATCCTGAGCATTGACATATGCTCCTATCCTGTGATACTCAAAACTCGTTCACTCCATGCATATATTTGTTAAACCTAGTTATTTTCTGAAATCTAAATTTGTAAATGTCAGGTAAGTATCATTTTGTTACTTATGTAATTTTGTTGATCACACTGCAGGGCTGCGAAGGAACTGAACCTTCCATGACAGGAACTATATTTTCTCCTGCCTTTCATACATCCCGAAATGTTGGAGGAGAAATGTCGAGTGGAGGTAGATTTCGAAATTGCTGTTTCAATAATATCATGCCCATATTTGTTTGATTCTGTGTGTAAGATCTTCAATCAATCAAGTATCCATGTGCATACATTCATTTTATTCGTATATTTCACTTCACCTTCACCAGCTGACTTCATCAAATATTTCCATAATGGAAACATTCAATTTCAAGACTCTGGAAAAGAGAATGTACAAGTTGATTTACTGAATACTCATGATATGCAAGAGAACAGTTATACCAACCATGGTCAAATGACTTTAAAGAGCCTATCATTCCCTGGTAATATGAGATGGTGGACCCAAATTCATTCGTAAATTATAATGGGAATCAATGCTTCCTTTCAGTACTAATGATTTAAATTCATAATGCAGATTCTGAAGGTGGTTTGTCATCTGAAGTTTCAGCTATCTATAATTCCATGAAAAACTCGAAGTTGGAATGCGTTGATGAGCAAGAGCAAGATCATATGTCAACTGATGTTTGTATGGACGACGATGAATGTGAAGAATTTGACGAATTCGATCCTTACTTTTTTATAAAAACCTTGCCAGAACTATCAGCAGTTGTTCCAACTTTTAGGCCTGTGCTACTACCTAAACAAACAAGGAGCTGCCCACCAACTACTCTTGTTCTAGACTTGGATGGTAAGCATATCAGAGACTTATTTCTGTCATTGCTTTGATTCATATGTGATAAATTTGTTTTCAACTTTGAAAGTGCTCTGAGGAATGGTTCCTATTTCTTTTGAAAGTAGAAAATTTTTAATGTTAGCTTTTGGTTATGAAGTTCTTTTGGTTGATCTTTCCTTTATTCTTGGCATTTGACCAACTGTTCTTCCAGTTGGAGTAGAAAACCGAGTTCTTACTACTATACTGTTCTTGTATATATAACTCCAGTTGGTTTCTGAAAGTTTTACTTTAAATTCACTGTTGATAGATCATCTACTATGACCACAGTTTCAATACTGTCAGTCTCAGCTACTTACTAGTGCGAGTCCTAAAGATATGTTTATGGTTTTATGTTATGGGGCTGTATTGATGTGACTGCAGTTGCACTTATGGTCCTAACCAATACTTCCCCTGTAGGAGTCCTAACCATACCTTTCCTTATTTTTCCTAATAACTCTTTTAGAAAATTTACTTAACGCTGGGCCATAATGTTGATTTAACAATAGCTGCAATAATTGCACTATTGCTGATGTCTACTACATCCTTGTATTAGAGAGTGATGCTTGTTACAGCAGATTACTCTGGTTTACCAGAAAATTGGTCTGCTTTTGGTTTGAAAAACACACTGGATCATCTTGTCAGCCAGCATTTGTTCATTTGTGGACATTGGACTTACTTGCATTTATGTGTATATAGCTGTATGAGGATGACATTACAACATATTCCCTCTGTTCCTACCAAAGAGTCCATGTATGAAAGTCAAACTTTTTAAGGATTAAAATAGTTCTCCATAAGTATCCTTATCAACTAAAGTACTTCTCTAAAGTTTCCTAGTCTTATAAGGGTAAATGTGGAAACTCATACTCCCTCCGTTCCACCCACCGAGTTAATGTTGAAAAGTCTAATAATTGAGAGATATATAAGTAGTATTAGAGTTGGTCACAATTACAAAAAAAGTTTGAGCATAGACAAGATGTTAATAGTGCATATGTGGGGGCTAAAGTTAAAAGGTTATGAAAATTGTTGCATAATTTTTGAAAGTGGACTCTTTAAGTGAAACATCCCAAAATTTTATAGTGCACTCTTTACATGGAATGGAGAGAGGAAATATATTACCTTAGCTTCTCTATTTTTTGGGGATTGAACTAGCTTAATTTTTCAAACATGATTCTTTGAATAGAACATCAAAATAGAAAAGTAGGACATGTTGCATGGAATGGATGGAGTATTCTCTATCTTACCTCTAAATGTCCTTATGTTCTAAAGCACTTTTCTAGAATTGAAGTCTAGTGTAATAAGGCTAAATGTGGAAAAACATAAATATATTAGTTTATTTTTCTATTCTTTTTTGGGATTGAATTAGCTTAATTTCTTAAACATGATTCTTTGATTGGGACGTCCCAAAACAGTACAGTAAGACTCTTTACATGTGTGGATGTTTATCTGAACATATTACCTCTCAATACTGCATGTGTGGATGTTTGGCAAAGTTATCCATAAACTCTTCCTGAGTGCCTCTTTCTCTTTCTTATTAATTTGGCAGAGACCTTGGTGCACTCTACGCTTGAATATTGTGATGATGCAGATTTCACATTTTCTGTTAACTTTAACCTCAAGGATCATACAGTTTATGTTCGATGCCGTCCTCATCTCAAAGATTTTATGGAGAGGGTATCCGGTCTTTTTGAGATCATAATATTTACTGCTAGTCAAAGCATTTATGCAGAGCAGCTCCTGAATGTTCTGGATCCGAAGAGGAAGGTATTTCGGCACCGTGTTTATCGCGAGTCTTGTGTTTTTGTGGAAGGTAACTACCTCAAAGATTTATCGGTTCTTGGTCGCGATTTAGCGCATGTTGTCATGATTGACAACTCTCCCCAGGTACTCTTTCACAATTATTCTCTAGATTATGCTTCTTGTGATTAAATGTTTTTTCAAAGTTCTTTTTATTTTCTCTATGGCTGATGCTTTGTTTAAAATTGTTTCATTAATTGAGTAGATGTAGATGTTTGCTGTAGATCAATCATGTTGCTTGATCTTATGTAACATTGTTGAATAGATTGAATCATGTGAAAATGCCAGAAATTGTTTACGCCCTCCTTCCCAAAAATAGTCCTACTTCTAAAGTCAAACTTTTTAATTATATTTTTTACTTTCATATATATCCTTTCAATTGCACTAAAATCACATTTTTTTTATGTCACATACAAACAACATCATATTATTGATAATAGAGAATTTTTTGGGAATCAATGAAAATGTATTGCTTATATTAAGAAATGTGGTTCTTTTTGGGACGAACTAAAATCAGTCCTCCTTTGTATGGGCAAAGGGAGTATTTTTCCTGGGTAAATGTGCTTAGGGCTATTTAATAAACCAAGCCAGTTCAAGCTCGGCTCGTTTAAAGCCCGGCATGGTTCGACTCGGGTTCAACTTGAGCACGGACTTGATTTAAGGCTGGAGGTATAGATGAGTTCAGCCTGGATCAGCTCAATAAGCACGGTAATCGCTTACTCCCTCCGTTTCACCCAAAGAGTCCACATTTGAAAAGTCTAATAATTAATGGATATATTAGTGTCATTGGAGTTTGAGTACAATCAAGATGCGTACAACACAAGTGGAGGATAAAGATGAAATGTTATAGAAATTGTAAGCATAATTTTTGAAGGTGGACTCTTTGAGTCAAACATTCTAAAATAGAATAGTGGACTTTTTGCCCGAAACGGAGGGAGTAATATATACAGTGATGCTTATTTTATATGATTATAGTTTACTTTTTACTTGGCTCTTGAAATCTGGTGCTTGGCTTGTTTATATTATTTATAGTTAGCCTTTGGTAGTTGGCTCTTGAGCTCGATCAGAATTAAAAGAGTTGAGCTTTAACACAATAGCTCAACTTGGTTTGTTTAGAACCCTAATGTGATAAAAGAAATGTACATTTGATCTCGTGTAATGTCAGCCTCCTTTTTAAGAAAGAGAATAGAACTTTCCAAGTATCCCAACATGACACCCACATTTATGTAACAACAAAGCCAATACAGTGTCTGCATTATTAACTCGAACGTTCGACTTTCAGGCATTTGGTTTCCAGGTGGATAATGGGATACCCATTGAGAGCTGGTTTGACGACAGGTCAGATCAAGAGTTGATATCATTGCTACCATTCTTGGAAAGTTTAGTTGGAGTTGAAGATGTTCGACCACTAATTGCCAAAAAATTCAACCTTCGAGAGAAAATTGCTGCTGCTGTTTGCCCCCAAACTTCTAACGTAGGAGATCCATTTGAAAGGTGAGCGCTTGTTGAAAACGACTTTACTTTATAAATCTTCCAGTGCCGCCGTTCTCTGGCTGAGAACAAGTCTGTTGAGAACTAGATGAGCGACTGATGGCCTAGCAATGGCAAATAAGTGATTGCTCTGTATCATGTTTCAGTTAGTCAAACCATTCTGCAAAGAAAGTGTAGTGAACTCCAGAGATATTTCTTGCTAAAGAGTTTGTGATTTGCGGTTTAGTTAATTGTTTAAATTCAAAACACAGATCCTATTTAGTTAAACAGCAGTTTTTAGTGAAATTTGAATCAAAGAACTTTGCAGGGCTTGCGCAATTTGGTTGATGACAGACATCTTTTGGCCATTTTATGATGGCCTAATTTTATTTTATCTATTTTTTAATTTTTTTTTCTTTGGTTTCTATTTGTATTGGGTTATGTTGAATTTTGGACTCAAATTTTATTTTTACTTCTTAAAATATTCTATTTTCCATCTCTTTTTATTTCTATGAAATAGGCCAAGTATGAACAATAATTTGAGGTTCGAAAGATATTTAGCCTGAGCATGGTTATTATTCTCTGTTCTACTCAAAGAGTTTACACTGCAAAAATTTTATTATTAAGAGATATATTAATGTCATTAAATTTGGTTATAATTACAAAAATACATAGTTACAATTAAGATGATTACAATACAAGTGGAGGGTAAAGATGAAAGATTATGAAAATTGTAAGTGTAATTTTTTAAAAATAGATTTTTTAAGTGAAATATATTAAAATAGTATAGTAGATTTTTTTTACGGAACGGAGGGTGTATGTACTTACTACTTAAGCTTGAAATAGACTTAGCCCATATATATATTATTGCGTATAAATATTCAAGGGTTAATGACATCACAAATTTCTCGTCCATGGACTTTTTTTGCCACTACTCCCTTAATAATTTTTTTTTAAATTTTAGTCCCTTGAGTACTAAAATTAGATACGCTTAGTCCTTTTGTTAGATTCGTTAGAATTTTTTCGTTAAGTCTGTCATGTGCCCAGAATATGACTTGGCTAAGGGCATTTATGAAATTTTATGTGCAAGACTTTGAAAAAAAAAAAGGAAAAAAAAGGAAGCCCTAGTCAATGCCCTGACGAGTTGATTGGAATTGAGTTACAACCCCTTCCATTTTTATATTCCGGCAACCTGGTTGCAGTCCTGCCAAAGCTTTTCCATTCCTCTCCCACTTCATCACCCACTTCATCACACACCATTCCATTCTCGCAAGACCCAGTAACGCAGCAGCAACACAACAGCGTCAGTAACGCAGCAACACAGCAACAATAACGCAGCCACCATCGCAGATTTGAAATTTGATAAATTGGAGAAAGGACATAAAAATCTCAAATCTGAAATTGGGGTGCCATAAAAATCCCAGATCTGAAATTGCGCTCCAACCTTTCTTGGGTTTGTCTCTCGTCCGAAGAGAAATGTCAAAGAATTACATTGGGAACCTCAACAATCCAAGAGAATTCAAGCTGGCATCAGGGAGAAAGACCCAAGCATCCTCCATTGTGTGCCTCGAGCCCTTATCTTCGGCTGCCTCCGCTTCGATTATCGAACCCATCGCCACCTGACTCGTAGTCTGTTGCTTGGAAGAATCACCATTTTGACAGTGAACCTGACTCTCCAGTCCGATTCCTTGGTTCGCAACTTGAGGTTTAAGCTCTTCTTCGCCGGCTTCCGTTCTTGACTACGTCGTAGATGATTTAGATTCATCGAAGTTGGCGTCACGCTTGTTACTTGATTCTGTAATTGATTTCTTGTTAGACGCTGTTAAGCTTGGTTCGCCCATGGTTGTTTGTTTGCAAAAGGGAAAAGAGCAACTGTAATTTTTGATTTGATTTGAAAGTAGAAAAAAGGCTAGCTCTTTCCATAAGGGCTTGGTTGGATTTAGTGGTGGCGTGACCGGAGTTGGGAAGTTTGCGATCGGAGACGGCCATTCCTTGTCGCTGCTGAAGATACTCTGGAGTTGGAGATGGCAGCGATCGAACGAGGGTTTGTACGTATTCATGAAAGTGAGGATATTGGGGTAAATGGGTCAGGAAATTCCAATTTTACCCTTATTCAAATGCACGTGGGAGGCACATGGGTCACTTAACTGAATTTTTCTAACGGTATCCATCAAAAAGACTAGTTGCGTGACTTTTCAAAACTATTGAGATTGAAATTTTAAAAAAAAATTGTTAAGGAGCTAGTGGTGGAAATGACCATAGTCGAGGGACTTGTGGTGTCATTAACCCAACTTAAGATATGCATTTAAACTTGCAATTGAATGTTAGGATAGAATTTTTATATTATTACAATGGGTTGTATTAATTATATTATTGTTGAAGAATGATATAGAATAATAGTATTAGAAAATAATGTACTTTTTGAAGAATTCTGTTGAAGTTTACCTCTTAAAAATAACTGTTGTCAAAAAATAAAATAGAAAATTGTTGGCCGGTCCACTTTTTGAAATTTTTTTTTCTCTTCAGTTCACCCCTTTTTTTTAACTGCTAAAAGGCACTTTGAGAATTTTCTTTTTAAAATGCCCTCAACAACATCGTTGCTTCAGATTTGAGATTCGAATTAATGTATAAATGATTTCATATTGTTAATATAGTCTTTCCTCATGTTTGGGTATTAATTTTCATGCATAAAATACGAATTTGATCAAATTGGAATTTTATGAGTTCATCCCGTTTTTCTTTGTTCTTGGGCTGTTTTAGCCACTATAATCTCTGTTTTAAGCTTCGAATTTGTTTAAAATCAATCTCATATTGTTATCCTAACTTAGTACTACATTTGTACACAAATTTTCTACTAAAAAAATACTATTTTTGAGATCAAAATCGAGCTTGATAGTGTGCTGTCTGAAAACAGAGAGAAATGTTCTTGGACTGATTTGGGACTTTAATCAATGATTTGAGTTTGAATTTTGTATAATATCAATACCATACTGTTATAGGAAGTCAATACCATGTTTATATGTAAATTTTCCAACAAAAAACAATCATTTTGATCGATTTTGATTTTATATTAAATTGGGTATCGGGATGCCTTAAATTTGCCAATCGCAGTATGTTGGACAACACAACGGGGATCGACCTGCCCGGTCAGGTCACAGGGGTCGAGGGGACAGCGTCTCTCGTGGGGGTTCGGGGGCAACGCCCTCGAAAGGTAAACGAAAATCAAGTTCCTTCCAGCGGTTGAAATTCAAATGGTGCCTTAGTTGCTCATCGCGATGCCTGGTTACTCATCGCGATGCTTTTGTTGCTCATCGTGATGCCTTGGTTGCTTATCGCGATGCCTTGGTTGCTCATCGTGATGCCTTGGTTGCTCATCGCGATGCCTTGGTTGCTCATCGCGATGCCTTGGTTGCTCATCATGATGATTAACTCACGCGATGCCTTGGATTACTCATCGCGATGCCTTGGGTTACTGATGCGCGCCTGTTTTTCTTTCATTAATGGCATAATCATTTTTTCGCCCCAAAAATACATTTTTTCGGTTTTAAAAAAAGATGACTGAACTGGAGCGATTACAAATGTTTAAAAATGGATCAGTCCGTAATTCACCCAAAATAAAAATAAATAAAAAAGAAACTTGTTAAGTTGTATGGGTAAGCCCAAATCAGGCATGAAGCCCGATTTAGATTTAGGGCCGAGTTTGAGCAAAAAAAAGAAAAAATTAGTTTGAGCCAAGTTTAGGCTTGAGCACATATAACTTAATTTAGGTCGAGCTTGGGTAGAGTGTAGCATAATAGCAAAAACTTGTATGAGATCATATTATAGGAAGACAGTGTCACTTTGTATTTTAAATGTTTTCACTTTTTTCCTGAAAACAGTTACCATTGGCCTTACAAGTGTTATTTTTGGCTTTAAAAATGTCACTTGGTAGGCCAATAGCAACACTTTTCAAAAAAAAAAAAAAAAATGATAACATTTAAAATATAAAGTGATATTTTTAAAGTCAAAAGTACATCCATCCTATCATAAGCCGGTCTTACTGGAGACCTCGAAATTGATAGCCTAGTTTTGAGAAAGAAAAGAGAAGCTAATTTCCTTCTATTCTTTCTAAAAAAAAACAGAAGATAAAATACCTCTACTAGCTCTTCATTTATTAGTCAAACTCAAAAAAGTTAGCCTAAACATGTTTTATTTTTGTGCTCTCAAGTCTTCGGAAAACATTTCCCACACATTACAATCACTCTTAACCTAGAACGTTGTTATTTTGAAGAGTAATATTACACTTATAAGTGTTTTAAAAAATACAGTAATTTTTAACTTTTAAATCAATCAATTAAGAACGTCTAAACTTATCTAATCAACACATAATTTGATTTGGATTTCCCAAACCACCGGATAAAAAATTTACATGTCTTGTTTGGCACTCTATTTTTGAAATAACCAAGTAAGATTTTTTGTATTATTATTCAGTTTTGAACTTCTAAAACAACGGGTTATACGCTCTTATTAACCATAGTAAGTGTCTTGTTTAACCATGGTTTAATTTTTTCTTTCTATGTCGGGTTCCAAGGGCGCATTCGTCTATTCATGCTCGTACATTTGAGAATTACCTTTAGGTATTAGTTATGAAAATAGAATCAAGGTGACTAGAAAATCTAGAAATTATCGTTTGGGCGGCTAGTAATACATTAGCGAAGAAACTACTACAAAAGTGTTTAAATTCATAAAAACCAGAGGTAAAATTTTCATTTATGCAAAAATAGTACTCCCCCATTCCTAAATTATTGTCATGTTTGACTTTTTTTTGAGTCATGCTAAATGTTTTTCAAATGAAAAATTTGACGTATTTTTTATTCAAATTATAAAACACGTAATTCGTAGTACCGATAAAGTATTACAAATTACATGTTTTATGATTTAAAAAAAAATAAAAAAAGACATGAAATTTTCACATGAATAACAGTTAGTTTGACTCAAAAAAATCAATTATGTCAATAATTTAGGAAGGGTAAAAAACATACATGTTTTAAAAGGTCTAGGTCCTATTTTCATAAACTTATATTCCCTCCATTCGAAAATGAGAATAAAAAATGTTAATTACTTATTTTTTTAGTGAGTGCGCTAATAATACCACTCTCTCCCTTGGTATTACTAGTGAGGAGATAAGGACCTTACCCGGATAACTCGTGCTAATAGTCCCGACCGCCTATTACGTATCAAACATCCGACAATTTGGCTTATTAATCCTATCCAGCCTTAATCCTGAGTACCAAACGACTCCTTAATGTCTATGTTATACAATTGCATGTGAATGCTATGACATATTAATTAACCAAAGTAAAGTTAGTAATATTATTTAATAACAGACACTTATTTCAAGATATTTGGGACATAGGGAGTAATATTTTGTTTACTATATAAAGAAAAGATAAATAATATTACGAGTTTGAGCTTGTGGTATTCTTACAAGCTCTATTGTTTGTGTCGCAGATCAAACGTGCTTAGATGTTAGGAATATGCCTGTGAAACAGCTGATATATATGTATGCCTATTCCAACACAGTAATTTGCTTGTTCCCATTACAACGCATGTATCACAAGTGGCTAAAAGGGCTGCGTACCGGTTAGTGTGGCAGTTTGTTGAAACAATGCATAGGTCATTAGACTAGGAAGTCTTTGTACATATCCGAGTCTTTGTCCAACCAAAGTGATGACAAACCTTCATATGGATTAGCTCTTCATGCGCCAGCGGACATGACCATCAGCAATGTCTCATCAGCAGACATTCCTACCAGTCATGTTTCATCAGCATTCTTTACACCAGCAGTATTATATCGGCAGATCTCAGTATCAGCCAAGCTCTTCATCAGAACAACTGCAAGGAAGCTGATTATTCAAGAGGAACATCGGTCGTTGCTCAAAATGCTACAAGTCAAAACAGATCTGTTACAAGATCTTTCTGACAAGCCGAAGATACGCATCGATGTCTGCGCTTTCACTATTACTCAGAAGACATTTCCTCTTTTGTGTATTGGTCCCAGTCTCCAAGGCTTCATTCTATAAAAGACCAAACACAGTGCGTTACATCCCAAGCCTGATTGACAAGTCCAATTCTGTCAGCCTGATTCACGGACCAACTTCAAAACAAAAGCCTAACGGAAGGTCTTTGCCCAACAGTTTGAACGACGCACTCCAGTGCATTAATTATTCAGATTTCCAACGGGCAGAAACTCATTTAAAGCTCCAACGACTCTTTCATCTTCTCCAGCCTATAAAAGAAGACTCTCATTCTCACATTAAAAAGGTGTATGCACATAAAAGGTGCTGGTGGTTGAAATTGTTCTTCATTCTCTAAATCTAAAACCACACCCAAAAGAGTGAGAAACACAAGTGTAAGAACAAACACTTTGTGTTAAAGAGAAACATAAATTTCAAAAGGCTAAGAAGTTCTGCTTGATCAAAAACTTTGTTTTTGATTTGAGTTCTTTCTTCCTTCGAAAGACTCAGTCTCTTTAGTTGCTGTATGATTGCGCTGCAAATTAAATTGCAACAACTAGGGCAAGAGTACCCTGCTGTATCAAGTAATATAGTGCGTAAGCACAAGTATCGATCCCACAGAGAATGCACGTAATTTTCACTCCAACTAAGTACCGAAATTAAGCTAACTAATTATATTTGAGCGAAAATAAATTGAGAATAAAATCTAAAAAACTAAAAATAAAAGAAAGCAATTAATATATACAACGTCGCAAAATGGTTTGGCAACAACAAATCAAGATTTAAAGATAAGATTATAGGAATGCAATATTTCTAGTCTAGCTCGTGATTAATTTAATCCTCTCTCTACTTTTCTTTAACTCAAGTCTTGGTAGCCGAGAACACTAAATTGGTTACTACGGGCTCTCGCCCCTATAGCAACCCGAATCTCCCCTACCTCGCGAATGGCTAAGGTGGATTGATCGCATACCAGAACAAGTCCTCAATTGGCTATCTATGAACACTCGTTACCTCTCGGTCTGGCGTCACATAGACAATTATTGTGTTTTCAAAATTAATAGGAAGGGCTCTCACTAACTATCCTATAATTCTAGTGATCATCTAATGGGTAGCTAATCCATCGGAAGCATTAGGAATACACAATAATAACCAAGATAATGGGCAATAATGGGTAGAGAAATAATTTCTCTATTTTTCTACAAGTCATGTCGGTAGCCGGAGGCTATCGGTGTGTGTCAAACACCAACTATTAAATTGATCGATCCGAAAAGTTAGGTAGCTCTCGCTCACACAAACAATTCTAAAATTATTTAATTAATGGCTAAATCAATTAAAAGCATTAAACCCATCAATAATAATAACCTAACATGCTTGTATACTAAATAGAGAGAGAGATTAAATTAAAACACTACAATGACATAGAAAAATAATTAATTGCTTTCCAATAATCATTAAGCACAAACCAATTCCACAATTTACAAATTTATTCAACCCTAAAAAATTACACAATAATCTTAAGATATAAAAATTAGAGAGAATGAACCGATTAAAGTGTGGATCCATGGTTGAAATCACTTGTAAAAGCTTCCTTGGCACTTGATTTGTTGCTCCAAACCTTCAATGGAGATTAAACCTTGAGAGCATGGAAGGAATTTTTTTTAGAGAGGAGCTGCTGCCCCAAAGGGGCTTCACAACCCCGTTTGGAACTGTCTGTTGCGTTTTTGGGGCTGCTCAAGGGTATAAAAATGAAGAGAAAAAGTATTTGGGAAGTCAAGGGCAAAATGGGGATTAATTAAAATCTTTAGGGCTAAAAATGGGAGAAAAAGGAAGCTGGGTCGCGGGCTTGGAAGGCTGGAGAGTGGGCTGATCCGGCTAGAGATGGGCGCGGGTCAAGGATGGGTTGATGGGTGAGGGTGAGAGATGAAATGGGTGGAGAATGGGTGGGAAATGGGCCGGGTCAAATGGGGATCCAAGAAGGAACCGCGGGTTGGATGGAGCAAGGGGACACGTGGCTACGTAGGAGGCTGCCAACACATTAATGAAAAGTTTGCCTAATTGCAGCGCTACCCCTGAGTTCTTCAAACTGTCTACCGAAGTCCTTCCCCCTTCAGCTCTCTCATTTTGGTTCTCTGTTAGTTTCGTTAGCCCACCGTTAGCTCATTTTGCCTTGGCATACTTAACGGACTTTGACGGAATAATTTAAAGCTCAACTTTAAAGCCCAAAATTGCCTAAAACCTTGTGCTAAAATCCTTGAATGCTTGTTAATATCTTGCAAACCTACATTAAAGCACAAATACACAAATAATAATATTTTCAAGCATAATTAACACAAAAGTAGCACAAAATAAAAGGAAATAAAGGGGAAAATTCGTGGAAATCTTGAGCTCATCACTGTACTTCAAATCCACAGCTAGAGACCAAGCATCTGGAAAATCGTTGAAGACTGATCAAGCTTGAAGATGTCCGATGAAGAAACAGAGCCTAATAATCCATATTGCATTCATATCGGCAGACTTATACTGCATTATAAGTGCTGTTGATTGTGCAATGAATTGTCTTCACTTTTGGCCGAGTGCTTAGCACTCAGTTGTTCAAATACCCGCTATTTGAACAACGCCTAATATTTTTTTCTCACATCCCTCTAACACTAGTACTTCTCTTGTCCACCTTCCTAAGGGATTAGGAACTGCTAAGGTTAGAGTTCTAGTAATGAGTCTTCCCGGCTTCCCTTTTGATTTTCCTTCTACCCCCAGGGAGATTGCTTGGTTAAAGAGTCTAGGTTGATGTACTAAGCATATTTGTCTTTGAGCAAACCTCTGCTGAATTTTAATATAAATTATATTTTGTTACATTCAGCCTTTACTTATCTTTCCTGTAATATTTGATATATTTTGTGCAATCTGGTTGTGGAAAGTAATTGATGCATCTAATACAAGATTTTAGTTGACTGTCATGATGAACTTGTTTGCTCTTACTTACAGTTGCTTCAATCTTGTTTGTTATACTTATGATGCTTATTCTTCCGCTGCTCAAACTCTTTTCTACCAGCTAAGTATAACAACATCTTCCTATCATCCATTCTTCAAGACTGCCGATGCACATCGTCTGATACAACTATATCGGCTGTGTTGCTTGAACTAGGAAGATGACCTATTCATGTTAATTATTTCATCCATGTTTTCAAACATATAATTTAAAATAGGATGAAATTTTTAAATGAAGGTAATATAGGCTATTCACCCCCCTCTAGCCTATATTCTGAGTACATCCTCATGGACCTAACAATTGGTATTAAAGCTAGTACTCTGAGAATTTTAATCCAGACTTAACAACCTAAGAGTTTAGATCTAGTTGCTCAGATTAGATGCATAGTCAAAAAGAGTCTTTTTCAAACTCCTTATTTCTAAAAATCTTCTTGACTGAGAGACCTGGAAGCCATTTGAAAATGCTATTTCAAATCAAAATCAATTTTGTTTTCAAAAACATGTGAGAAAAGAATATTGTGATGATTGTGTGATTACTATAAGAAAATCTTTCATATATCAAAAATATATTGATATTATGAAGAGAAGTACTATAGTCAAATAGAGATTGACTTGCTAAGGATAATATTGTCTATTTTCAAACTCTTGATATATCCTCTAGCAAGTATGTCAACTTCATACGTGATGGATGAATTACTCAGATTCACTTCTGAAAATTTGCTATCTTGATATAAGGCTAACGATTGTCTCAATCTAACACTTTTTCGAGAAAACTTCTTATGAAAGTTTAAAGCAAATGAAATAAGAAGAGTTTCAAAGGTAATTCAAGGGAAATCAGATTTATGTCATCTCTAAAATCACTGTGATTATTAGCTCTTGGTCCAAGGACATCGATGATGAAATTGTTCTTCTTCAATGGAAAAGCTTCGGCCTAAAAGATACACTCAAAGAACTTATGCTCAACATCAGAACAAGTTCCTCAACTACTATGAGCAGAAATGTTCAAAGGGTATAAGTGAGAAAGTAACTCCAATTATTATCGTCTTGATGTCTTGGGTTACACTTATAAGCTATATTTTGAGTAATTATTCAATTATTGTGCTTATTAAGTCTCACTTGTATTATCGAATTTCTGGAGCTATTTTTAGCTCATAAATGTTGCTAATAATTTTTCTATGAGTATTTAAGGCAGGAACTCATATGACAAAAATGTTAAAGATGCAACATAACTCTCCATCGGCAGGCATCAACTTGGCTGCTGATTTATGAAGGATTGCTGATCACTCATGGATAAATCTCTTATGTCCTTCACTCACTCGATGTCAAATCAATGTCTACCGGACTATAGTGCTGCTATGAGAAATCTAGTAATAAGTCCAAGATGTTGGTAAAGACCACCTCTCCAGCATACACCAAAACAGGTCAGCTACTGCCTCATTAATGGCCTATATACATGTCTGCTGAATTGATTCTTGTTTTTGTTATCAGACATGCTGCATAAATAAAGTCTTGTCATACTGTGCTTATATTGATATATCTGTATGCGTGTATGATTTGCTTTATGCAAACGGTTTTCAAAAACTTATCAGCACTTTCTATATTGGCTGCTAAGATGTTTTTAAAACCTCTAGTTGGTTGAATTTTCATATCTGCCAACTCACACTTCATAAGTTCAGTTATATGTGCTGACTTATAGGAGTAAAACCTTTAAATGACTTATCTTCTTCCCAAGTCTATTAAAGGTGGAGGCACTTTACGAAGATTGACTACTTCGATTAAAGTAAAGACTGTTCTCAAAAGCTTTCGGAAAATGACAAGTCAGTTTAATAAAACGAAAACACTTTCGCTTTCAAAATCTTTTCCAAGAATATTGAGAAAGTCGAGACATCACAGCCTATCTCTACAAAGGCGTGTAAAAAGGACAATTCTACAGTAAATCTCTATTATTACAAGTCCTTTAGTCTAACCTCCGTGAGTATAAGTAGAGCCCTTTCCTCATCCAAACTCTACTATAAAGAAACTCACAAACTGATTACAGATTATACTAAATGCTAAACATTGATTCAAAATTTTCTCAAAATGTTACTAAGTTCAAATCCTCGAAATCGATCAAGTCAACACTTCAACAACTTGGTATGACTCTTTCATATTCATTCAAAGTTGTTTTGGTTTATTTCTGTTACTCATGATGAGTCGATTTAAAATTCTCAAAGATCCATTCTGAAAATATAAAATCTTCATAACTGTGAATTTTTTTTTTAAACACTTTTAAGACATAGTTATAATATCTGAGAGAAATTTTATTAACTCATTTGTTCTAGAAATCATTCATTATAAATTTATAATCTTGCGTCTTGAAATTAGTTGATAAAAGAATCTTCTTTTGTCTTGTCTGATAATCTTAAAAATTTGTTGGCAAAAGATGAACTATATGCTGCAAACCTTTGATCATCAGAACACTTAAGAATGTCTTTAATCAATTATATTAAAAGATGAGATAGAAAGTTATTAATTTATGCTCGCAAAAGTGATTTCACTCCACTTCTAACATTTAGTTATCAAACTTATTGATATCCTAAAATGTTTTCAGATGAATCACTATGAAAACCACTTAGCATATACCTGTCCAACCATTGTAACTCTGCATGTATACATGAGCATCTCAGAGAAGATTCCAGATAATATTTATCAAATATTTGGAAAGCTTCTGATAAATCGTTGTGTACAACAACTCGTCTGGTCATATGTAAGTATACCGGCCATCACCCCAAAGATGGCTGATGCAGATAATTCAGCTCGACTGGATTAGGTAGCTAATTAGGTGTTGATAAGGATGACATGCTGCTAACCACTACCATCCATCCCTGTGCTTATCAAAGGGGATTCATGGCCAAAGCAGTACATCTTTAACGGCTATCACCCTATGGTGCTTTCAGAATGACCAGTAGGTGTGAACGTGTTCTTCCTCCCCCCAGAGCTGGAGGAGATCAAAAACGGACACAGCCATCTTGATCCATTCCAAACTCCACGACTAATGACCTCTCATTATGTTCTCTGGACTAGGATATCTTGGATACAACTTTGTAACAAATTTTCTATTCAAAACTGAATCATTGTTTATCTTTATCCTGTAATCTGCAGTTTAGTCAAATTATAGTTGTATTGTTCTTGTAATCAGCTGATCCCTAATGTGTATTATTCAAAACTATCTGGATTATTGAATACAAGTTCTGCAACTTTCCTTCATGTTTATCTACTTGTCTGAATTCTTTTGATAGCATGAATTAATGTGTTTTAACTGTGTTGATCTAATATACTATTCTTCGTCATCACACTATCTACAGTCTTCTAATGACTGGAGAAATTTGACCTTAACGAAACGATCACACATTTCTTACACAAACTCTGCTGAGACCCCATCAGCAAACCTGTCCTATAAAATCTACTATATTGAGTTCTGGTCTATTACTGAAGAGGTAAACTCTTTTCTTTAACCATTCTAATAATTGCCTTTCTGAATTAGATCATCTCACCATGATCAAATTCAAAATCTGTCGAACACTCTAATTGTTCAATATAGGTAGACTGCAGTTACTTAAAGGACGACTTATTATGTCTATATCCCACCTTCAAGTAAAGAAAACTGCATATTCATTACTTATTCTCTAACCTTACTGTTCAACCTACAAGATTACTAGTAAATCTGCGGTGAATCAAATTATCTGTTGTGTCAACCTAAAGACTGCCGAAAGCCTTTGAGTTTACAAAATTTTTTTTATCTTAAAAACAGATGCTTTTACTTTTTTTTAAAACACTCAACAACAATTTGTATTCTCAGTCATGACAACTACGAAATCTTGTGTGACCTTTGAGATTGTAGTAATAAAAGGCAAGGTTAGTTGTTCTTCATAAATGAACTCACAATTGGTATATTTATACATAACAATTGTCATCATCATGACTAACAACTAATTAGCAAACAGACTGAATTCAAAACACTCTGTTATACTTTATCACATGCTTAACTGACGAAAGATTAAGGGTAAAATTTTTCGTAACTTGACCTATCTCAGGAAATAGCTAGAAATTTTAGGATTCTTAGGAAGACTGTTGTTCCCAAAAATTGGTCTTTCCTCAGGAGTGAATGGCTGATATAACCCATGTTGTATATATTCAATGCCTCACTCTCTTCAGACATCAAAGAACAGGTTAATATAGAAATACATTTCAGCAAGAATTCCTTCTCTGCTAATGTATAACTTCACCTGTGGCAAAGAAAGAAGCTCAGACATCATTCCAGGTACGTAGTCACTACATCACTTGTCTGACTTCTCTTTTCAAAGTTATAAGAAGTGTTCTTATAAATTCGTATTATTAGTAGATCTTTGCTTCTCATAAATTCGTATTAATTAGGATATTGAATATATAACTTAACAAACTCATCAAATATCCCCAAAAATCAGTCAAATCTTTTTCAAGGAAAAACATCAGACAACCTTCTTATCAGCAGTTCTTACTTCAGCAGATACCAAATACTCACTGCCGATAATGTCCACATCCTTGAAGTCCCAACCAATTCTCCACATTTCTGTATAAAATTTCAATTGATTTAAGACTTAACCTAAATTCAATGCATTTTGTTTTTCAAAGCTAATCTTTATAAGTGTTTCTAAAAATTGATAACAAATTTAGTATCCCGTACAAAATTGGTATCAGAAATTTCTAACAACTGGTATCTGACCAATGTATAAAAGAATAATATTTAAAGAAGTATGAATAACCTAAAACTGAAAATCTGCAGACTCAAAGTGGCCTATAGATCAAGACAAAATATTCAAACTTCAACTCAGCAGTTATAACCAGTCTTGTCCCATTCTAAGCAAATCAATTAATTTGATTAAATATGACTTTAAACATCTCGTTTAAAATACAATATATATCATCTCTAGACTGCCTAAATCATAGCTATAACCACTCTCTGCACGATGACATAACCCTAAATCAGTTACAGAACATCATTGCTATGTCATTAAATGCGTTCTCACTCTTAAGCCTCCAATACGTCTTATCAAATTCCTCTAACCAAGGAATCTCTTCATCTTCTCAAATCTTCGAAAGACATACTACTTGTCTCATAATAACATAACCTCAAACATCCCTTACTATTCTTCATCTCCTACCCCAAATTTTCTTCACCATTACAGACTAAGTCACCAGCATTATGTGTTCACCAAATTCGCCTAGTTCAGCTCTTCGACCCATTTCCTACATTGAATGGCGACTACGAATGATGGCTCTTCTAGCCTCTCCTCCACCAGTGATTCGAAGACCTCGTCGAATCAGTCGTCGGATAAGGAATCGTCTACAAGACCCCAAGAACAATGTGTCAAACTTCATCCCCTGGATTCCCTCAAGAAATTTTACATCAACAACAAAGCCTGACACTCTCCCTGCTCCCACCTCAAATATCTCTCCTACTTCCTCAAATGCTCAACTCGAGCAATCTCAGATTCAGGAGGAGCATCAGATCGCAAGTGCAAATTCTGCTCCAAACCCAGCAGTTAACGATCCCAATGATTAGGACAGTAGTTTAATTACTTTGCTCCATCAGGAAATCTAGCATGTTTTTATTTTGCTAAAACTCTTCTGATATCAACGTGTTATCTATGAATTTGGTTCCTATTACGCTGTATTCTTTACTTTCAGTTTGTCTTACTTGCTGCAACTTGTCTTATTACATAATTTTTTCATGTTTGCCATCAATACTCATAATGAATGTGTACACTCTTGCTTAAAACTTTTAATATATATATATCTTATACATCCGTACTCTTATATAAGGAAACAATATTCTAGCCTTAACAATTGTCCTATACTTTAAAGAAGAAATATGTTCTATACATCATTCTTAGATGTATGTCTCGTACATCCATTCAATTTTGGACATATTAAAATCTCAATAAAATTGTCCAAACAAAACGAAAGAATACTGTAAATACTCCAAAAGGAAAGCGCACCCCAGTAGGCATATCTTATAACATCATACATTATAGGTATCACAAAATAAAAATATTCAGATGATCATATTCATAGCACGTGATACATCTCTTAAAAGGACATCTGATTGCTTTAACCACTAAAAACTCTACAAAAGACAACTCCACATCCATAATACTGAAAAGACATACACATCAATGTCTTCATATTGTTTAAAGGGAAACTCTCTAGTTCGCTCCTTACAACTTCTAAATTGATCACTCAGGAGGAGAAACATACACATCGACATACACTAACATTGATATCCTTCTCTTTTGCTTATATACTTCAACACATCTTTCGCTTACAATATTAAAAGAGAAGAGTCTCATCATTTCACGAGTTTAAATACTTTCATTAAACTCATCCGATAACAACAAAAGCAACATCTCAGCATCTCTCTCAAAATTTCTCTTCAAAGCTCACTCGTATAAAATTTTCTTTACAAGCAATAAGACAAAATACTCTAGTCACACTTTGCATAATTAAGAAGTGCTCTCACACTTTCACTTTCGACATGTATACCTTATACATCATAGCCATATACATATACGGTTAAGGAGGAGAGTTCCTCATAAGATAACGAATGCTTTAACACCAACATTAAATCTTCTGCAAGTCATGACTACAATTCATACCTTATGAGTTGACCCATTAAGTCCTTATGACTTGTCCTATTCTTTGAGAAGGTATATACAAAAATTTAGCTTGTGACCATTAAAGACAAATTTCATTTGTGTTCATCAAAAATTTAATTTGAAACATTCAGAAAAATTTAGCTTGTGACCATTAAGGAGGAGAGATTGTGAAATTGACATATACATACAGCAAAGTACAGAAAAGTAGAGAGATTGTAAAATTAAGGAGGAGAGATTGTAAGGAGGAGAGATTGAATAGTACTCGACATAATAGACATATACAAATAGGAGGAGACAAAACATCAAAACATCAAATTAGGAGGTGAATTGCTAGTCATGCATGTAGGAGGAGAGTTTATATAAAACTCAACATATACATAACATATATGATTTAAGGAGGAGAACTCGACATAATAGACATATACAAATAGGAGGAAAGTTCTATACAAAGAAAATATCTTACACTCCGTACTAAAACTTGAATTGACAGATACATGAACAACATGACATTCTTCACTGTCCGATCAGCTATATCTTACAGTAAACTGATACAAACCGATTGCTCTCAAAATCTCTCTTTCGCAACGTTGTTTTGCAATACATGCGTTGGTTTTACGTGGTACATTTTTTGTATTTGGATGAGATTAAGAAACTTTCTCTCTCTAAAAAAATAAACTCTCTCCCGGTTTAGGGTTTGCATGGCAGCCGCCATGGCTGGCCAACCACCACCCGTCCCTGACCCTCCTAACTCTCCTTCTATTCGGAAATCTTTTGCTGCTGTTCTCGCTACCAATGCTACTGAGCCTCCTCCTATCCCGATCCTGTCTCCATCATCTTTCAAAGGAGAACCTTCAATCAAAATTTCAGATGAGATTATTGACGCCTTGGCCAAACCTTTCAAACACACTCTTGTAGGGAAGTTCTCCCATGGCCGTCCTTCTATGGAAGATACTCGTAAGGCTTTCCATACTTTTGGTCTTAAAGCAGCTTTTACTATAGGTCATATTGATGCCAAACATATCCTTATTCGGGTGAACCATGAATCGGATTTCCAACGTCTTTGGATCAAAGATCAATGGTACCTCGGGAAATATCCTATGAGAGTTTTCAAATGGACTCCTGATTTTCGTCCTGAAGTAGAGAGTCCTATTGTTCCTGTCTGGATTTCAATGCCAGAACTTCCTATTCACTTATTTCACAAATCTACTCTTTTCTCTATTGCGAGCCTAATAGGTATTCCTCTTATGATGGACCAGCCTACAGCCAATCTTTCCAGGCCTAGTGTCGCGCGTATATGTGTGGAAGTGGATCTCACAGTTGACATTCCTCCTCGGTGCGGATTGACGTGGCTCGAAATATGCGGGGTTTTGGCAGCCTATCCATGCCGAGTATCTCCGGAATATTGTACTCATTGCTCTCGCCAAGGTCACAATGAAAACTCTTGCAAAATTAAGCATCCTGTCCTTGCTAATACTAAGATTGCAGATGCTAAGCCTAATTTGTCAAAGGATAAAACCAAAACTACTCAGTGGGTTCCTAAGGCTCATTCAGATACCTCCCCTAGCATAAATCTCAATGCCTCTGCAAACCCCAGGCATCATGCCAAAGAAAACTTAAGCCTCCCTACTAAAAATTCAACCACCTTAGCTAACCCAAACCCCACTCCTTCGATGATCCTCTTGTCTTAAGAGGCAAAGCCACAATCCCTTCCAATGAAGATATTGATGAGCCTATAATGACAACAAATAGTGGTGAAGGTCTGTTGATGTGAATATTAATGTCCCTCTAGAAAAGGTCCCTAACATTTCCATTCAAGCTTCTTCTAATGCGAGAGGAGACCAATCTGGTGTGATGTTAACCCCTCGGAACTGATCTAACCGATGCTCGCATCCAAAATGAGAGAATTGATCTAATTCAAGACAACTTACCACAGGGGACTATGACTATCTATCAAAATCGTTTTGCGGTTCGGATGTAATTGAGGAAGATGGCATAGATGCGACAATACTTTAGCGGCCCTTAACTTAGAAGATTCGTTTGTGGCTGCAACAAAAGAAGCATAAGAATCGAACATCGATCGTATGACAAGATCCAAAGCCAACAGGCTTTCGATGCCAACTCCAAACTATCCAATGGTTGTTAAAGCTCTATTTTGGAATATCGGGGTATTGGAAACAACACATCGTCGCTCGTTTAAAGCAATTGGTTCGATCTCATTCTATATCCTTTATTGCGGTTTTGAGCCTATGCTTCATCAAGATAAAGTGGCTCTCATTAAACACAAACTCAAATTCGATTGTTTCTCTAACCATTCTAGTTCCATATGGATTTTTGCAAAGTCTGCATATACTTGCCATATTCTTCATGAATCGACCAACAACTTACTTTATCTATTCAACATTTCTCTTGGCCTAACCTCACTCATATAACTTGTGTCTATGCTAAATGTGATCCTCAAGCCCGTCGTTCTCTCGGGAAGAATTGATTACTCACGGTAACCGGTATCCATTGGTCCCTTGGCTTATTGGTGGTGATTTTAATATTGTCCTTCACCTTTTGAAAAAATGGGAGGTCGAGGTTGGGACCGCCGGTGCTTTGGATTTTCATGCTTGTCTTCTTTGTGACAAACCTCTCGGATTTAGGCTTCTACGGCCTGCGTTTACACGGTGGAATAAACGTGAAGGTTCTTCTACTATCCATCAACGTATTGATCGAATTTTAAGTAATTACGCTTGGTGGATATTTTCTTTTCTACTTCGGTGGAGCATCTTAACCGCACATGTTCGATCACTCCCCTTTGTTGGTTAACATATCGATCTTTGCTTCGAGACCTTCACTCCATTCAGATTTCTAAATATACGGACGTCTCACTCTACATTCCTTGACACTGTTCGTGCGGCTTGGAATGTGACCTCTAAGACCAATGAACAGATTTTACGCTAAGCTTAGACATGTTAAAACTGCTCTTAAGCAATGGAATAAAGACACTTTTGGCAACATATTTGATACCCTTAACAAGGTGAAGGCGATGTGCTTGAAAAGGAGTTATTATTTGAGCTGAACAATTGCAGGGAAAATAGAGCCAATCTTCTTCATGCTCAAGCTCAACTTCGTCTCTACCTCAACCGAGAAGAAGAATGGAAGCAAAAGTCTCGTATCAAATGGCTAAAGGAGGGTGATGGGAATTCTAAGTTGTTTCATGCCTCTGTCAAGCAATCCCAACGTCGTCTTCATATTCACGCTATTAAAGATGAGTCTGGGAATATGTTAGTGACTGAACAGGATATTAACCAGGTTTCTTACTTCAGCAACTTCAATCAGAGGGTATGAATCTTAACCATGATATTGACATGATTCCTCGCCTTATATCAGATGCTTGGAATGAGTCCCTCACGGCTTATCCAACATTGGAAGAGGTTAAATCTATTGTGTTTGGTCTTAATAGTGATAGCGCAGCTGGTCCGGATGGTTTCAATGGTAAGTTTTTCTCAGCCTGTTGGGATATTATAGGACAAGACCTTCTTGAAGCAGTCCTAGAATTTTTTGCTGGATTTTCTATGCCGCGATCTTGGACAAGTACGTTGGTGGCCACTATTCCTAAAGTTGATAAACCAGTTTCTTTCAAGGATATTCGCCCAATTAGCCTTTGCAACTTCTGTAATAAAGTTATTTCCAAACTCTTATCTTCTCGTTTGGCAAAAATCTTGCCTTACATTATATCGGATAATCGAGTGCTTTCACGAAGGGAGGTCAATTCACGACAATATCCTTTTGGCTCAAGAGTTGATGTCCCACGGGAAAAAGGTGAATGGTTCCAATATTGTTCTTAAATTGGACATGGCAAAAGCTTTTGATCGTATATCTTGGTTCCATCTTATCCAAGTCTTGCGTCGCTTTGGTTTTAGCGAAGTTTTTATTGACATGATATGGAGAATTATCTCGGATAATTGGTTTTCTATTCTCATTAATGGCTCTCCTTGTGGCTACTTTAAATCCTCTCGTGGTCTTCGTCAAGGGGACCCTCTCTCTCCAAGCCTTTTTATCATTGCGTGAATGCCTTAGTAGAAGCTGAATGACCTTCATGCGAATAATCCCGGCATCTGTTTCTCTTACGTAGCGGTTGCCCGATTATTTCTCATCTAGCCTTCGCGGATGATGTGATTATATTCTGTAACGGCAGTCGATCTTCCTTACTCAAGCATAAGGCTATCTTGGCTAATTACGAAAGATCTTCGGGTCAGCTCATTAACATATCCAAAAGCTCATTTTATGTTGCTCTGGACTTTCTCAAGACAGAATTCTCGGTATATCAAGCGGCCTAGGTTTTCTCTTGGCCCATTGCCAATCCTCTATTTGGGATGTCCTTTGTATTTTGGTCGGAAAACCAAACGGCTTTTCGATCCTTTCTTGCTTAAGCTTCAAGGCAAAGTTGGTTCTTGGATGGGACATTTCCTAAATAGTCTTTGGTCGCATCACTCTTATTAATTCGATTCTCCATTCCATTACGCCTATCAATTGGCCTCTTTAGACCCTCCCATTCTTGTTATAAATTTGCTTGAGAAGATTTTCTCTAATTTCTTTTGGGGTCAAATTGATGGTAAGGCCAAGACTCACTGGATATCTTGGAAAAATCTTTGTTTGCCTATCAACGAGGGAGGTATTGGTATATCTGCTGTCAAGGATTTGGTTCAGGCATATTCCATCAAACTTTGGTGGAGATTCAGAACTCATAAGAATATTTGGTCTTCTTTCATGCATATTAAATCTTGTCGTGCTACTCACCCAACTCAAGTTCGGTCTCGGGGTTCACACATTTGGAGAAGATTACTTAAGGCCGAAATCTCGTGAGCCTCACATTTTTGGATTATTGGTAAAGGAAACTGTTCAATTTGGCATGACGAGATGGTTGGGTAATTCTCTTCTTCTCCCGCTGAAAGCTGCAATTTGGTTTTGGTGAAAGATCTCCTGAGACTCTTCTTTTGATACGCACTCCATGATTCATCCTCACATTCGCCACTCCATTGTTACTGCCAACATTCATTTATCTGAAGAAGATGACTGCCCGTGTTGGGACCTCACTTCCAATGGTTCTTTTTCTCTTCGCTCGGCTAGGACCTTACTTCAAGCTGCCCCTCCTATTCCTCTATCGACTAAATTCATATGGCATAAGCATCTTCCTCGCCATATAAGTATTTTCATGTGGAGATTGTTTCGTAAAAAATTGCCTGTTGATGAAGGATTGTTGTGCAAAGGCTTTGCCATTGCTTCTAGATGCCCTTGCTGCCATAAAAATGTTGAGGATTTTGACCATGTGTTCCTGTTTTGTTCTCTTGCTCATGCAATTTGGTCCTTTTTCCATAATCACTATGGTATTCGTGGGCGTGGCTACTCCATCCAGCGGTATTGTATGAATTGGTGGTCTAGTAAAGAAAGTATTGTCAGCTCTCTCCTTCCCTCCTTGATTCTTTGGAGCATTTGGAGAATCCGAAATAAATCTATCTATGACAACACAGTGACTCCCTCTTCTGTTGCTATCTCTATGATCCAAAGTGACCTTCATAGCATTTTGTTGGCTGCTAAATATCAAGTCATTGACTCTTCTCCCACTCTCTTGTTTGGTATTCCAAAACAGGTTAAGATATCTGCAGTTTCTTGGATTCCTCCCTCTGCAGGCTTACTTAAGCTTAATTCGGATGGTGCCTCTAAAGGGAACCCTGGTATAAGCGGAGGTGGTGGTATTATTCGTTCATCATCCGGAGACTTAATTTATGCTTACGCTTCCAATTTTGGAGAAAGCACCAACACGGTGGCTGAAGCGAGGGCTCTTTTTAATGGTGTCAAATGGTTAGCGTCTAACGGCTATAATGGTGCTATTGTAGAGATGGATTCTAAGGTCATATTTGATTGCCTTACTAAAGGCTATCCTCCTCCTTGGCGTTGTTTGTACTATGTTCGTTCTATTCTCACCATGCACCAAGATTGTCAATTTTCTTTCTCCCATTTGTTTCGAGAGGCTAACTTTGTTGCGGATGGCTTGGCTAATTTGGTTTGCTCCTCTCCTTTGGATGTTGTTTTCTATTCTGCGAATGATCTTCCTCAATATATTCGTGGGAATCTTCTTTCGGATGCTGCGGGGATTCCTCGGGTTCGGATCTCTTAATATTTTTAGCTTAGTTTTATCTATTGTAATTTGTCTTTTTCGAGGTTTTGGCTCCTCAGTCCTCCCATTTATAAGGGCAAGGTGGTTGTCCCCCTCAAGTTTGTACTCTTATTTTATCTAATAAAATTTAGCGGTGCCGCCCTGTTTCTTTAAAAAAAAAAAAAAAAAAAAAAAAGCTATATCTTACACTCCGTACTAAAACTTGAATTGACAGATACATGAACAACATGACATTCTTCACTGTCCGATCAGCTATATCTAAATGACTATTCTACTACGTTGATTTTAAAAAATTATCTAAATGACTACCTTTGTAACTTTTATATTATCAGCATCCTTTCTTCACTACCTTTAAAATTATTTGATACTTAATCAATTCGATTAAGTATGCTGATTCAAAACTCGTATGCTGACTCAAAACTCGTATGATGATTCAAAACTCTTATGCTGATTCAAAAACTCTTTCTTGCTCAAAATACTTCAGCTCATACACATTACATTGCAAGAAAAACATCTTTATGGCATACTTATCAATTATATCTCATAATTGCCTAAAACTATTTTGGTTATTGCTTCGTATTTATACCTTCATTTATCGAGTCTGTAAATACTTAGCAATAGGTGACTATACATACGCTATCGCTTGTAAGTTCAACCTAGGGCATGCCTTAATATAAAATGATTATTCATTAGTGGCATGTTATTACTAAGGACTAAACAACTGCTTTAAAGAGCTATATGTATAAGTCAATTGTAGTAATGGCCCCAAGCAAATAGGAGGAGATTGTTAGGAATATGCCTGTGAAACAGCTGATATATATGTATGCATATTCCAACACAGTGATTTGCTTGTTCCCATTACAATGCATGTTTCACAAGTGGTTAAAAGGGCTGCGTACCGGTTAGTGTGACAGCTTGTTGAAACAATGCATAGGTCATTAGACTAGGAAGTCTTTGTACATATCCGAGTCTTTGTCCTACCAGAGTGATGACAAACCTTCATATGGATTAGCTCTTCATGCGCCAGCGGACATGACCATCAGCAATGTCTCATCAGCAGACAGTCCTACTAGCCATGTTTCATCAGCATTCTTTACACCAGCAGTATTATATCGGCAGATCTCAGTATCAGCCAAGCTCTTCATCAGAACAACTGCAGAGAAGCTGATTATTCAAGAGGAACATCGGTCGTTGCTCAAAACGCTACAAGTCAAAACAGATCTGTTACAAGATCTTTCTGACAAGCCCAAGATACGCATCGATGTCTGCGCTTTCAATATTACTCAGAGGACATTTCCTCTTTTGTGTATTGGTCCCAGTCTCCAAGGCTTCATTCTATAAAAGACCAAACACAGTGCGCTACATCCCAGACCTGATTGACAAGTCCAATTCTGTCAGCCTGATTCACGGACCAACTTTAAAACAAAAGCCTAACGGAAGGTCTTTGCCCAACAGTTTGAACGACGCACTCCAGTGCATTAATTATTCAGATTTCCAACGGGCAGAAACTCATTCAAAGCTCCAACGACTCTTTCATTTTCTCCAGCCTATAAAAGAAGACTCCCATTCATACATTAAAAAGGTGTATGCACATAAAAGGTGCTGGTGGTTGAAATTTTTCTTCATTCTCTAAATCTGAAACCACACCCAAAAGAGTGAGAAACACAAGTGTAAGAACAAACACTTTGTGTGAAAGAGAAACATAAATTTCAAAAGGCTAAGAAGTTCTGCTTGATCAAAAACTTTGTTTTTGATTTGAGTTCTTTCTTCCTTCGAAAGACTCAGTCTCTTCAATTGCTGCACTTCAAATCCACAGCTAGAGACCAAGCATCTGAAAAATCGTTGAAGACTGATCAAGCTTGAAGATGTCTGATGAAGAAACAGAGCCTAATAATCCATATTGCATTCATATAGGCAGACTTATACTACATTATAAGTGCTGTCGATTGTAATATGAATTGTCTTCACTTTTGGCCGAGTGCTTAACACTCAGTTGTTCAAATACCCGCTATTTGAACAACGCCTAATATTCTCTTCTCACATCCCTCTAACACTAGCACTTCTCTTGTCAACCTTCCTAGGGGATTAGGAACTGCTAAGGTTAGAGTTCTAGTAATGAGTCTTCCCAGCTTCCCTTTTGACTTTTCTTCTACCCCTGGGGAGATTGCTTGGTTAGAGAGTCTAGGTTGATGTACTAAGCATGTTTGTCTTTGAGCAAACCTCTGCTGAATTTTAATATAAATTATATTTTGTTACATTCAGCCTTTACTTATCTTTCCTGTAATATTTGGTATATTTTGTGCAATCTGGTTGTGGAAAGTAATTGATGCATCTAATACAAGATTTTAGTTGACTGTCATGATGAACTTGTTTGCTCTTACTTACAGTTGCTTCAATCTTGTTTGTTATACTTATGATGCTTATTCTTCTGCTGCTCAAACTCTTTTCTACCAGCTAAGTATAACAACATCTTCCTATCATCCATTCTTCAAGACTGCCGATGCACATCGTTTGATACAACTATATCGGCTGTGTTGCTTGAACTAGGAAGATGCCCTATTCATGTTAATTATTTCATCCATGTTTTTAAACATATAATTTAAAATAGGGTGAAATTTTTAAATGAAGGTAATATAGGCTATTCACCACCCATCTAGCCTATATTCTGAGTACATCCTCATGGACCTAACATTAGATCTCTACATGTCATTCAAATTTGGCATTTTTTAAGTAATGACATGGACAATTTGTAACTTTGATCTAACAGCGAAAAAGTCTAAGTAAATTTGATCTGACGACACTAACCCTTAAACTTGTAAGAATATCATATGCTTGAGCTCGTAATATGATCACACCTAGAAAGAAAATTAGGAACATGAGTTATCATATTATTTTACGAGAGCAAATTATTTTTTCAAAAAATTGTGGACCGGTATACTTTGGAAAGTTTTTAACCGCTTTAGTCCCCCCCCCCTTTTCAACTGAAAAAATGCACTTTTGTAGTATCATTTCTGAAATCCCCCCTCCCCCCGACAATCGAACTGGTTTCTTCCGTCAAGTTTCTGCAATTTTTTCCTTCCCTTCAAATTCGATCTCTTTCCCATATACTATCATGTTATTCGATCGATTGATTCTATTTTTGTAAAACATTACCTTATATGATCCAATCAATAACAGGTGAATATTGCAATGTTGAATCTGATAACTTAGCTTTGAAATATTTCATAAACATGGTGTTGTTGAGTAATTTTTCATCATATAACATAATATCCATAAACATTTTTAAAACTCCCAATTCTTTAAGGTATGTATTTAACAGATGAGACATATATGGAGATGGTATTTTTTATGAACGCACACTATGCATCTTTTGATTTAGGCGATGTACAAAATTCGTCTGCCGATGCAGAATATTTTATATCGCGATGCACAGATTTGGAATCACGATGCACATATTTGGAAATGGAGTAGATAAGTAACTCCGATGCATAGGCTATTTAACGCGATGCAAAAATTGTATAATCGCGATGCAAATCACTATGCATCGATTATTTGCCAGAAGGGGGTCTTCTTTAGTGCTTTTAAGTGAACGCTCCTTAATCCCAAGTTTGTTACTTGTTCTTTCAGATTTTGAATACTGCTCCTGTATTTTATTTTTTGGTTGCTTTTGCTTGTAGGAGCTGCAATAACATGGATATCGCAGTTAGAATCAGTCAGTTGCAGAATGCAATTCAAAAAGTAAACCACTGTGTATTTAGCACAATCGCGATACACAATTGATGCATCGCGAAGCACAAACCCTAGAATCTCGATTTAACAAATTTCAATCGCGATGCACAAATACTACAATCGCGTTGCATAAATCGTATAACGAACTTGAGAAAAGTGCAAACCAAATCACATGCATAGCACATTTTTCAAATAATTTATTGCTATGGAAATCGTATAACGAACTCGAGAAAACTTCATTTCTTTTCAATTTTTTTCAGATTTCACTCCATTATTGAAGTTTTAAAAAGATAGTTGAACTATAAAATGTATTTCAACTAGTAACAGAAGAAATACGCACCTGACTTGATTTGAGGTTCAATTTCTTCCTGTTGTCATGCTTTGCTTCTTCTTTTAGTAGTTTGTTTCGTTGCTTTCTTTGTTGTTGCCATACCAGTACTCTCTAGTAGTGTCAATAATTGTTTTGTACTCATTTTTTTGTAGTATTGAAGTTGAGGTTCACTTTTCCTCGCATTCGCCGGGGGATTCTTGTGTAGAAATGGAGGGAGGATGGTTTTGGAAGTGGAAATGAAAGTGATAACCCGTAAGTGAATATGAAAGGTTTTTGAACAATCAATTATAGCGTGTCGGTTCTTTAATTTGCATAAACGGCTGGATGCATCGCGATGCCAAAATTGATCCATATCAATGCTCAATCGTTGCATCTCATTGCTAAGCTTGTGCATCGCGATGCCTTGTGTAACCGTTGTTTAGCGCGCTTCCCTTCATTAATGGCATTTACGTCATTTCGTCAGAAAAGTGCCTTTTTGCCGGTTAAAAAAAAGTAATGGGGTGTAAAGCGGTTGGAAAATGTCCAAAGTGGACCGGCCTGAATTTTTTCACAAAATTTATTGATGAAGTTATGAAGAAAAAATATGGGCTGGACACCGGAACCCCCTTGGGCCTTGGGCCTCCTTTAGATCCATCAACAAGGTAGATTGAGGAGCAAAACCTATCGGACTACTTTGTAGTTAACCATGGTAAAATTAGTTGCAATTATATAAATATAAAGGGTGAAATTCGGGTCGGCACCTTTTAATAAATTTTCAACTGCTTTAGTCTCCTATAAATGTTTCAAACCGAAAAAGGATACTTTTGTTGCAAAATGTCATCTATGCCCTTAAAATATACAGAACAGGCACGCTATGCATCGCAAACCAAATCGATGCATTGCAAAACATCACGATACACAACATTGCATTTGCATTCTACAAAGGTGTGCATCGCGATGCACAAAATTGTACTAAAAAGTATTGTTTTTGTGCATCGCGATGCACAACCTTTCCTTTTCAATCGGAAAAAAGGCACTTTGTTTGCGAAATATCGTCTATGCCCTTCCTTCTAACACAAACTCGGTGCATCGGCTTTCCTCTCCAAAATAACTGACAGATTGAATGCTTAACACAATCAAACATCCAAAAACTCTTTTCACTTCCAAAAATCTTAAAACCTCCGGCGATTTCTTAGCAAGAAACCTCTGGCGATTTTGTGTAAGATTTCAATCCATTGTCGTGAGTAATTAAAAAGTAGAGAAAAATTTCTTCACAACAACAAGAGACCACAGGGAAAAAAGCAACTAGAACCAAAACAAGGAAAACACAAAAACAAGGACTTGAAGAATGATTAGGTATGTATTTCGGAATACATTTTACGGTTGTATTTTTTGTTTACAACTTCTTTAATAGAGTGAAGTGTGAATAAATTTTCATAGAAATTTTGTTTTTGATGCATCGCGATGCATTATTTGAAAAATACGTCGTAGATGAGATTTCAAAATTAATGAATCGCGTTCATTGAAAATATAAAATACCGTTTGTAGGGTTTCAAATTTGTGCATCGTGATGCATCGATTTTGTGCATCGATCATCAATTTTGTGCATCGCGACCAGTGCATCGTGTTTTACTTCTTTATTTTAATTCTTCAATTATGTAACTGTAACCACAATATACGTGTTATGCAGCTGTGATGACCAAATATCCCACCAGGATAGTATGCAGATCCAGTATGCAGTCCCTAATAGACCATATTAAAAATATTGAGTTCAGGGATGACCATATAACAGCGCTGAAGAAAAATACCTTTTTGGTACATCATAGAAAGCATACGAGGTAATGATCTCATACGCGAGCATTGTAAGAAGGATGATTCAATCATAAGGAGTATTGCCAAATGCTACGTTTAGGGACATAGGTGTTTCCAGATTGCGGGGAAAAAGTTAAAGCTTAGGGCAAGAGATGCCAAGCTAATCTTTGGCATCAAGGATGGAGAGGACAAAATTAACATCTCTTTTTACAAATTGGATCGCACTAATTTCCTCCAGAGGAGCTTCCCAGGGAAGATGTCGAAAGAAACAAAAGACATAAGATTGAAGCCAAAGATAATTTCTGATAGAATTAAGGAGAGAATAGAGAGTGCAGAGCAATTAGATGTTGACTGCGTTGCTGGGTTGACGACGCTGCTTGTTCTTGCGACCTTGCTGGTTGCAAGCAAGACATCCTATATACCGTGGGCATACACAAGCCTTGTGTCTGATTTGAACAAAATATGATGTGAATCCAAGATCGTTGACAAAGAAAAACCAACCACGGACATGTATTGAAACAGGAAAACAACGAATTGAAGAAAAGATAGAGAGCTTCCCTCAACCCTAGGGCAGATTTAATTTCTAGAACCTTGGGGTGCAACCTTGACCCACTAATCACAATTGATTAGGAACCAAGACCACGGAACGCCATAAGCCTGTAGCTCAAAAAACTTGATAAGTTCAAGGGTTTGAGAATTCTAGTCCAAGAAATCTCTCAAAAGCTCACAATATAGTGAAAACTCAATTCAATTAATCGTATATCTATTCTAAAGTTTAACAATGAAAGAGGAGCCTTTATATAGGCTTACAAACCCTAATACTTGAAGGAAATAGAATCCTAAAATAAAAGGAAACAATTAAGAATTACCTAAACTATAATAAAAGGAAACAATTAAGAATTACCTAAACTATGTAGGAAACAACTAAATAAGTTACCTAGGCTAATTAGGAAACAATAACAAACCAAAATAAGGAAAAGACTATCAATTCCGCTTTTCTAAAGGCCTAATTTTGAAAAGTGCACTTTGGCCCCCTAAAGTCATCCATTTAGCGTTAAAAAGCTCCCAAAGTTATCCATCATGCCTAGGCTGACTTTAACGAACGTCTCTTGAGTCTTCAAGCCTTTTTCCATGCATTTTGAAACCTTCAAAGTCCTTCCATTTTCCTTGTATGATAGAGGTCATCTTTCCTTGAGTTTACAAAGCATTTTCTTCATGTTTCATAGCTTGAAACTCTGCATCTAACGCTTCTTGCACGAATAACCCTTGCTTGAACTTCTATGCCCAATCCTTTCCCATAGAACCATTGAACAAGTGTATGAACTTTGGAATAGAGCTATTTTGGTTCGTATCATTCTCCCTCTCTTGAGAAGGATTCGACCTCGAATCATCACCTCGAACGAATGCTCCGCCATTTATCGTCAGTGAGTTGCTTGGATTGGGTTTTGATCCTTGGTTCTCATCATTCCCCCTCTCTTCAAAAGGATTCGTCCTCGAATCACTACATCAAAAGGACACAAATCAGCAATAGAGAAATATGCACTAACATCATCCTTACCAATCGATTCCTTCTTGAAGTCATTGTTATCCACATGCTTCGCCATGATCTTTGCCTTAACCTGTGAAAGATTTTCAATAAAACCATGTAGAACAAGATGATCAAGGTTATCAATGCGTAACAAATCCACAATCCAAGGAGACAATGTCCTAGCCATGTGTGGTAAGGAAACATTAATATTTAAGAATAAAATCTCCACATGCTTAGGAAATTTAATACATCCCCTATAGTTATGAGAATCATCACCTTTTCCAAAACTCAATGACTTACAATTCACTAAAGAAAATAAGACAAACTCTTGTGAAAATGTATGCAAAACAACAATCTCATAACATTCACCGGGTTTGAAAATCAATCTAACAAATTTCTTTTTTTGTATAACAAGGATCAACACAACAGCACCCTGCAACACTACAAGATCATAGTTACTTATGCAAATCAAAGATCCTAACACATATGATAAGATCTTAAGTCTATCACATAATTTACCATGCACCCTCACAGAAAAATATTCCACATGCCCATCAGTCTTACCATAATTAATGCCTTTAATTCTCAAGTTTTCACAAGTCCAGGGCCGGTCCTGACATTTTGAGGGCCCTGTCTTAAATTTAAAATTAGGCCTCAAATTTGATAAAAAATAATTACCAAAAGATGAAAACAAATTACATATTTTTTAACATTATAATGTTAAAATTATTTTCTTACAAACTAAATACCAAAATAACTAAATCCCCAAACTACTATCAAACTTTTTATTTGAAAAGTAACATTCTTCTAACATTTCTTGACGCAAAATCTTCAATTAGATCTTCATAATCAATTTTTTTTTCAAATAATCATTCTCTATTGCTATGAAAGCTAATACATTGAGTTTTTCTTGTGTCATTGTAGAACGTAAGTAGGACTTTAATAATTTCAATTTCAAAAAACTTCTCTCTGCAGATGCAACTGTCACAGGAAGAGTCAACAAAATTCTATATGCAATAATTGTATTAGAAAAACAATCTACACGTTTCAAAAATTTTAAAATATAAACAAGTCCTACCTTTGCTAGGTTGTTTATTGCTCATGGTCAATTACTTGATTGAATATATAATTGATATTTGATGGAGTAAAATTTGTCCGTTGCTGAGGCGAGATTATTAGAGGCGAAAAAGCTGAAGAGAAGTTGAGCCGTCGATCTCAGGGACGACGAGCTAGGAGTGCAGCATTATTTTTGAGAGAGAGAGAAGCTAAGAATTGGTGTGATATGAGATATTTTAGAGAGATAGAGATAAAAAAATAATTAAATATATATAGCATATATATAATACATATATGTGTAAGATTTGGGGCCTCCAAAATTTGAGACCCTGTTCCATGTATCACCTTAGAACACCCTCAGGACCGGCCCTGCACAAGTCAATGCACTCTCATGCACTCTTTCAATATAACATACACAACCCTCCTACGTTTCAGCATGCTTAAGAAGAGGTGTGTCATGTAATCCATAAATCTTATGATAGAACAATGCAATATGGAAAACATCAACTAGTTTGTGACATAAAATATGATAAATCAGTTTTGAGAACTTATTCACATTCATAAACATAGATTTCTTATAGTTTCTTAATGCATAATTCAGATTTATCGAATCAACAGTCATTGCACCATACAATCTATCAAGTCTACCTTTTAAGGCACATTCTAGAAATGGATCAACATATGAATGACTTGGTTTATATAATGACATGTATAATCCATTATCAATGCCATGGTGATCATCATGTAACAATTCATTATGATTCTCAAGTCTCAATAACTTAGTATCACAAGAGAGAATGGAATCATACCTTTGAGATTGTGTATGCAATACACCAATTTCCTTACCTAGTTGATCATCCAATTTGAAGCTCATAACTTTCTTGCTCAATTCAGGAATCACTTCATTGAAAACTTGTGGATAAGAAACAACATACGGAAGAGACAATTGAGGCATCATGTTAGCATAAAATGGTATCTCCGTAGAGATGTGAAATACCTCACTATTATTCTTTCCCAACTCCCTGATCATAACCTCACTTGGGATGGCAGGAAAGATTGGTTTCACTCTCTCTTGGCCCTTGGCCTTTTCAACTTTCTCTTTTTCTTCCTCAATCTCTCGTTTATCCACCTTCATGTTTTTATCTTTTTTACTCTTTCTTTTCTCAACACTCTTGTTTTCACTCTCTTCTATCAACCCACTCTTTTCATTTTTTCTCTCGGCCTCTTTTCTTGGCCTCTTTACTTGGGTTTTTCCTCAATTCTTTCTCAACACATTCTTTATTTTTCTCCTCACTCTCACTATTCATTTACTTCCCATCTCTAGCTATCCTTTCCTTTTGCTCGGCTATTTATTGATTCACACTTTTTACTTTAGCCGACCTCTCATTATTTTCCCTCAAACACTCCTCATATTATGATGAACCATCACAAGTACTTATAGGTACAACACTAAGGCTCTTATGTTCCTCCACCTTGGGTCTACTAGGTGTTCTAGAAGATGAAGAATAAGAAAAAGAAGTAGTCCTCAAAAAATTCCGATGGTAGTATTTTGGGACAAACCTCCTATGCATTACACGTTTCATTTCTTCCCACATGTCAATGCGACCTTCTTCTATTTTCCTTCGGCTGTTCACTAATTTCTCCCACCAAACACAAGCATACTCGGCAAACTTTAAGGATGCAAATTTCATCTTTTGAGTTTCTGTGTAGTGGTTATACCTAAATACAACCTCAATCTTCCTAACCCACTCAAGATACTCCTCCGGATCATCCCTACCTTTGAAAGTAGGAACCTTCATGTCTAATCTCTCATCATACTCATACTCACTTTCTATACACTCGTCATTTTTCTCAACGTATGCTCCCCTCCTTGATTGGAATCAATGTGGATTCCCTTGGGGCTGTGCATTCTCTCTCTCTTCTAATCTAGCCAAATGTTGAGAAACATCCTCCATCATCCTCAACATACGCTCCTTAGGGTTTTGTGGCACATCTCTACCCCTTTGAATAGGAATATCTCGTGACATAATGAATATCACACAACAATCTCACCAAACTCTCGTGTATAACTCTCTCACTTACACACTCACAATTTCTTGAAAAGATTATCTTACCCACGAAATTATCAATATGGAGTATAAGTTTTGAAAAACGTTTCGACTTGGAACTCAAACAATGCAATCTAGGGTTTATATTTTTTTGTGGCAAAATTTCAAGGTGAGATGCAATTTCACAATGAAAGCAAAAAAAGAATGAATTTTCAATGGATGTTGGGAAGATTTGATGAACAAGATGAATGTATGAAAGTATTTTCTAGCAATATCACTTTAATGAAATTGACAACTTTGAAACAATTTTCCAAAATCCTCATGTGAGAAAAAATTTGTATTTAAATGAGGTCGATATGTATAAGGAGAGTAAGTGTGTGGATAAGGGGGTAAGTTTGTGGATAAGGAGAGCATGTACTTGGTTGAGGTGGATAGACATTTAGATGAGGTCGATATGTATTTAAATATGGTGGATAAGTATTTGGGTAAGGTGAATAGGCATTTGGGTGAGGTGGATATGCATTTGGATATGTTGGATAGGCATTTGGGTGAGGTGGATAGGCATTTGGGTGAGGTGGATAGGCATTTGGGTTTACACTTGAGGATGACGGATCAGTAGGCCTTGTAGGAATAAGAGCACCTTTATTACAAGCCCCTTGATTTTGTATAAGGGATGTCACTTGAGTCAACAAAAGTTCCATACTCTAGTTTATCCATTGGTGCCCAATTAGATCTGGAGTGTATCCTGAAGCCTCTATGTCATGTCCCGCAGAAGTATCGTCCTCGTGATCAGCCATATGACCCAAACTCAAATTCTCTATACTTGTATCAGAATTCAAACTCGAAACCCTTTTCAATGTCCCAGTGCTATTCCTCCTCCAGTACATGGCCAGAGTTCTGAAAGGTTAGGGTGTATGGGTGGGAGTTAGGTTCTGAAAGTGTTTCTGGGTACAACACAATTTTTTGTTTCTCTTTTCATTATAAAACACGACTCACTCTAAGATGGTTGGACAAGCGGACTACTTTGTTTTGACTTGTGATCCATTCCTGGAACAGTGGATTCTCTCGCCAAAATATAGGACCTTCGTTTTCCACCTGTATTTCGACTCCCCAAGATTGGACAGATCTTAGACGAAGGGCCTATATTCTCTTCAGGATCCACCATCCGAATTGTCTAGGCATATGTCATGGACTTCTTTGTTAATCCTGTGCATGAGGATTTTGCTTGTTTATTGACCTTTTTAATCACAATGATTCTCTTTTGGGAGAGTATGACTCTTTTTTTTTGTATTTCTTTGGTGTTTATTTCTCAGCATCTTTTTTTCTTTTTGCTGTGATCAAACAGACTCTTTTGTCGGTCGACGACACTTTTTTGATTTGATTTCTTTTTGTCTTTATGCACAGGATTGACAAAGCATGTGTGTGACAATAAGAACTAATCGGTCTTTGAAGTGTCCTATAAATCTATATGAATTACGCATGGCTATGCAGGGCTAGGATGACTGACTTCCCGGGGCTATACCAAGGTTTGAAGCTTGGTAACAATTCGGAATAAATGAGTGCGTGTGTGTGCACTGTAGCAAAAAATCTTTTTACATTTATATGTAAATGAAAGTGAGACAGATATGTACATGAATGAAAATAATTTATGTCCAATTTTTCTGATTCATGTGTTGTGGATTGTAATTTGTTAGCAGTTGAAAATTACAGGAAAAGAAACACAAGCACAACTCGAGGGTTTGGAGCCCCGAGAAAAGTACATACCAATAAATGAATGAAAGAATTTAAAGCGGTAAAGATTACCGAGATTAAAAGATAATGAAAACTATAAAGATTTTTGAAACAACTTTTTTTTTAAATTTTTTTTTGAAAACATAACCACACCCGAAGGCAACCTATGTCCCTCAAAATGAGGCTCAGGTCACTGTAGTTCAACTCTATAAAAACTGATGATTTTTCTTTTTGTGTTCGAAAATATTTAATGGATCTCAAAGAATGTGTCCCTTTTGATTGTATTTTTCCAATTTTTGAAAAAAATTTCTTTTTTATTTTTTTTGTTAGCAATTAAGAAAAGCAACCAAAAGTGGGACTTAAGTCCCAAGAGTACAAAGAATGAATAAATAAATAAATAAAGTAAATGAGTATTATAAATAATGAATTTTGGCGACATCACCCGAACAAACGAATATATTTGTATTTACAAGTGTTAGTATGAGCAATATATACACGTAACACATAATTATGTAATCAATTAAACAAATAACATTTAACATGGTAAATAAAATTAAAAAAAATGTAACATTTAACATGTTAAATAAAATAAAACACGTACAATTTATACATGTCACAAATAAAATACACCTAACATATAAACATGTTATATAAAAACACGTAACAAAAATAAAGCACGTACTATTTTTCAACATGTAACAAAGATAAAATAATTACTTAACAAGATAATCATGTTAAAAAATAGAACATGTTACAAAAAATAAAACATGTAACACTAAACATATTACAAAAAATAAAGTGAACAAAATAGAATAAACAAATAACACTTTAATCATGTTATGAAAGAAATGTATAATAAAATAAAACATGTAACATTTAAATATGTCACAAAAATAAAATGAACCGATAAAATATAAACATGTTAGAATAATAAAATAAAAGAGCATGTAAAACATAAATGTACGAGTCTAGCCCTCTAAAAAACAATATTTTTTTTATCTTCCCCAGCAGAGTCGTCACTGTGAGCACCCCGATCCGCAGATCATTCCTGGGCCTGGACTCCCGAATAAAAATATAATAAATGTGAATGACATATTTATATTGAAAACAAAGTCGTCACTCTCGTTTATATAGAAAACGAGAGAAAAACTGAAATTATGGATTCGCAGGCTAAGTTACGAGTTGGGAAGATTTTACGCACCTAACTCGCCCTTTCGGTCTTTTATGATTGCATGTTCAAGTTTATATGCTACGGGTTTGTTCTTCTATGTAACTGAAGAAAACGTATCGCGGAGATTTATATCTCCGTTTACGTTATAAAATGTATATATATATTTTATTACAAAATAAATAAAATAACTATGATATATACTTGAATTTAAACTTAATATGTTGCACGTATTTACATATCAAATGTATTGAAATAAATATATACACACTTTTATAATTTAAATGTATTTATTTACATATCAAAACAGATAAATAAAGTAACGAACGGAAGGGGTTACCTTCTGTCGTTTTATAGATTTCGGGCCAAGTTTTAGGCCGTTGTGTTATATTTAATCAAGCTAGCTCATAGCCTAACCGTTGTGCTTCTACTGCTACCGATACGAGGAACGGAAGGCTTACGTTTTGTATTTGTGTTGTGTGTGTTGTGTATTTGTATGTGTATATGAGTGAAAGGGAGAGATTCTGATAACTCTATTTTCCTTTCTTTTCTTTTCTTTCTTTCTACCGTGAGAGAGAGTTGAGAGTTGGGTGATTGTTGATGGTGTATCGTTGATGTGTTGGATGTTGTTGGTTTATTGAGAGAGAGAGCTAAGTCTCTGTTTATAGGTGAAGGAGGGAGAGATATTTGTGTGTTACTCTCCGGGCCAAGTAAATCACATAGTTTCGTTTGTGCCTTCAAAGTCTTCAGCAGCCGGCGGCTTGACTTGTGAGGCAAAGCTTGGTTTGGTGCGCAGCGCACCTGACATGATGTTTGCGCACCAAACCGTATTTCGGTGTATCAGTGCACTAAAAGCCTGAATTTACATTTAGAATCGTCATCTTTCATTCTTTATGCTTCAGGTCCCTCGTCAATTTTATTTAATCTTTGTGTCTTGAAGTTGTTCCTTTTGCTTTTCAACCTTAGAATCATCTTCTTTTATGTTTTGCACCTTGTAAATTTTGTATCTTCAGATTTGACCCTTGATGTTGATCTAACTGAAGTCATTTGTATTTGTCGGACGTTGTTAGTCCTGTTGAATATTTTGTTTCCTGAAATAATCATAGAAACAAGTATTAGTCTATTTGTAAACAAATAATTATTTATAGGACAATTCGTATAATGTGTGTACGAATTCTGAGTGTCTACACCCATTCATGAACTTAACGAACTTGCTGATTGAGGCCAAATGTGACCAATGTACTCACTAATTGAGGCCTCAATTAGTGAGTACATTGGTCACATTTGGCCTCAATCAGTAAGTCCGTTAAATTCATGGATGAGCCGTTAGTCAGAGGGACCACATTGGCCTCAATTAGTGAGTACATTTGTCATATTAAATATATTGGGAATTGATTGATCAAATCAGTAACTTTTTGATAATACGATGATCATTTGACTATTTTTCCCGAATATTGTATTGGAGAAGACATTTCCTAGTACTAGAACACAACGTGGCTTGCTTACATGGGATTTTTTTGATGGATGACGACACATTATAGTGTCAAAGTTACAAAATAAACCTTACTATTTAAACTACTTTGACTTTAGAGTTTCAGAATTGACCGTGATGTACTGTATAGTTATACCACGCGATGTTTTGAACCGTTAAATATTTTCTCTATTGCGCTATGCACCCAAACCAAGAAAATTCTTCACTTCGTGCAAAAAATTAGTGGGTAAATCGTAAAAGATTCAAAAAGAATACTTGAGTCACGATGAGGGTCAATATGAGTTCCAGCGAATCTCTTTCCAAGTTATTCATTTTGATTTTCATTATCATTATTTGAGATGCAATTTTTAAAGGGTGTGTTTGTCTTCATATTTTATAAGCTTTCTAATAGATTTTAGATTTTATTTTTGTAATGGTTGAAAAAATAAGATAAATAGAGAGAAGGTTGTACGACCAAAAAGGGGATAGTTTCAAAAATTAAACAAAATTTTTTATAAATATAAAAGTTCAACTTATGAAAAAAGTTTTTTTTTTTTTTTAAATTTCCTTTAAAAGGATTAATAAAGTATCATTGCAAGAAGAGAATATCACATTTTTGGTCCCAAAAATCCAGACGGGAACGGAGAGACAAAGAACTACCCCCTCTGTTTCAGACAAAGAGTCTACTTTTCTTTTTTAAAAAATCAACATATGACTAAATCAAATTAAAATTGTATATACTTTATTTATGTTTTAGAAAATAAAATTTATTAATTAAAAACTACATTAACAACGCTATATAGTACAATTTTCATAATTTTATAAAAATAAATAAATCTATTTAAATTACCAATTAAATTTTAACAAATTTAACCAAAAAAAAATTTATAAGTGAACTATTTAACAAAAAGGGAGGAGTATATGCGTGAACCTTATTTTGTACTCAAGACAAATAAGAGATTTCCAAAAATGGGGACCCACAAGGGGTAGGGCTGAAAAACACAAAAAATTATAAGTGTGGTATCTTACTTTAAATCTTACTTTAAAAAGCACAAAAAGAAGAAATACACTTTAGCGATCCAACTCCAAGCAAGGAACGAAAAAAGAATAAATGACAAACTTGTTATCTCCAAAATTTATGATATGAATACTGATGAACCAATAATTCTAAAAGAGAAAATGATACGTTTACAGAATTCATCAACATAATTCATTTTCAAGCAAAGTACATTACTTTAAAGCTCGATATAAATAAAAATAGTAAATAAATTCTGTAAATATATTACTCCCTCTGTTTCTTAATTATTGTCTTGTTTGACCCGGTATAAAATTAAGAAAAAATAATTGACTTAATTATTAATATTAGTATAATGTGTAATTTTTTTTAATGATCATGTGTAGGTGGTCCATAATTAAAGTAGGGAAAAAAATAAAAATAAAATGGTAAAGTGATGTCCTAAAAAGAAATTTTTTTTAAAATAAGACAGTTATTCTAAAACGAACAAAAAAAAATTATAATTTTTGGGACGGAGGAAGTATTGTTCTTCTAAAAATATTCAAAAAATAAAAAATTACATTACGAAAGAAACACAACCGCCCCTACCCCAACACCTAAATCCCACCACCCCTACCCCACCCAAAACCAAAATTGAACCTAAAAATGTAATATTAGAGCCACCTAATGAATATTTAATTTTGAACATAAAATAATATAATATTTTATCTATCATCTTATTGACTTTAATTTTTAACTTAAAGTGAAGTTTATAAAATGTCAAATAAAATATTTTCTCATTCCCTAAATTATTGTCTTCTTTTTATTTTTTGTCTGTCCCAAAATAATTATCTTATTTAAAAGTTTTTTTTTTAAAATAAAAGTTTAACATTTGACCTTTACTTTTTTTTCTTACTTTAATTATGAGTCACATGTGCATAGACATTAAAGAAAACTGTAAATTATACAAATATTAATAATCAAGTAAATTAAATTTTTTTAATCTATGTGTTATTAGGTCAAATAAGATAATATATTTGGGAAGGAGGGAGTAACACATAATTCAAAAGATTGAAGGAAGAAAAGCATCATCCTTGAGTGCTCAATAATACTCCCTCCATTTCAGTTATATGGTCAACTTTTTTTTTTTTTAGAAGTTAACATTTAATTAAATTAAATTAAAATTTTATATATTTTACTTGTATTTTAAAAAATAAAATTTTAATAATTAAAAACTATCTTAAGTATATAATAGATTACAATTTTTATAACTTTATAAAATTATTAAATTCATGGTAATTTTTGATTAAATTTTAACTAAATTGACAAAAAAAAAAAAAAAGTCTAAATGGACTAACGGCTTGAAATTTTCCCAGACATATTTACCACCAATCAGAGTCAGGAAAGCACGAGATATTCCAACGTAATAAGTAACGCCACGTGTCCTTCACGAAGCCTCTAGATGCCAAAATAGGGACCCACTCTACATCGTGCATTTTGATTCGCGCCACATTTAACAAAACCCGGACCCACATTACGTCACGTGCTTTGAATCTCACCAAGACTAAATACATACCCTCTGTCCTCAACTATGGCGTATTACATGACATACTATATCTTGACGCTTACCGTTTCCTAGCCCTGGATCTCTCTCTCTCTCTCTCTCTCTCAATCAGTTTCTACAACCAAAGAACTCTCTAGAATTTCAGAAGCTTTCCTTTCCATCGTCAATCCGAAATGGCTTCCGATGAGGTTTGCTAATCTGATTCATCTTTCAGTTACATTTCATTTTCATCGAAATTTACAAAGTTTTTCACCCATTTATGCTTGATCTGCGTGTTTTTTCAGGTTGTGATCGAGAAAAGCGATGTTGAATTGAAGCACTTAGGTTTCGTGAGGGTAATCGCGTTGAAAACGCTGGTGTGCGTATCGCATCTGTACGATTCCGCTAAGAAGAACTCTGGATCGTTGAAATCTGCCGTCTGTGCTGTAGAGAGCGCCGTTAGTACTGCCGTTGGACCTGTTTACGAGAAATTCAAGGGCATTCCTGATGTTGTCCTTGCTTTTGCTGATCAAAAGGTATAGAATTTTATCAGCTCCTTGTTTTGATCGTTCGTTTTTTGCCTTGTTTGGATCGTTCGTTTTTTGTTGATTACATGTTGGTTATAAGCTCCTACATAAGTTTTGTAAGGATCTGAATTCGCATGGTAATTCGTACTGATTTTGGGATCGTAGTTTTGTGGTTCTTACATTTTGATCAGATCTTTAAACGAATGTTTGTGCATATTTTGTTAATGTTGTATAAGCATCGGTGGGATCTGTGGCTTGCTTCCTCTCAGTGTGTCTCTGATAAAGGAATTTCCTGGTTTTTGATGTTAATTTTTAGTAAGATCCCACAATTTTGGGTCCAAAAAATTACACAAATTTTGGGGGCCCAAGGCCTGACCCTCATTTTCCTTACAGCTGGGCCGGCCTTCTCTAATTTTATAAGGTGAAATTAGGAATAATTGTTGTATTATGGGTTGAAAATTTTAATGTAGTTTAAGGAATTGCCTTGAGTGACTTTCCATTCAATGCTTTAATGATATCTCTTGGACAATATTTCTCTCTGTTTTTCTTATGCTGCTTGAATCCTTGCATTGTTTCATCTTTCATTTTTATGAGACTGATATATGTGAAAATAAAATTCTTACTGTATTCATAGTGAACAATTCTACACCCTATGTTGTTATATATATGTTGGTGCTGCAAGTATTGCCTTATTATTAGTAAGTAGTAATGATTTGTGCTACCAATTACAGGTAGATGTTGCAGTCAGCAAGTTTGATGAGCATGCTCCACCTCTCGCCAAGCAAGTTGTAAGCAAAGCCCAGTCTGTGATCGAAACGGCATCAGGGGTAACCCAAGACTTGGTGAGGGAAGCTCAAGTTGGTGGCCCAACCGCAGCTATTAACTACGCTCGCACCACCTACAAGCAGCCAGTCCTAAATCAAGTGGTGAAAGCGTGGTCTGGAGCTAATAAGATTCCTCCATTCCATGCAGTGGCACAAGTGGCTCTCCCTACCGGTGCCTACTTTTCTGAGAAGTACAACAAATTTGTTTCACACCTGGCAGGAAAGGGTTATGGTGTATTTGGTCATTTCCCCCTGATTCCGGTTGAGGAGCTGACCAAGGCATATAAGCAGGTTCAGGCAGCCGAGGGAGGAAATGTTACAAATGAGGAAACATCATCGGAATAGGAGATGTTTCATTCTAATGGCATGTTAGCCATGAATGCTTTGGAAGTTGTTTTAGTAATATGATGAAATCAGAGTATTGTATATACAAGTTGAAGAAAACTAGAAGCTCCTTTTGTATGAATATGGTTGGTTTTAGAAATAACTAGTTCTCCCTTCGTGTCCAGCGTAATTCTTCTTTTAAGGCTCTTATTGTTTCAAGGAAAATCACTTCCTGTAAATGATTACCTGTTAATGGAAAATGAAAATATTTCCACATTTGGTTGTTTCGAAAGTTCATGAAAATGGTCTTTGAAAACATTTTATGCTGTTTCTAGTTGATACTGATAGAAAACCTAGGGTGATAATTTGCATCTTCTTTGCAAATCAATAAAATCACAAACCCCAATAAGTACAGGTGTAGCTAACAAGTGTCTTTACCTGCTTATTACATTAGAAATTATTTTTAATATGCGGGAAAGTGTTTTTGGGATAAAAAATGTACATTTATGCAGTGTTCGAAAAATCGTTCTAGGCGCCCTCCTAGGCCCCGCCTAGGCGCTAGGTCCTCCCCAAACGCCGCGATGCCTAGGCACTAAGCCCCCCCCCCCCAATCGCTGTGACTAGGCTCTAGGCGCCCCCCAAACGTCGCGACTAGGGCCAAATCGGACAAAAAATTACCACCATAAAAAATTGCCGCTTAGTCAGCCTAGGCGCCACCTAACGCCTAGCCAATTTTAGCGATGTCATACACGTTTTCTCGAGGAGGGACCCAGTATGAGGAACCTGGGAGGAAGGGGAGTCAATCAGGGGCAGAGCGACGCACGACGATGCGATGAATGACGTCCTCAATTTTCTGGACAGCTAGGGCTTAGATAAGTTCGGTGTCGAAGGAGGGGGAGTCAACGTGACTGAGATCCATAGCTTGGAAGTAGTCGAAATGGCTGGATTGATTACAGTGGGAAAGGAGGCGATATGCCGATGAAGAGGTGAAAGAGAGAGTGAGAGTGAGAGAAATTAAGAGAGAGCGAGAGTGAGAGAGAAAAAGAGCGAGAGAGAGAGAGAAGAGAGAGCGAGAGATTGTCGTCGGCGTTGAAATTTCGTCATCTGTCTCATAGTGTGAGAGAGAGAGAGAGGCGTCTGTGAAAACTTTGTGAATTGTGAAAGAGAGACAGGCGGTCAGCTTTTAGTTTTAGGGTTTTAATTCACTTTTCAAAATGACAACCTCCCCCCTCAAGTTATTAAAGTATTTCCCCTCCCCCCTCAAGTTATTAAAATATTTCTCTAAGTATTTTCCCTTCCTCTCAAGTTATTAAAGTATTCACTTCTTCCCTCCACTTTGAAATGATAGAGAATTTGATTTTAATTTTTAATTTTAACTTTTAATCTTGTAATGTAATCATTACTTTTAGTTTATTTGGTCATATTTAGCTATTTACTATTGTTGCACTAGGTTTGGTATGGACCTAATATGTAATTATGTCTCGATTTCTAGGCCCCGCCTAGACTCCGACTAGACCCCGACTAGGCCTCTAGGCGCTAGGCCCTGCTCTGGCGCCTAGCGCCCGCCTAGCGATTTTTAAAACATTGCTAATATGTTTAGCAAAAGTTGGAGCGTGTTAGGTGGTAAGATACTTTACCTATTGGTCTTCAGCTATAATCGATTAGTCGTGGGTTTGAGTCACTAATGGGTAAGTGGGGAATCACTATAGATCTCAATTTTCAAAAAAAATTAAAATTAAAAAAAAAGAATTTTGTTGAATATAGTGATTTCATTTATGATACCATGAATACAGTATACAACAAAATCTTTCAATTGAAGTGAAAATTCAATAAATTTCATGTTTTCCCATCAATGATTATTGGTCTTTCCATCTTATAGCTCATTGCCGTTTGTTCACTCCATAAATATTTCTATTTAGATAGATGTTAGCTTAATAAGCATGTCTGCTTCAAGGATTTCACTTTCGAGGATCATCGTCGTTTATTTCCAATAAACTCTAACATACTTTACAAATCACTTTGTTATTGCTCAAATATATACAAAAAAAATCTGTCCCAACAAAGAACCGAATTTGACAAGTCAAATTATTTAATACTATCATACCTTTCCTTCTTTAACTAAAGTTACATATTTCCTTGTATGAAACAAAAGATAAATATCATGTTTACAAAGAGAAGTAAATAGTTTGAAAAATTATGGAGGTTTGTAGCTCAAATTTAAGAAATGCTGACTTATTTTTAGGGAAAAAAACAAAAAGGAAACTATGACTCTCATTTTCGGATGGAGGGAGTGGGAAATAAATTAAATTTTTGTCTTTCTTTTTTGTTGAAAAGTTCATAAACTATAGTTTTATAAATTTGTCTTTTAATATAGTTTTATAAATTTTCTGCTATGGTTCTTTAGATTCTGATGTTTCTATAGACTTGTTTAGGTCGTAAAGGTTGAGTTAAAATTCAAAAACCATATCGTGTTCTAAGGTTAGTTCACATCCAAGATCGCTTCTAATACGTTATTAATGATCAAGTAATTTTTTTGATCGAATTCACAAGCACTCTTATGAGATGCTTTCAATGGCATTGCAACTGTCTCTCTGTTTAATATATTGTGTGCTGCCCTAAGTATGAGGAAATGGGGTGTGGTAGATCAAATGGTATTTGAAATTTGAAATTCTCTTTAGAACAGGAGACAAAAGAATGTTCGATGACAGTTGTTATTTGACCTACAACAGCAGCAAAGACTCTGATTCGCATTAGCTAACCAGCATTCCCAGCAAACACAAAATGAAAAGATTAAAAGCATGACGAGAACACTATGCACCTCATATAGTCAATACTCCAGCAGTTCCACGTCTACATAAGAAGAACAATACACCAGCTACAGTTCTGCGATAAAATAAGCAGGAGTCACTCGTATCACTATATGAACACCAATCTTGGATCCAGCCGGATGCCATTTTTGTAGTTTTGCCCAAGTGAGCAATGAAAACAAGCACTCCGCTCCAGCCAGGTTGATCCGCCAAACGATCCAACCTCCCCAACTCCATTGAATATTGCCACATGGTGATAGGTGATCAAGGCAACAAGCCGTGCATTGAAGGACTCAACTGATGGCAATAGCAGAATAATACGACATGATGCCCACCACCAAACCCTGCCCCCCTCCCCCTCTTTTAACAAATCCAATTGGCTGATCCCCTTGTAAGATTTTAGGTTTACATAGTCTTTCCCATTAATATCCATTTAATTATCAAAGAGAGGTCTATCCCACATTATCTACTTAATAAGATTCGCTGGTAGGACGAGCGCCTATAGAACGAGCGCTCACTGACCTTGGCAAAGCACGCAGCCACGCGGTGAGCACAAAGCGAACTATTCTTTCGCCTTTTACTAAAGAATACCGTGTGCTCTCCGCATTTAAGTGGCATATGCCTATTTTTGTAAGGTCTTTCCAAATTGGGTTAGGCCTCTCACCCATTAGTTTAAATTTTTGAACATTTTTTAAAAGTAACTTTGTAGAGCTGATTGGGATAAGGCCTCTTACCCATTAATTCAAACAATTTTGAATATTACAGAGTGTTCCACAACTTTCATGAGATCATGAGACTTGCAATTTATATGTAAAGGAAACTATATTACTCAGTATAGAGAATCTATGTATTTCAAGAAACCTTGAAGCTTCATCAAACTGCTACGAGATGGCTGATTCTAACAAAGCTACTCTTTTGCTGTGCAGACTGTATAGAAGATAGAAGCAACAAAGCTACTCTTTTGCTGTGCAGACTGTATAGAAGATAGAAGCAGCTTTGAGTTTTGGTAACGCGGTAGCCTTCTCCATTCCTATATCCTTTCCATTTTCATAATATACGAACCTAACTAACTGTTTTTTTTTCTTGATGTAAAATCTGATTAGCGGATACATAAAATTGACTGCAATTAATAGTAATGGTACAAACAATTTCTGTTAGATTAAATGGAATTACTCCTGCATAGAGAAATTGATTAAATGGAATTACTCCAGCTTACAATGCTTAAAGAAATAGATGAAAAGGCGTCATGTGATCAACCGAAAGCAAAAGTGCAACAGGCGTCATGCTCATTTTGGTCTTGAACATCATACTGTGCCGATCAAGCACCACTGCATCGCATTGTGAGATAATGACTCAGTTGGGAGAATCTGTGTATTTCAAGAAACCTTCCCAAGCTTCATCAAACTGCTACGAGATGGCTGATTCTATCAAAGCTACTCTTTGGGAGGAAAGTTTGCTGCGCAGTCTGTATAGAAGATAGAAGCAGCTTTGAGTTTTAAGGAAGGTAACCACTTTCAACCGTGCAAACTCTGAAGATGGAGGACGTGCTTTTTAATTACATATCTATTTCTGACTAACTATTTTTTTCTTGATTTGAAATCTATTTCGTAGATACATAAAATTGACTGCAATTAACAATAATGGTACAAACAACTACTTGAGATGTGCACGGAATGCCTTGAGGTCAGGGCTATGTTCTGGATATCATCCCCTTAAACTAGACACATATATGTCCTGTTGAGAGAAGTTGTGGTAGACTTGAGACTTCTCTGACTCATCGATTGTAAAAAAATATGTGATACATAACACTCAATTTGATTTTTTTCTAGTAAAATTCTTGAGCTTCACATTTACTTCTTTTAAGATGGAAGACATTTCCCCTACCAAAAAAGAGAAAAAAGAAGAAAAGAAAAAGAGCAACAAGGAAGGCAGTCAAATAATGATGCATCGAGTGTAATATATTATTTCGAGTGAAATTGGGGATTTGGAATTCTCATCACTCAATCCACTACGCTAAAAGCAAGTATATTTGTAGGGAAGCAAATAGGGTGGCTGTTGCAGCTTATGCTCATGTTCATCAAACTGCTCTCTATATTCAATGGCCTAATAGAGTTACCTTCTGCTGTTGCTCAAATTGTGAAACAGGATGAAGATGGTCTCTTTACTTGCATGAAAAAAGGTAAAGGCTATAGCTTACCCCACATTGATAACTTACCAAACCTCAGAGAGCTTAATATAGTAACGATACCAGCACTTGAGATTGTCCCTTCGGGGACATCCGATAAAATTGGAACGATACAGAGAAGATTAGCATGGCCCCTGCGCAAGGATGACACGCACAAATCGAGAAATGGTCCAAATTTTTTTTCTTCAAGCAAAAAACCGTTTGTATGAACTATCAGTTGTTTCCCTATACCCATCCACTATTATTGAAGACCTTTGTACTAGTTTTAAGCTCAAACTAACTTCAGTTGTTCATCAGCCATACAAATAAAATTTTTTCGTTGACAATTTTTACATTACTATTAATAGCTTAGCAAGAACCGTAGTCGAGTGAGCAAAATAAATAAAAAAATGTATTGGGCAGTGGCTATCCCACATTATCTTCTTATATAGTTAGATTTTCTGAGAGGACGAGTGCCTATAGAATGAGCACTCGCTGGCCTTGGCAAAGCATGCAGCCACATGGTGAGCACAAAGCGAGCGAACTATTCTTTCGCCTTTTACTAAAGAACTAGTGCTACACCCGTGCGTTAAACGCACGGGCCAAATACATTAATCATTTTTCAAACGCATTTATAAGAAAAAAAATTACGTTTTATAAAACGCTACGTTTTGAAAACGCTTCATTTTAAAAATATTGCACCAGACTCTTAATTGTTAAACATCATTCCACTGATTTTTCTTTTAACTTTTGCTTCAAATATTGATGAGTCTTCTGTCAATTAAACATCATCTATATTTTTTCAATTAAATTATAATTTAGTAAAACAAAAAGAAAAATAAAATTAAAAGAATAAATTAAGAAAAAGTAATGTTGAAAACAACTACTCATTCGTTGTTTTATCCGTTGGCTTTCCCTCATTATTTTATCTCGGTTATAGAGTTATCTTATGTTTGGTAGATTACGGATAAGATTAATTTATTCTGCTAGTTATCTAATTTGAAGTTTGGTAGCCCAAATTAATTTTAGTATTACGCTATTTTTCCAAAAACACCCTTATAAATTAGGTTGATTAAATGATGACTCGACCTTATCTCACTTGGGTTTTTTTCTCCGAACTACTATTGTCTGCATTTTTATGTATAATATTGTTAATTCCATTGTTTAATGCAACATCAATATTTTTATAAATTAGATAAACCTAGCTATTTATAATTATTATAAAGTATATAAGGATAATAAAATTGCAAATTTATAAATTTTAAAGTTCTTTTTAATCTCAACCTAGAAAAAAATATTAATATATTTAGTTTATTTTAAAAAATGAATATGTATATGTATTGTACGTATAAATAAATTTATACATAATATAGTAATATAAAAATTAAGAAATGAAAAAAGAAAAAAAAATGTTGGTTGGTTGGGTGGGAGGAGCTGTGGATGAGGGAGGGTGAGTGAGAGAGGGAGGACGGTACTAAAAAAAAAAGGGTGGGTTGAGGAGAGGAGGGGGGTGGCGGGGAAGAGGGAGGAGGAAGGGGGAAGGCTTGGAGGGAGGAGGGAGACTGGGAGGGTAATTTAGGAATAAATAATAATCTCAGTTTTTGTTTAGCGGGATTAAATTATAACAGGGGAAGAGAGGTATTATTTAATCCCTGATAAGGGGTGATAAGGGGTTATCCGAATAATTCGGATATTTTTATCCTTGATAAAAAAAAGTTACCAAACAAAGAATATGGATAATTTAGTGTTATCCCCCTATTTATCCCTCTACCAAACGACCCCTATAAGTTTTAAAGAAACCCTTCATTTGTAAGGTTTCAATTTTTATCCGCCGTCATATATCTACCCTTTCCCCAAACCTTCACCTTCTAGACAAAACTATACAGTATCCCGAAATCTCCCCAAACTTCTTCTTTGAACGACTCTTCGGTTCTCACTCGAACGAAAATACTATGATGATCTCTCTCACGCACCGGCCTTTAGGGCGGCCTTCAATCCAAAATCCATGTTCGGGTGCGATCGTAATTTTTTACCGGTCGATTTAATGGTTCACATACCTCATCCCCGATGCTCTAGTAAGTAGTTTCTTGAGCCCTCAGTCAAGCCTACCCAAGCACGGACCAAGGTGTGACCTCCTCTCCTCATCCGTATATGAGTAACCTCTTGATTTCCCGCCATTTTAATTTTTATATTTCAGTGTTGCTTCAGATTTGATGAAATAAAGTCGATTTTTTAAAAAAGAAAACTCCAAAAAAAATACGGTTGTTCCTAGCTCAAAGTCTGTTAGATTTCTTCATTTTTTTTGCTCAAATCTGTTTTATTTTCTCATTTCTTTTTTATTTTTTATTTTTTACCGAAATATAGAAATGTAGCGTCAACGGGTAAGTTTACTCATTCCTTATTCAAGATCTGTTATTTGAATTTTTTGTCCTTGTATATAGATTTTTTCAAATCCACATTTATATTGTATCAATAAATTCTCAAAATTTTAAAGTATTTCTATTTGTCACACATGTTTGGATTTGGGGAAAAAAAAAATCAAAATCAAAATTTTTACTATAGTACTATATATAAGAAACAAAAACATTTTACAAATGCATTTTTTCAATTATATGTGACAAAGTGAATTATCTTGTTTGTTTGTTGTAATTTCAATTTACCACTCTATTGCAGATTCCTCTTCTTTTATTTCTTGTATGACATAACTTGTGAATCTTATGTTTTTGAGAGATAAATAAGTCTTGCTTAGTTCCCTTTGATAGAGGCTCAAGTTAAAGTTTTGTTATAAATAAACACATTCAACTAATCTGATTCTCAAAGAAATGAAGAGTTTTTAAAAGTTGAATTGGTTTGGTTTGGTTTGGTTTGGTTTTGTATAGAACTTATCATAAGTAGGTTCTTCTATTAAAGATTATCATTAATTTGACTCCAATTTAAATACAAATTTGATATTTTCAAGGCAGAGTTTGTGAGCATTATTTATGTTCAGTGTTTTTTTTAAGTAATATAAAAATATGTAAATTATTTCTTCTTCCAATGCACGACCAGATGAAAAATTAAATGAATAAGACTTTCTATTTTAGGCATGAGGTTTTTGGCGGGAAATTACCTGTTTTAGTAAGTGTGCCAAAATCACTTGTGTCATTATATATATATAGATACCGTGTGCTCGCTGCATTTAAGTGGCATACGCCTATTTTTTGAAGGCCTTTCCTATTCAGGTTTGGCCTCTTACCCATTAGTTTAAATTTTAGAAAAATTTATTACAATAACTCTGTATGGCTTTTCTCATAGCTGTAAATTTTAATTTAGTGGAAGCGAAAGGAGACAGAGCAAGAGTTGATGCTTGACAGGGTTTGACATACCACCATTTTAAGAAGATGTGCGCACCTCGTAGAGCCTCGAATTTCCTGGACTTGGTACTGGTAGCCAGTTGAGACTCGGACTGCTATGAAATTAGTTTTAAAAATCAGCAAGTTCATCTTTGTTTCTGTGCATGGTTCACATGAATGTGAGATATGAAAAATGAACCCCACATCCAAGTCGACCTGCACCTGCAAGTTACAACATTAGAATCCAGTTACCGTAAAATAAATAAACTATTTTCTATTCAAGAAGAGAATTACAAAACTGATCTCAGGTGTGTAAGACACCATTTAACAATTGTTAATGTCAGCTAATTTTTGCTGCAAACATCTAAAGCAATCTGCGTTAAGGTCTTATATACACATTAACAAGCATGGTTGGCTTCTGCAGAAATAGGTGTAATAGGAATATCCTTTTGTGGGGCTTCTGATGCTTTAATAGCAGTTTCCGACTTCTTCCATCTTCTTAAACGTTTTCCTAGGTTGTTGAGGGCCGCCCTTCTAGATTTAATTTTCTCTAGCAATTTCATCTGCTCCTTTCTGAATTTCCTATTCGCATACCATTTTCCACCTCGCCAGCCCATACCATACCTGCAATTCCAAAGACGCAAATGAAAAACTATAAAAAGTTAACTCGTGAAGGAAAGGAACTACCAATTAGCAAAATTACATACAATCTAGGATTTCACGAGGTGATGGGTCCAATTTAGTTTTACCACCTTATTTTCAGTTTCATCTGTTTTTCCGCATTTTCTCCTATGTTGTTTGCGACTACAAACCTTACAGATCATAATCAAACATGTGTAAAGTGAAAACGAACATAGGCATCATTTGGCGTCCTTCATAATACGCATTATTCTGTTCATGCACATGGAAAATCCCAGCCTCCATAAAAACTTTTTTAAAAAAATATTTGAAGCTTCATGAATTCCTTAACCTTTCAAATAAACTGTAGAGCACTTGTCTATAATCTAACTAGTTCTTTTGCTACATTCCAAAACGTTTTAAGGACTTTTGAGGTGCCCAGATGTTGTCATAACAGAAACAAAGGTAATGTTGAAACAATATCTATATCTATCTATCTATATATATCTACACACACACATACATACACGTAGGCTTCTTTCTTTATCCCTCCATCAGAGAAATGCTCCCAAATAGACACCATGAGTGAGTACAGCTATAAAAAAGAAGGCCTATTTCTACCATTATTCAAACTTTTGCAAGTCACACCAGCCTGACTTCAGCAGACAGCAGATTGTCCCACCACTGAATGGCAGCCCTCTGCCATAAAAATAAGGACTTGCTTGAGGCAATTAGAGGTTTTAATAGGCATCCAACTTCTTAGATTAGCTGCCCGACAGACAAGCAAGAATTGTGGCAGCACATGTCTACATATTACCTTCTCATATTACAGCTGAGGAGGATAAGGGGTACTTTCTCTCCACCCCGTCCTCTCCAATACAGCTTTGGATGGAAAATAATAGGTGTGAATTCTTTTTCCTCCACTGGTCCAATAACAATATACTCTGCTTTCTGATGCCGTGAAGAAATATTCCAAATTGAACTATCAAAACTAGTGATTTTCTGAATTAAAAATTTTGGTGCATCTTTTGCTGAGCATGATTCACTGTTGTGGCTATAAGAATCCAAGAAGCCAATTGGAATAACTAGGCGAAAAAAATGACTTCACATTTGAATGTTTAAAAGAAGCAGTTTCAATTCAGGACTTGGGAGAGAGTTTAGCGAACCCAATAATCAAAGAAGCTCCAGCCGTGGCAGCATAGGCTGCACCTGAACTACTCGACCCAACAAGCTTCTTGAACTCTGCATGTTCAAGGTGATAATTGTTTCTCATATAACCAGACTACCAATTTCTACATATATCAAGGAAACTGCCCAAGCTTGATCAAACTGCCACGAGATGGTTGACTGTGTGAAAGCCACTCTTCAGGGACAGAAGATAGAAGCAGCTTTGAGTTTTCTGAAAGGCATATAAAACAGTTCCTTAGAAAAAATAGTCGAATGACAGGGATATAAAACATTGGTTATTCATTCACTCTAATTAAAGAATGGTTAATTCTTTTCCTCAGTTTTGGAAAGAGAGGATTGTGAAATCTCTTGGAGAGATGGAGGCTGATAGAATATAAGTAGACAACTTCTCAGTTTCATACCACATCAGCTTCGAGATGAAAACACGAAAGTGAAGTTCGTATAAAACACAAGGCCTAGATATTTTTTGAGTATACCTTTCTCGGCCTTTTGGCTAAGATCAAGTGTAGTATCTGTTCTTATCAGTTTAATATCTGATATGTGGGTCATTGGCTCACACGATATTAATCTTATTTCTTGAGGGGGAAGGCCCATCACAATAGCTTGCTATTGGGGTCGTCACGAGTCGCCTATGCCTTACACAATACTGCAAGGGCCTGGCTCACCCCACCATGACCTACAAGCTAAATTTTGTCACTAGATGCCAACTTATGTTTAAGGCAGCCATATCCCTATAAGCCAAACAAGTATTTATATCACCGAGACAGAATATTTTTATTTGGCAATAAAGAATTTTTTATCTTCCATTTCTGTGATATTTAATTTTATGGTTTTAGCTCCTTCGATTTCACAATGTTATTACTCAGGTCAGTTTCTCCTTTTATGCATTGACCTGTCCCTTGATGATAGGATTCGAGCGGAAGGGCTAGGTGGTGCATTTTTTCAGCGCTTGATGCTGAACTCTAGTTTATGAGATTTAATTTTTACTAGTTTTGCAGAAAGAGGCGTAGAAGGACCTTCTCAACCTAACAAGATCAATCGGAGAATTAAGCTAGAAATCTTAACAAGAAAAGAGAAGAGAAAAGCCTTAATAAATGAATGAAACTGTACCTCTAGATTGTCAAAGTAAAATCAAATGCTGGGTGATTTTCGTCTAGTAAAAGGAACAATCAACTTAAAGAAGGTAAGAGATTGTGGTTTTTCTGCTCTTAATCAACAGAAGACATTTGTATAAGGGTTGGTTGAATGTATGATATTGGATTGATCGCCTGAACAGGGCTTGCTGTTAAAACTCTTTAAGAATTTAAAATACATTATTGTGGAACAGGATGAAGATGGTCTCTTTACTTGCATGAAAAAAAGGTAAAGGCTATAGCTTACCCCACATTCATAACTTACCAAACCTCAGAGAGCTTAATATAGTAACGATACCAGCACTTAAGATTGTCCCTTCGGGGACATCCGATAAAATTGGAATGATACAGAGAAGATTAGCATGGCCCCTGCGCAAGGATGACACGCACAAATCGAGAAATGGTCCAAATTTTTTTTCTTCAAGCAAAAAACCGTTTGTATGAACTATCAGTGGATTGTATGAACTATCAGTTGTTTCATATCAGTGGATTTTGAACCGTTTGTATGAACTATCAGTTGTTTCAAGCAAAAAACCGTTTGTATGAACTATCAGTTGTTTCCAAGATTCAACTTGGGCCAAATTATATGTGAAGATAAATGATGGAGATTAGTTGTTTCCAAGATTCAGCTTGGGCCAAATTATATGTGAAGATAAATGATAGAGATTACAGTACTAGTTTTAAGCTCAAACTAACTTCAGTTGTTCATCAGCCATACAAATAAAATTTTTTCGTTGACAATTTTTACATTACTATTAATAGCTTAGCAAGAACCGTAGTCGAGTGAGCAAAATAAATAAAAAAATGTATTGGGCAGTGGCTATCCCACATTATCTTCTTATATAGTTAGATTTTCTGAGAGGACGAGTGCCTATAGAATGAGCACTCGCTGGCCTTGGCAAAGCATGCAGCCACGTGGTGAGCACAAAGCGAACTATTCTTTCGCCTTTTACTAAAGAATACTGTGTGCTCGCTGCATTTAAGTGGCATACGCCTATTTTTTGAAGGCCTTTCCTATTCAGGTTTGGCCTCTTACCCATTAGTTTAAATTTTAGAAAAATTTATTACAATAACTCTGTATGGCTTTTCTCATAGCTGTAAATTTTAATTTAGTGGAAGCGAAAGGAGACAGAGCAAGAGTTGATGCTTGACAGGGTTTGACATACCACCATTTTAAGAAGATGTGCGCACCTCGTAGAGCCTCGAATTTCCTGGACTTGGTACTGGTAGCCAGTTGAGACTCGGACTGCTATGAAATTAGTTTGAAAAATCAGCAAGTTCATCTTTGTTTCTGTGCATGGTTCACATGATTGTGAGATATGAAAAATGAACCCCACATCCAAGTCGACCTGCACCTGCAAGTTACAACATTAGAATCCAGTTACCGTAAAATAAATAAAGAAGTTGTCGCAAGGTAATCAGTGCGTTCAAAGCAAAAATACCTAAGCTTTGTTTTCGGCATTCTTAAGTAAATCAAGAATGAACATGGCTGATTTAACAGGTCAACGTCCTTGTCCGTCGTTGGAATGTCTCTTCTTTTCTTGAGCTATTGTTCAATTGTAGGATGAGCGCTTGCTGGCCTTGTCGAAGCACACAGCCATGCGGTGAGCACAAAGCAAACTATTCTTTCGCCTTTTACTAAAAAATACCGTGTGCTCGCCACATTTAAGTGGCACACTCCTATATTTGGAAGGGTCTCCCCTCTATGGGAAGGCCCCCATTCAGTACTAGTTGAAACATTTCCAGCCTGCTAATTAAATAACCGATGAAAATTTGAAAGGTGGCTGCTGTCTTTAAGCATTTAGCCAATTGCCTTACCATAAGCAAAGTATGAGACACATTTTTTAGTTCAAATGCTGTTAAGGGAATTGCTGTATTGCTGGTAAGGAAATTGATGAAATGGAATCACTCCTGCTTACAATGCGATAGCCGTTGAAGGGTAAAAGTAAGTCCTGTTTACAATACGGTAGCCGTTGAAGAGTAAAAATAAGACCAAAAGGAAAATGAAGAAAAAATAGAGCTATAGTTGCGTGTGACAGGGATGAACTGAAAGATAAATGAATGCTTATTGTTAGATTTAGCTTTTAATTCAATCTGAAAGAAAAAGTATAACAGGGATCAATTGAAAGATAAATGAACGCTTATTTTTAGATTTACATTTTTTGTTAAGGATGTTGACTTTCAAGCGATTTTATGGCACACACACATGCACACACACTATATATAGTATTGCAAGCACCCAGTTGTTCATAATAATTGACAAATATGAATTTAATAAATTATGAAAGAAAGGACGCCCATTAAAAGACAAACTCATTTTAGAACAAAAAGAGTCGTACTATTGTTTGGATAAAATTTTGACTTTGGATTGTTAGACTGAGATCCAAGAAAAAAAAAGAGAAGCTGTACTAAGATGACAAATGTGTAGGAACTACTACATGAAGCACGAAACTTTGGTCAATTTTCGAAACACAATCCCTCTATTCAACAGATTAAACCCATCGCTCGAGGAAAACTTAATTACAACAATAATATCAACCCAACTAGAACACATCTATATATTGTGCCAAGAAATATTCATCTGCACAATGCTGCAACATTTTGAAACCATCTTCATTTGTATCTTAAACCTGTCTCTAGTGCTCAGGACCAAAAGGAATCATCTTCATTTGGGAATGGGCTGCTCCATTGATTTGCGCCAATTGGTGCAAAAAATGAAAAAAAAAAAGTGACGGTCTGAAACTTTTCACGCGGAATATTCCATCACCTTGGTGTCCCGACTAGGTTACAAGCCCAGGACACCTAGCTCGGCAATGGAACTCCAACTCAAGAAGTTTTACAAATTGCAGTTTTTTTTTTTTTTTTTCTCTTTATAGATAATGAGGGTGTTGTTTGCTTGTAAACCATCATCTTCGGTGCCAGAAAGAACAAGAGAAAACCTGTGATAAATGAATGAAACGTCAACATCTTGATTGTCCAAGAAATGTTGGGTGCTTTTGATAAACAAATGAAAACATTCGGTGCAAGAAAGAACAAGAGAAAACCTGTGATAAATGAATGGCCGCGTTAAAGTCTCTAAACTGGAAACAGGTTATTGTGGAGACTGAGGGAGGAGTTGAAGATATAGGCTGCCTTTGCGTAGGTTCCGCAGCAACTTGCAAGTGTTGCTTCTTTTTTCTGTTCTTTTTTTTTTCTTTAGTTAGTGGAATGGTCTAAAGCATCTGGTGGTCTCAACAGTGTAAGAACCCAGCTGCATATATATTCAGACTTCCCTTAGCTAACCAATCTGCAAAGACACTCGATTTCCTCGGGCCGTGCACTAAACGACAAGACCAACTTCTATTGAACAATCTGCAGAGACGCTTGATTCAGGCTTCCCTTAGCGAACCAGTCTGAATTTAAATTGTTCACTTCCAGTGCATCCCATACTACCTGCTCCAAGTGGATTAGCATATTTACTTCCGAAGTGGATTTCAACTAAGCCAGTTGATAGCTGGTTGTAAATGTTTAATTGTACGTCAACTTGGCATGTCCGAAATTAATACAGTATATCATATAACCAGACTACCAATTTCTACATATATCAAGGTAACTGCCCAAGCTTGATCAAACTGCCACGAGATGGTTGACTGTGTGAAAGCCACTCTTCAGGGAAAGAAGATAGAAGCAGCTTTGAGTTTTCTGAAAGGCATATAAAACAGTTCCTTAGAAAAAATAGTCGAATGACAGGGATATAAAACATTGGTTATTCATTCACTCTAATTAAAGAATGGTTAATTCTTTTCCTCAGTTTTGGAAAGAGAGGATTGTGAAATCTCTTGGAGAGATGGAGGCTGATAGAATATAAGTAGACAACTTCTCAGTTTCATACCACATCAGCTTCGAGATGAAAACACGAAAGCGAAGCTCGTATAAAACACAAGGCCTAGATATTTTTGAAGTATACCTTTCTCGGCCTTTTGGCTAAGATCAAGTGTAGTATCTGTTCTTATCAGTTTAATATCTGATATGTGGGTCATTGGCTCACATGATATTAATCTTATTTCTTGAGGGGGAAGGCCCATCACAATAGCTTGCTATTGAGGTCTTCACGAGTCGCCCATGCCTTACACTCTACAAGGGCCTGGCTCACCCCACCATGACCTACAATCTAAATTTTGTCACTAGACGCCAACTTATGTTTAAGGTAGCCATATCCCTATAAGCCAAACAAGTATTTATATCACTGAGACAGAATATTTTTATTTGGCAATAAAGAATTTTTTATCTTCCATTGATGATAGGATTCGAGCGGAAGGGCTAGGTGGTGCATTGACCTGAACTCTAGTTTATGAGATTTAATTTTTACTAGTTTTGCACAAAGAGGCGTAGAAGAACTTTCTCAACCTAACAAGATCAATCGGAGAATTAAGCTAGAAATCTTAACTTTATGCAGTTTCAGTGTTAAACTATACAACTTTGGATTGTTATGTTGAGATCCAATAAAGAAACAAAATGGAATGGGGGAGTTCTGTTGATTTGAGCCAACTTGCGACTTTGGAATGTAAGGCTGAGATTCAATAGAAACAAACTTGCGACTTAGGAATGTTGGGTCTATTAAAACTTGAAGGTTTGATTAAGGAGAACCCATTGGACATTAGTGGAACCAAGGAGCACCAATCTGTTATACTTCAACTTGCTGCTTATGATTCTCCCACAAGGGTTACAAGCCCTCGTTACCGAGCTCAAGAATGGAAGTTCAACGAAGCGCCGGTTTATAAACCGTAATTCTTTTCTCGTAGAAAGTGTAGGTTTTGTTTGATAGTTTTCCAGGCTGTACTTTCTCTCTCCTGCTACTTGAACTTGGAGGCTGTTTGCAACTTTCTACATGATGTAGAGGTGAAGCCCATCTTGATTCTTGATTTTTGTGAGAGAAATTGGCCGTAAAATGTCTTCTCTGGCACAAGAAAAGAGAAGAGAAAAACTTTAATAAATGAATGAAACTGTACCTCTAGATTGTCAAAGTAAAATCAAATGCTGGGTGATTTTCGTCTAGTAAAAGGATCAACTTAAAGAAGGTAAGAGATTGTGGTTTTTCTGCTCTTAATCAACATAGGACATTTGTATAAGGGTTGGTTGAACGTATGATATTGGATTGATCGCCTTAACTGGGCTTGCTGTTAAAAGTCTTGAAGAATTTTAAATACATTATTGTGGAGACAGACTCCCTTACGGCAGTCAAGTTACTCCACGGCCCGAGGGATCTGGATCACCCCTTGATTGCATTAGTTAAATATTGCAAGTTCCTCCTTCTCGAGCTGGGAAGCCCGATTTATTCATTTCTCAAACTAACCACCATACAGGTGTACACAATGAACATGAACTAGCTCCCTCACGTTTCCTTACAGAGATGAAAGTTGATCAGAGACATGAAAAAGGAAAAAGAGAGATGATAGTCATTAGGGAATGAGCTGTTTGATTTGGGCCAACTTTTGACTTTTGATTGTTGAGCCAAGGATCCTAAAAAGAAGAAAAAGGTGATGGTCCAATTAGGATGAACCCATAGGACATTAGTGGAACCAGGTAGCACCAGCCCGTTATCCTTCCACTGCAGGGAGGGGGAGGTATTCGCTGCTCTGTGAAACCAGCCTGACGCAGTGCCCTCCACACTATGAGCCACAAAGCCCATGCTTTCGCATGGGCATCATGACCAACTCTCTGCTTGGAACGGGCAGGCCAGAATATAGCTAGCCTGGAACCTGTCCATTGGGTTAACACAATGTTCCATCACCTTCATGCCCCCACTTGGGTTACAAGCACACATTACCGAGCTCAGCAATGGAACCCTTACTCAAACAGGTTTATAAACTAGCAATTATTTTCCCTTTGTCAGTAATATGGGTTTTGTCAGTGCTGTGCTTTCTCCTCTCCTCCTACTACTTGACCTCTGAGGCTGTTTGCAAGCTTGATGAAACGAAAAATTGAACCAACATTGCTAGTTGGCTGCCTCATTGCTAGAACAAAAGTGCATTGACCCTTTAACCACTAATACAAAATTAGTAGCTTTTGATTATGTTATGATCTGAATGAGCATGTTTTTATATGACCTTAAAGGACTTACAAAATAAGAGAGGTATATCCCTATAAGCCAAACAAACAAGTATTTTTTCTTTCTTTTGATATCATCCTCATATCCATCCTAAATATAACTACGCTAGAAATCATAACTCTTTTACGCAGTCCAACCTTTAACTATAGCACAACATGGCGAATCGCATGCCCATGAACAACATGGTGAATCTCAGTTCAACCTTGAACTCACTGTTTTGTGCTTCATTAAAGCCATGAAAACTGATCAGAGGTGTCAAGCTGCTAGTTTCAGTTAGAAATCATAACCTCTTTGAACAATTTCAACCTTAAACTATGCAAAAGCATAAAATAGTGAATCACATGTTCAGAGGTGTCAAGCTGCTGGTTGCACAACACAAACCCATCGAACAAACGTTATCTCCATGCCGCCAACCAGACTCACTTACTGTCCTATAAGAAAATGGGAAGGAAGAATGGAGAGGTAGAGGTGGGTAGTGGGGCCCAAGCTCATACTCCATGGATAGAGGGGTATTTAAAAGCTTCAGAAGGGGATTTGGGGTTTTACTGTTTTATAGGAAGACAAAAGTACATTATCTACTTAGTGAGATTCGTTAGGAGGAAGAGCGCCGCTGGCGGCCAAGCGGTGATAGACTTGAGACTTCTCTGACTCATCGATTGTTAAAAAAACATGTGATACATAATACTCAATTTACTTTTTTTCTCGAAAAATTGATGAACTTTCACATTTACTTCTTTTAAGATGAAAGACATCCCCCTACGAAACAAAGAGAAAAAAGAAGAAAAGAAACAGAGCAAAAAGGAAGGCAGTTGAACAACGATGCAACGAGTGTAATATAGTATTTTGATTGGCAAAAAGAGTTGAAATTGGGGATTAGGAATTCTATTGCAAATTTATAGGGAAACAAACAGGGAAACTTAACGAAACTTAATGATACATTTTAACAAAACATAACAACAGCTCTTAACAAAATATAATGATAACTTTTAACGAAACGAAACGTAACCAAATAGCTTAACGAAACAAAACGATAGGTCTTAAAAAAACATAAAGATACTTCTTAACAAAATGTAAAGATATGTCTAAACGAAATATAACAATACGTCTTAACGAAACATAATGATACTTTGAAATGAAACAAAATGATACATCTTAACCAAACATACGACTCGACTCAACGAAACATAACGATACATTTTAACAAAACATAACGATACGTCTTAATGAAACGTAACATAAAGATATGTTGTAATGATAAATAACGATATGACTTAACGAAACGTCTTAACAAAACATAATTATCTTCTTTTCGAAACAAAACGATACGTCTTCAAAACGTAACGTAACGATACGTCTTAACAAAACGTAATGATACGTCTTAACGAAATATAACGATATTTTTTTAACAAAACGTAACATAATGATACGTCCTAACGACACGTCGTAATGACAAAACATTGCAATACGTCTAAACGAAATATAACGATACTTCTTAAAATAACGTAACAGTATGCTTTACGAATCATAACGATACGTATTAACGAAAAATAACAATACGTCTTATCGAAAGATAACAATACGTCTTAACGAATCATAACAATACTTCGTAATGAAACATAACATAATGATACATCTTAACGAAATGTAACGATACGTCTTACCGAAACATAACAATACGTCTTAATAAAATATAACAATACGACTTAACGAAACATAATGATACATCTTAACGAAACATTACGATACTTCTTGACAAAACATATCGCTACTTCTTAACAAAATATATCGCTGATTCTAGTTCTCTTGCAGCTTAAGCTCATGTTCATCAAACTGTTGTCTATTTTCAAGGCCAAACATAGTTACCTTCTGCTGTTGCTCAAATTGTGAAACAGGATAAAGATGGTCTGTTTACTTACATGAAAAAATGATGCAGGAGCAAGTTAAATTGGTATTAAGATATAGTTTATTATATCTAGTTATTTTTAATTATATTGTAATTTTTGGAATTATAATTTATAGGGTAGTATTTTTATATTTAAAAGTAGATTTAGGCATTTAATTGATAGATTTAAGTCCTATTAGGTTACTATATAAGTTAGGCTAGTTTGCAGGAATTTTTAACTTGTTTCCCAAGCTTTATAAGTCCTATAAATATAGGCTCCAATGTAATTTTGAATTTAGCTTTTAATTTTATGAAAATTGATATTGTTTTTATTCTAGTTTTCGGTATTCCTTTGAATCAACAAAGATTGATGCCTAGATCGCGGTAGGTTTTGGACCTTAACGTGGTTTGGAAGATCAACGGTCGGTAGTCGTGCGCGATCTCAACGACGTTGGTATTATCGTTACTTGTTAGGGCCTCCGCTACATCAGTTGGTATCAGAGCCGAAACCTGGTATCGATTTACCCTCTCTTTTTTTTTGTTCATCTTCATCACTTCAATATCACGTCAATTGCATTACTTGATTTTTTCTGGCCCTTAATTTTCTGAATCTCAATCCCACACTCCTCAACCCATTGTCGATTAGAGTAAATCGCCAGTCTATGATGACGAATTAATGGTCGATTCTGGAATCACTACTCATTACATGGATCCATTTGATCTTCCCCCTCCACAAACATCTTCTTCGTGTTTCATTAACAAGCTTTTACTCCACGACTTTATAAAGACCTATTGGACTGATAGGATGGATGTCGTCACCCAAGTCAGCAAGTTCAGAACTCGACGTGGATACGAAAGTTTACAGATTCTAGCACCAAGGTCAAGTGATGTGAATTCGCCCGATTGATTGGGGTGAATTCGCTCCAAGACCGGATCAAAGAATACGCACCCAATAACGAACACGGAATATGAACTCAAACACTCGAACGAAGGAAAAACGCAGCAAATACCAGCGAAGAAACGGAAATGATAGTTTGATAAGGAGTCTCCCTCGACCCGCTAATCGCAATGATTAGGAACCTCGGGGTGCGATTGCCAATGACCCACGACCACGGAATGCCACAATCTTTCGACTCTCGAAGATTGATAAGTTCAAGGTGGATTCCTAGTCCAAGAAACCCTATAAACTCACAACTCTAATATGAAAACAAGAGATAAACTCTCAAAATGCAATTTAGCATATATCAATTGATCCAAGATTCTCATTACAAGTGTTTGAGCATGTCTTTGAAAATAACAAAAGGAAAAGTAACCCACGAAGTTACACAAAGGTCTCAAGAAAAAACCATCCAACTTCCACCAAAAAACGTTTTAGATTAGCTCTATTTCGTGGGATCGCAGAAGATTAAGTGACACTAGGTGTGATCACGCCTAACACGGAGTAGTCTTCTGAGTTTGTTGGGATCGCAGAAGACTAATTGAGATTAGGCGTGATCGTGCCTAACACGGAGTAGTCTTCTGAATTTGGCCCTCCAACATGCAAATAAATCTCGCTTGATGGCCTTGATTATTCTCGACTTCAATTCGGCCTCTAATCTCTTCCACAAGTGACGTTAAAGCCGCTTGAATCTCCTTTGCACGTACACGAATCATTGGGCCTCCGTTTATGCTTAATGGCTCACGAACATGATTGGCTTGACCCGAACCATGCTTTCCTTGATTCTCATCATTCCCTCCCTCTTCGAGAGGATTTGACCTCGAATCATCACATGCGTCGAAAAGAGATAAATCAGATACATTGAATGTCGCAGACACATTATACTTACCAAGAAGATCAAGTCGGTAAGCATTGTCATTCAGCCTTTCAAGAACTTGGAATGGTCCGTCACCCCTAGGATGCAATTTAGAATGACTTTTCATTGGAAACCGTTCCTTCCGTAAATGTAACCATACCCAATCCCCGGGTTCGAATACAACCTGCTTTCGACCTTTGTTTGCTTGCTTGACATATTGGGCCGTCCTTTTCTCGATGTTTAACCGAACCTGTTCATGCAACTTTTTAATCACCTTCGCCTTGCGTTTTCCATCCAAGCTAGCACGTTCCCTCACTGGAATAGGAACAAGATCTAATGGACTACAAGGGTATCCATATACAATTTCAAATGGAGAATAATTTTTAGCAGTATGAACAGAACGACTGTATGCAAATTCAACAAATGGAAGACTTTATTCCCAACTTTTTAAGTTTTTATTCAAAACAGTCCTAAGCAATTGTGATAAAACCCTATTCACAACTTCGGTTTGGCCATCCGTTTGAGGATGATACGAAGTAGAAAACAATAGCTTAGTTCCCAACTTATTCCACAAAACTCGCCAAAAATGACTCACAAATTTAGTATCTCGATCACTCACAATAGTTCTCGGCATGCCATGCAAACGTACAATTTCTTTGAAAAACAAGTCAGCTATGTAGCTAGCATCATCAGTCCTATGACACGAGATGAAATGTGCCATTTTTGAAAAACGGTCAACTACCACAAAAACTGAGTCATAACCACGCCTAGTCCTAGGCAAACCAAGTACAAAATCCATTGAAATATCAGTCCACGGACAATCTGGAATAGGCAACGGAGTGTACAACCCATGCGGTTCCACTCGAAACTTGGCATGCTTACATGTAATGCAACCGGAACACACACGCACAACATCAACTTTCATTTTTGGCCAAAAGAAATGTTCTTTTAGCGTCTCAAAGGTCTTAAAAACACCAAATGACCCATAAGGCCACCACCATGTGCCTCACGCACGAGTAACTCACGAATTGACCCTCTTCGTATGCAAAGTTGATTCTCTTTAAACAAATAACCATCATGTCGATATTATTTATCAAAAGCCATATTCTCGCATGCTTGAAATATGGATGCAAAATCATCATCAACGGCATACAAATCTTTTATGAAAGAGAACCCAAGCAATCGAGAATGCAATGTAGTAATCAAAGCATGCCTACGCGATAAAGCATCGGCGACTACATTATCTTTACCCTTTTTGTACTTAATCACATAGGGAAAAGACTCAACAAACTCAACCCATCTAACATGCCTTTTGTTCAACCTACCTTGACTTTTTAGGTATTTTATTGACTCGTGATCCGTGTGAATCACAAATTCCCTAGGTCTAAGGTAATGTTCTCATGTTCTAAGGCACCTCACTAAGGCATACAACTCCTTGTCATAAGTGGAGTAATTCAGGGACGCTCCACTCAACTTTTCGCTAAAGTATGCTACGGGTCTACCTTCTTGGGTCAAAACACCTCCAACACCAACACCCGAAGCATCACACTCAAGTTCAAACATCTTATCAAAATTTGGTAAAGCAAGAATTGGAGCAGAAATTAGTTTTTATTTCAAAAGTTCAAAAGCAACTTGATGCTTTTCACCCCAATTAAATTTTACCTCCTTCTTGACTAACTCATTCAATGGAGCAGCGATCGTACTGAAATTCTTCACGAACCTCCGGTAAAAACTTGCTAATCCATGAAAGCTTCGAACTTCCCTTGGACTCCTAGGAGTAGGCCACTCCTTGATTGCTTCAATCTTGGATTCATCCACTTCTACACTTGCGGCACTCACAACAAAGCCAAAAAACACAATTCTATCCAAGCAAAAATCACATTTTTTGAAGTTAACATATAAAGAATGCTCTCTCAAAGTGTTTAAAACAGAACGAAGATGTATCATATGCTCTTTCATGCTTTTACTATAAATCAAAATGTCATCAAAATATACAACTACAAATTTACCTATAAACTCCCTAAGAACCTGATTCATTAACCTCATGAATGTACTCGGAGCATTAGTCAACCCAAAGGGCATAACTAACCACTCATACAGCCCAAATTTGGTTTTAAAAGTGGTTTTCCACTCATCACCTTCTCTAATTCTAATATGATGATAACCACTTTTTAAATCAATTTGGGTGTAAATTATAGCGCCATTCAACTCATCAAGCATATCATCCAATCGTGGAATAGGATAACGATACTTAATAGTAATCTGGTTAATGGCCCTACAATCAGTACACATTCTCCATTCTCTATTTTCTTAGGTACAATAATAAGTACAAAGACAAGGACTCAAAGACTCAAGAATCTTACCATTTTTCAGCAACTCTTCAACTTGCCTTTGAATTTCTTTGGTTTCCTCGGGATTGGCTCGGTATGCTGGCCTGTTTGGCAAGGTAGCACCAGGAATGAAATCTATTTGGTGCTCAACTCCTTGAAAAGGGGGCAAACCACTTGGTTCGTCCTCGGGAAACACGTCGCTGAATTCCTGTAACAAAGTTGAAACAAAGGATGGCACAGCTTTTGGAATATCATTAGTGGAAACCAAGGTAGTTTTGAAAACCATTATTAAAACCTCTCCTTTATCCCCCAACTCCCTCAATACCTTACTTGGTTTGATAAAGAAGTTTTGTTTCACCCTCCCTTGGCCCTTGGCCTTTTCAACTAATTTCTTTCCTTCCTCATGCTCTCGTGTGTCCGTCCTCATTTTATTTTCTTTTTTTACTTTTTTTTCTCTCACCACTCTCATTTTCACTCACTTCCACCATCCCACTCTTTTCCTTTTCCCTCTCTACCTCACTAACCTCACCTCTTTTTGCTTTTTGAGATTGGAGTTCGAACACTTGTTGTGGTGTCAAGGAAACAAGTGTGTGGGACCTTCCCTTGTGTTGTAAAGTGTAATGGTTCAAGAAACCATCGTTAATCACATGGTGATCGAATTGCCATGGCCTCCCCAAAAGCACATGTCCCACTTGCATTGGGACCACATCACACATGATCTCATCCTTATATCCCAATTGACAAGGTAATCAGTGCCTGTTTTGTCACCTTCAACTCTCCACAATGATTAAGCCATTGAAGCTTATAGGGTTGTGGATGCCTAATGACCGGAATATTCAACTTCTCAATCACCTCCGTACTAACAACATTAGTACAACTTCCACTATCTATGAGCAAATCACACCCCTTACCCCTTATGTTACAACGGGTATGGAAAATATGCTCCATCTGTTGGTCACTAGACTCCTTCACTTGTGTACTCAAGACCTTCTTCACTACTAAAGCCTCAAGTGTGAACGGATCTTCGTCCACACTTTTTTCTTCCTCCCCTTCCTCTACTAGTCCCTCCGAAAAGTAATCATTACCCTCCAAGTATACTACCTTTTTGTTCGGGCATTGAGATGCGATATGCCCTCTCCCATTACATTTGAAACAAATAATTTCTCTTGCCCTTGTTGGGCTTGGTACTACACCCTTCCCTTTGTCTCCCAAACTACCCTTGGAAGACTCTCCAACTGGCTTGGTCGGTGTACGTGGTATTAAAACTCTTATTTCTCTCGACATTTGACTTGGTAGATTGCTGGTAAGGAGAAGATGAAGTGTTTTGGTTACGTGTATAGGTACCTCTCCCCTTGAGTTGCCTTTTTACCTTAATGGAAGCATGGACAACAACTTCCAAGTCCTCATACTCACGCAACTCAACCACATTGGCTATCTCCTATTCAACCCATTGATGAACCGAGAAGTAGTTGCATCAACATCCTCCTCCACATTAGCTCGAGCAAGAGCTAATTCTAGCTCCCTACTATACTCCTCGACCGATTTAGTCCCTTGAGTTAAGGATTGAAGTTTCCTTAACAAGTCTCGGTGATAGTAGTTAGGCACAAACTTCCTATGCATTGCTCTCTTCATCTCTTCCCAATTGGTTATATTCCCTTCTCCTATCCTCATACGGTTGAGAATAAGTTGCTCCCACCAAATACTCGCATACTCGGTGAACTCTAGAGATGCTAGTTTCACCTTTTGCACTTTTGTGAAATGGTTGCAACTAAAGATCACTTCCACCTTTCTAACCCACTCAAGGTATTCTTCTGGTTCAGCCTTACCCCTAAAGGATGGGACCTTCATTTTGATATTCTTAATGTCCCCTTCCCGACGTGGGTAATTAGCTCTATGACCTCCCCTCCGATCATTCCTCCGTTCGTCCTCATATTCCCTCTCCAACCAATCATCATCTAGGTCCTCATCATCGCCCTCCCTAGGTTGATGTCTATCCTCACGGTATACCCCTCTCCTAGCTTGGAATCGGGGTGGATTCCTTGGGGGTGGTGTATTAGCGACCTCCATCCTCGTCATCCTATGCGTAAGATCCTCCACTATTCTAGTCAGACGTTCTATAGGATCCTCCCTACCTACTCCTTCATTATTCCTCGGTGCTTCATTGTTATTACCGTCTTGTGACATGTTGTTTAAAAGTCAAATCACACAATCTCACAAAATGTACCGCTCGTGTATACACTCTCCTTACACACTCACACTCTAGATTTCTTGGATAGTACCTACCCTTGAAAATACCAACAATAAGAGTCAAATATGTTGTAACGTTCCGGGAGTGATTCTAGGCAAGCACAAACTTATGTTCCTCAAGATTCTTTGGTTAATTTGTTCAAAGTGAGAATCAATTCACTCGAAAGCAAGAATAGAACAAGCACAATGGATTGATATTTGTATGACAAAGGAGATGATATGACAAGGCAAAATTTCCAGCAATTCCACAATGACAATATTCAAACTTTTTCAAACCCAATTTGAGGTCCCAAAAAAAATTCGGCCCACTTTCCTTTTTTTTCAAATTCAAGCTTCCTTTTTTTTTTTTCTAGCTTGATTGCACAACTTTCAATTCAGAAATTTTTTTTTTGACTATGGGCAATTCACCTTTTTTTTTTTTTTGGCTTTGAGATTTGGAACAAGAACAAGATAACACACAAGGTTGCTAGAACAAAACACAAAATTCTAGCAATTACACTAACGGAGAAAAGAAGAACGAAATGAATTTTCACAACGAAAATAAAGAACGAAATTTCAGAATTTTAGATTTGGAAGAACACGAAATTAACAAGAATGAAACGAGAGACGAATTTCGGGTTACCTCTTCGATGGCTCTGATACCAATTGATGTGAATTCACCTGATTTATTGGGGTGAATTCGCTCCAAGACCAGATCGAAGAATACTCACCCAATAACAAACACGAAATATGAACTCAAACACTCGAACGAAGGAAAAACGCAGCAAATACCAACGAAGAAACGGAAATGATAGTTTGATAAGGAGTCTCCCTCGACCCGCTAATCGCAATGATTAGGAACCTCGGGGTGCGATTGAGAACCGTCGGCACGATTGCCAATGACCCACGACCACGGAACGCCACAATCTTCCGACTCTCGAAGATTGATAAGTTCAAGGTGGATTCCTAGTCCAAGAAACTCGATAAACTCACAACTCTGATGTGAAAACAAGAGATAAACTCTCAAAATGCAATTTAGCATATATCAATTGATCCAAGATTCTTATTACAAGTGTTTGAGCATGTCTTTTATATGTCTCCAAGGCTGAAAATAACAAAAGGAAAAGTAACCCACGAAGTTACACAAAGGTCTCAAGAAAAAACCATCCAACTTCCACCAAAAAATGTTTTAGATTAGCTCTATTTCGTGGGATCGCAGAAGACTAAGTGACACTAGGCGTGATCACGCCTTACACGGAGTAGTCTTCTGAGTTTGTTGGGATCGCAGAAGACTAATTGAGATTAGGCGTGATCGTGCCTAACACGGAGTAGTCTTCTGAATTTGACCCTCCAACATGCAAATAAATCTCGCTTGATGGCCTTGATTATTCTCGACTTCAATTCGGCCTCTAATCTCTTCCACAAGTGACGTTAAAGCCGCTTGAATCTCCTTTGCACGTGCACGAATCATTGGGCCTCCGTTTATGCTTAATGGCTCACGAACATGATTGGCTTGACCCGAACCATGCTTTCCTTGATTCTCATCACCAAGTGGGAGGACATGCATCAAACATATTATTTCTGCCCAACTTCAAATTTGAGGACGAATTTTTTCAAAGCTGAGGAGAATGATGCAGTAGCAAGTTAAATTGGTATTAAGATATAATTTATTATATCTAATTATTTTTAATTATATTGTAATTTTTGGAATTATAATTTATAGGGTAGTATTTTATATTTAGAAGTAGATTTAGGCATTTAATTGATAGATTTAAGTCCTATTAGGTTACTATATAGATTAGGCTAGTTTGTAGGAATTTTTAACTTATTTCCCAAGCTTTATAAGTCCTATAAATATAGGCTCCAATGTAATTTCGAATTTAGCTTTTAATTTTATGAAAATTGATATTGTCTTTATTCCAGTATTCGGTATTCCTTTGAATCAACGAAGATTGATGCCTAGATCGCGGTAGGTTTTGGACCTTAACGTGGTTTGGAAGATCAACATCGTTAGTCGTGCGCGATCTCAACGATGTTGGTATTATTGTTACTTGTTAGGGCCTCCGCTGCATTAGTTGGTATCAGAGCCGAAACCTGGTATCGATTTACGCTCATTTTTTTTTTCGTTCATCATCATCACTTCCATATCATGTCAACTGCATTACTTGATTTTTTCTGACCTTTTTCTGAATCTCAATCCCACACTCCTCAACCCATTATCGATTGGAGTAAACCGTCAGTCTATGATGCAGAATTGATGCTCGATTCTGGAATCACTACTATTTACATGGATCCATTTGATCTTCCCTCTCCACAAACATCTTCTTCGTGTTTCATTAACAAGCTTTTACACCACGACTTTATAAAGACCTATTGGCCGGACTGATTGAATGGATGTCGTCACCCAAGTCAGCAAGTTCAGAGCTCGACATGGATACGAAATTTTATAGATTCTAGCGAAAGCCAAGTGGGAGGACATGCATCAAACATACTCTTTCGCCTATTTCAAATTCGAGGACGAATTTTTTCAAAGCTGAGGGGAATGATGCATGAGAAAGTTAAATTGGTATTAAGATATAGTTTATTATATCTAGTTATTTTTAATTATATTTTAATTTTCAGAATTATAATTTATCGGGTAGTATTTTTATATTTAGAAGTAGATTTAGGCATTTAATTGATAGATTTAAGTCCTATTAGGTTACTATATAGGTTAGGCTAGTTTGTAGGAATTTTTAACTTGTTTTCCAAGCTTTATAAGTCCTATAAATATAGGCTCCAATGTAATTTCGAATTTAGCTTTTAATTTTATGAAAATTGATATTGTCTTTAATCCAGTTTTCAGTATTCCTTTGAATCAACGAAGATTGATGCCTAGATCGCGGTAGGTTTTGGACCTTAACGTGGTTTGGAAGATCAACGGTCGGCAGTCGTGTGCGATCTCAACAACGTTGGTATTATCGTTACTTGTTAGGGCCTCCGCTACATCAGTTGGTATCAGAGCCGAAACCTGGTATCGATTTACCCTCTCTTTTTTTTCGTTCATCTTCATCGCTTCCATATCATGTCAATTACATTACTTGATTTTTTCGGGGCCTTTTCTGAATCTCAATCCCACACTCCTCAACCCATTGTCGATTGGAGTAAACTGCCAGTCTATGATGAAGAATTGATGGTCGATTCTGGAATCACTACTCCTTACATGGATCCATTTGATCTTCCCCCTCCACAAACATCTTCTTCGTGTTTCATTAAAAAGCTTATACTCCACGACTTTATAAAGACCTATTGGACTGATTGGATGGATGTCGTCACCCAAGTCAGCAAGTTCAAAACTCGACATGGATACGAAATTTTACAGATTCTAGCGCTAAGGCCAAGTGGGAGGACATGCATCAAACATACTCTTTTTGCCTTACTTCAAATTCAAGGACGAATTTTTTCAAACCTGAGGAGAATGATGCAGGAGCAAGTTATATTGGTATTAAGATATAGTTTATTATATCTAGTTATTTTTTAATTATATTGTAATTTTTGGAATTATAATTTATAGGGTAGTATTTTTATATTTAGAAGTAGATTTAGGCATTTAATTGATAGATTTAAGTCCTATTAGGTTACTATATAGGTTAGGCTAGTTTACAGAAATTTTTAACTTGTTTCCCAAGCTTTATAAGTCCTATAAATATAGGCTCCAATGTAATTTCGAATTTAGCTTTTAATTTTATGAAAATTGATATTTTCCTTATTCCAGATTTTGGTATTCCTTTGAATCAACGAAGATTGATGCCTAGATCGCGGTAGGTTTTGGACTTTAACGTCGTTTGGAAGATCAACGGTCGGTAGTCGTGCGCGATCTCAACGACGTTGGTATTATCGTTAATTGTTAGGGCCTCCGCTACATCAGTTGGTATCAGAGCCGAAACCTGGTATCGATTTACCCTCTCATTTTTTTCGTTCATCTTCATCACTTCCATATCATGTCAATTGCATTACTTGATTTTTTTGGCCCTTTTCTGAATCTCAATCCCACACTCCTCAACCCATTGTCGATTGGAGTAAACCGCTAGTCTATGATGAAGAATTGATGGTCGATTCTGGAATCACTACTCATTACATGGATCCATTTGATCTTCCCCCTCCACAAACATCTTCTTCGTGTTTCATTAAAAAGCTTATACTCCACGACTTTATGAAGACCTATTGGACCGATTGGATGGATGTCGTCACCCAAGTCAGCAAGTTCAAAACTCGACATGGATACGAAATTTTACAGATTCTAGCACTAAGGCCAAGTGGGAGGACATGCATCAAACATACTCTTTCTGCCTTACTTTAAATTCGAGGACGAATTTTTTCAAACCTGAGGAGAATGATGCAGGAGCAAGTTATATTGGTATTAAGATATAGTTTATTATATCTAGTTATTTTTAATTATATTGTAATTTTTTGAATTATAATTTATAGGGTAGTATTTTTATATTTAGAAGTAGATTTAGGCATTTAATTGATAGATTTAAGTCCTATTAGGTTACTATATAGGTTAGGCTAGTTTGTAGAAATTTTTAACTTGTTTTCCAAGCTTTATAAGTCCTATAAATATAGGCTCCAATGTCATTTCGAATTTAGCTTTTTATTTTATGAAAATTGATATTATCTTTAATCCAGTTTTCAGTATTACTTTGAATCAACGAAGATTGATGCCTAGATCGCAGTAGGTTTTGGATCTTAACGTGGTTTGGAAGATCAACGGTTGGCAGTCGTGCGCGATCTCAATGACGTTGGTATTTTCGTTACTTGTTAGGGCCTCCGCTACATCAGTTGGTATCAGAGCCGAAACCTGGTATCGATTTACCCTCTCTATTTTTTCGTTCATCTTCATCATTTCTATATCATGTCAATTGAATTACTTGATTTTTTCTGGCCCTTTTCTGAATCTCAATCCCACACTCCTCAACCCATTATCGATTGGAGTAAACCGCCGGTCTATGATGTAGAATTGATGGTCGATTGTAGAATCACTACTCATTACAAGGATCCATTTGATCTTCCCCCTCCACAAACATCTTCTTCGTGTTTCATTAATAAGCTTTTACTCCACAACTTTATAAAGACCTATTGGACTGATTGGATGGATGTCGTCACCCAAGTCAGTAAGTTCAGAACTCGACTTGGATACAAAATTTTACTGATTCTAGCGCCAAGACCAAGTGGGAGGACATGCATCAAACATACTCCTTCTGACCTACTTCAAATTCGAGGACGAATTTTTTCAAAGCTGAGGAGAATGATGTTGGAGCAAGTTAAATTGGTATTAAGATATAGTTTATTATATCTAGTTATTTTTAATTATATTGTAACTTTCGGAATTATACTTTATAGGGTAGTATTTTTATATTTAGAAGTAGATTTAGGCATTTAATTGATAGATTTAAGTCCTATTAGGTTACTATATAGGTTAGGCTAGTTTGTAAGAATTTTTAATTTGTTTCCCAAGCTTTATAAGTCCTATAATTATAGACTCTAATGTAATTTCGAATTTAGCTTTTAATTTTATGAAAATTAATATTGTCTTTATTACAGTTTTCGGTATTCCTTTGAATCAATGAAGATTGATGCCTAGATCGCGGTAGGTTTTGGACCTTAACGTGGTTTGGAAGATCAACGGTCGGCAGTCGTACGCAATCTCATTGACGTTGGTATTATCGTTACTTGTTAGGGCCTCCGCTACATCAGTTGGTATCAGAGCCGAAACTTGGTATCGATTTACCCTCTGTTTTTATTTTCGTTCATCTTCATCACTTCCATATCATGTCAATTGCATTACTTGATTTTTTATGGCCCTTTTCTGAATCTCAATCCCACACTCCTCAACCCATTGTCGATTGGAGTAAACCGCCAGTCTATGATGAAGAATTGATGGTCGATTCTGGAAACACTACTCATTACATGGATCCACTTGATCTTCCCCCTCCACAAACATCTTCTTCGTGTTTCATTAACAAGCTTTTACTCCACGACTTTATAAAGACCTATTAGACTGATTGGATGGATGTCGTCACCCAAGTCAGGAAGTTCATAACTCGACATGGATACGAAATTTTACAGATTCTAGCGCCAAGGCCAAGTGGGAGGACATGCATCAAACATACTCTTTCTGCGCTACTTCAAATTCGAGGACGAATTTTTTCAAAGCTGAGGAGAATGAAGCAGGAGCAAGTTAAATTGGTATTAAGATATAGTTTGTTATATCTAGTTATTTTTAATTATATTGTAATTTTTAGAATTATAATTTATAGGGTAGTATTTTTATATTTAGAAATAGATTTAGGCATTTAATTGATAGATTTAAGTCCTATTAGGTTACTATATAGGTTAGGCTAGTTTGTAGGAATTATTAACTTGTTTCCCAAGCTTTATAAGTCCTATAAATATAGGCTCCAATGTAATTTCAAATTTAGCTTTTAATTTTATGAAAATTGATATTGTCTTTATTCCAGTTTTCGGTATTCCTTTGAATCAACGAAGATTGATGCCTAGTTCGCTGTAGGTTTTGGACCTTAACGTGGTTTGGAAGATCAACGGTCGGCAGTCGTGCGCGATCTCAACGGCGTTGGTATTATCGTTACTTGTTAAGGCCTCCGCTACATCAGTTGGTATTAGAGCAGAAACCTGGTATTGATTTACCCTCTCTTTTTTTTTTGTTCATCTTCATCACTTCCATATTATGTCAATTGCGTTACTTGATTTTTTCTGGCCCTTTTCTGAATCTCAATCCCACACTCCTCAACCCATTGTCGATTGGAGTAAACCGCCAGTCTATGATGAAGAATTGATGGTCGATTCTAGAATCACTACTCATTACATGGATCTATTTGATCTTCCCCCTCCATAAACATCTTCTTCGTGTTTCATTAACAAGCTTTTACTCCACGACTTTATAAAGACCTATTAGACTGATTGGATGGATGTCGTCACCCAAGTCAGGAAGTTCATAACTCGACATGGATACGAAATTTTACAGATTCTAGCGCCAAGGCCAAGTGGGAGGACATGCATCAAACATACTCTTTCTGCGCTACTTCAAATTCGAGGACGAATTTTTTCAAAGCTGAGGAGAATGAAGCAGGAGCAAGTTAAATTGGTATTAAGATATAGTTTGTTATATATAGTTATTTTTACACTACAACAAAAATGGGTTTTAACAACGTTTTTTAAACGTTGTAATAGGCCTTTAACAACGTTTTTCAAAACGTTGTCTTAGCCAACGTTGTAATAGGTCCTTTTTTAGACAACGTTTTAAAAAACGTTGTAAAAGATCTAAGACAACGTTTTCTAAAAAATGTTGTAAAAGGTCTAACACAACGTTTTTTGAAAAACGTTGTAAAAAGTCTAAGACAACGTTTTTAAAAAAACGTTGTAAAAAGTCTAAGACAAAGTTTTTTAAAAAACGTTGTAAAAAGTCTAAGACAACATTTTTCAAAAAACGTTGTAAAAAGTCTAAGACAACATTTTTGAAAAACGTTGTAATAGCTATTTTTAAAAAAATAAAAATTACAAAAGCAATCGAGGTCCTGTTTTGTTCCTGCACCTACACCGGCCAAATTTGACATCTTCATCGTAAGCATACAATGCACAAACAGATGATCAGTATGACCATTATATTACAATTTATAGGTGCAAGTCCATCTCTATAACAGAGTGTGGAGACAGGCTTGAAGAAAGAGAGGGAGAGAGATTATCATATTGGTGTACTGAATATTTCATCTTAAAGCTGATACTAAACAAAATTCCTAACCGAAAATAATCAAGTCTCTGTTTAACACTCTGATCTCCGTAAAATGTTTGGCTTCCCTCCCATATGGATCAGGGGCAACTTTAGTGTAGGACACTGAAGAAGTTACAAGTCTCTGTGCTGATGTTAACGGGCCACGTGGTTCAGAAGATGATTCTCAATTTGGTTCATCAGGAGTAATCTCAGGCTCGATAGTACTTTCTGTCATGGGCCTTCTTCCCATAAATGGTGCCTGTTAGAAAATTAAATGAGAAACTAAATCCAAACAACAATGATATAACTAAAAAGACTACAAAGATGTATGATCAGTTTTAACTATACCAGGATTCCAGCGACAAACACTTAGACAAACTGAAATTCTGGCAGCAAATACACACGAAGAGAGCTTTCATCATGAAAATGCTCTACAATAAACTGTACAGATTTGATAATATTCCAAAGACACATTCAGATATGTACCATGCTCTACAATAAGGAACTTCCCTTATGGGGCAACAAAGACACATTCAGATATGTACCATGAAAGAAGGGGAAAAGTTTTTATCCTTGGTCCAAGATTCAATCCAAGACCTGTCATGATGTTATCAGAGAAGCCTTGAAAAGATTCTAATGGTGTTATTTGTTATTTGTAACAAAGATACACCAAGGAAAATGTTTATGCATGTATGTGTTGGTATATACCAATTCAATGGGAGAGTAATCTTCACTGGGTGACTTTATTCTATGGCAACATTCAATTAGGGCTCCAAAAACATTGCAAATTAAAAGAGAGTATATCATCCATCATGTTTCGCCAACTCTAAGTTTCACAGAAAATTTACAATTACAAAAAATATATTCTTCTCAAACTTTCAGTAGGACACAAATAATTTATTCAACAAGAGAAGAATGTACCAAAGATGAGCACAAGTGGTCAACCATGTACCACAGATCAGCACAAAGTGGTCATCCACAATGATACAATCTAAAGAACAAGCCAGCAGGTAAGCATCTATCCGTGAAGTGTTGGTATCATCATGTGGCCAACACAGGTAAGGTTTTTTTCTATGAAGTATACTCTTAGGAGAAAAAAAAATAGAAGACACGAACACATCCAATACCTTGTAGATCTTGTGATAGAAAACCTCTAGTAGTCTAACTTTTGCACTTGGGTGAGACAACTCAACCTGGGACACAATATGTTATGAAGATAATTAGTTTAATTTCTGAGATATAATTATCAGTAAAAACTAAAGCATCAGATTCTCAAAAAAAATAATTGCAAAACAAGTCATTCCAAGGCAAGATGTTTTAGCAAAGGGATTTTAAGGAACAAGTTATTTAAATCAAGCAACAATGCTCCCAAAAATAAGAAATGCGTTCAGTTGAAAGAAGAAAAATTAGTGAAACTTACCTTTGTCTTAAGGTCATTAATAACATCACCCACGGTGCCTTGCTTTGGCAATCTAATAGTATGAATTACTACCTGGAAGATCAACAAGAGTAGTTAGTGAAGAAGGAAGATGCCAAAGATTAATTAAAAATTGTGGATATCAACATCCCAGATTAATTGGAAACTTGTCCCTGAGGATGTATGAAAACTATGACCAAACAACCCTAGAAATAAGTTGATATAGCTATCTAGGGGGGGCATTTGATTTATACGGTCGTTAAATTCAAATATGAACTTATTTTGTCAAAAGAATAGTATAACACGGAGCATTCATGAATCATGCTAGAGCACACACCCAAAATATGGGAGCACACTGCATAGGCCTAATATTTTACAACTATGTATGCATAAAGTACATTTAATAAAATTGTACCTGTTTTGAGTTGGATCTCTTTTCTATATATAATAGTGTATACTTGGATCCAGGAAACCTTGAGCACTTTCTAATCCAAATACTTTATGTTTTTTAGGAGAAACTTGCATGCAAACCTGAGGGGCACATTAATGTAATAGAAAGTAAATATATAGAAATATGTAATCATAATTGAGCTGACTTATGCTCACAAAGTCTATTTGATAAATAGAGAAAGGAATTAAGCTTCAATTCTGATATCTGAGATAAAAAATAAAAAATAAATAAAAATAAAAGATGCCAGTTCTAACCTGCACAAGCATTTGAAGAGTTGCATTCAAGCCAACCTCATATGCCCATGTATCACCTCCTTCAAAGTTGTCCTTTAACAGCAGTCCACTATCCTCCTTGTTAATGATCTGCAGTAGATGAAAGATTAACAATCTCACAAGTTCTCGTCATTTCACCCATGCTATAGAAAATCCTGCAATCATGTATTAATAAGGCATACAAGGATATGCGAATCAAATTATAACAAATTTTTTCTCGCTATCAGAAGATATACGTGAACAAGGAATGGTAAGTCATATGAAAGTCTCTACAGACTGCAGGACTTTGTTGGTTATGCACTTTTCATCTTGAAGTCACTTTCTATGACTATTACAGGGATAATAGTGGTACATGAATACACATAGATGTATATAGTTAAAATTGAAATAAGTGCAATGATAAAGACCCTGTGATCAACGTTTTCAAATAATGAAAAAAGTATATATATAAAAAAAAACAGATGAAGTGATTTAAAAATAATGAAAAAAGTATCTCACCTTCTTTTCTTGCTCGCCACCACCAGATTTGGCGGGCTTGGACGACGGTGGGGGTGCCTTCTCCTTCTTCGGTGCCATGGCTGCTACTACCACCGCGAAAAACTGGGAGGAGTTGGATAAGGAAGGAAGAGAGAGACAGATCGATCGCAGCTGAGTGTTAACGAAGGAATAAATCGAGTATTACCTGGCTTAAAGCTTGAAATTGGAATTGGAACAATTCTTCGGTCAATTTCTAGGGGCTAATTCTTTCTTGGGAAGGATGGATTTCAATTTGGCGTGAGGGACTTTGAAAAGAAGAGGGGAGAAGACGGCCGAGAATTGAGGAAACCTAGCGAGTGCGGGAAAGGGGAAAAGAAATTTGCACGAAAGTGAAAAATATATTTGAGGGCGTGCAAGTTTTTCCCAAAGTGCACGATTTTTTTTTATTTAATTTTTTTGTCAGTTGATTTTTTTATGAAATGACTCCTAGAAGAGCCTCAATAGACTATTTTAGGAGACTTTTCAAAAAAACAATTATAAACCACAAAGTAGCAACTACAAAAGCCTTAATAGACTACTTTACGAGGCACTTTGAAAAAAGCCTCAAACAAGGAGTCGCAATATCTCAATTTTCTTGTAGTGAGCCTTTGTTAGCAGCTAAAAGGCCCATTGCATCCAAGTTACTGGGATCGCCAATGGCAGATGGAGGTAGGTTCCTGATCGTTGCCTCAGAGGCACCGGTGACTAAAATGAAATATCAGAATGTAAAATGAAATATCACAAGGACGTAGCACTTCAAAAGGAGAAACTTTACATTGGTATAACAACTCCAGAACAGATTTTAACAAAAGAAAACAAGTGAGAGGACACATCAAAAAGACCGGAAGATTAACCATACTTCTGTTTTTATGACATAAAACAGTGACAAAGAATCAAGGCCTGAAAGAATTTTAACTAACCCTGCTCCAGCGACCAAGACCTTGTTGCTTGGCTTGTTCTTCAAGGCGTAGCAATTCTTGTAGAAACAGACTAGCCTTTCCTTTCTGTTGGCCTGTTCTCTAACCTGCAACCATAGATACAGCTCTTTCCATAAATCAAAATCAAATCATATGTTAGAAATCTACAAGGAATGGAAGTTAAATAACCTTTGCCCAGCCCTCAGCACAAACCAACAATCCAACATTCTTGTCACCCAGGAAAACAGAACCAAATTCTCGGCACATTGAGAAAGCTGTAGGGCTACAATCAAGAATTCTATGTAGCACAGGAGAGAGTTTCTTGGCCATGTTGTTTACATGTACCTTTTAAAATCTGGTAGTCCTATTGGCATGGGGATATGCCGATTGCCGATATAGACTACGTAAACCAATTATGTGCCAGCAGCATAACTCTTCTTTCTCTATGTTTACGTAAGTATGACATATTGTATTTCATTATACAAAAGTTGCTAATAATTGAAATTGAACAAGACATTGTCTCAGCATATAGATTGGCCCAAGCTTGGAAACAGCAGCAAAGCACTGTCAGCAGTCTTCAAGACATCTATCTGCCTCCTAGCAAACTTTTATTGCCCTGAATTTTATATACCAGAAGAAGAGAGGAATGCTGTAAACCTATGCAAGATTGCCTGTGCATATAAATAGGAATGTCAAATGGCATTCTATGAATAAGAGGTTTCCTTCCAAGGTTGTCTGCTTCAAAAGTTCAGCCAGACATCAGCATCAATGTGGAACTATTGCATCTACACTATACCATTACGAGTTTACTGTAGTGAGCAAAAGATCTGGGAAACAATATGATCATATTAGATCTGTATTTCCAAAACGATTTTGCTGTATTGCTGTGAAAGTTACAAGAGAGAAGTTCCGTTCACCTTGGCAGATAGCTGGAGGGAACAGAAACAAGATAGATTGCCAACAAGAACATGCATGAGAAAGCATATGGATACATCAACAATACGCTTACCAGATTCCCATCAACTGTGACAAAAACTCAACCTTTAACTACTGAAAGATATTTAGCTAACATTCAAATCATCCTGGATATGTAAATCATGCAAAAAGAGGATTACCGATGAAATGCATGTTGGGATAGATTTGTTATTATCAATTTTCTCCTTCAATTCTTTTACTACACTGTCCACGTCCATTTCTTCAGATTGAATACCCTCAACTAGAACAAAAGTTCCAATCAGAAGCTGCGAGTACTCGAGTCCAAAAGAAAAAAACATGGCCTGGCTGTCTGCAGATTTTCAGTGTCAACAGTAAGAGAATGAGAATCATATATGCACCAGCTACACTTCTCTCAAGCATTATGCATCCATCTTCGCCTAAAGTGACAATGACAAATTTGACATGGCATGGTATAATCCACTCTGAAAGTGACCTCCTATTGAACATATAAATGAAATAATATTTAACCCTTCCGGTCATTTCATTCACAATGTTACAAGGCAAAATACTAGCAGAAAAACTGAATGGCTTAACTACTACGCACCTTTCCAATACACAGCTTCCTTAAAAACTCTCTGCTGTCCCATGCAAATGGCTCATCAACACCACCTCTACGAGCCTACACATTAAGACGAAAAAAGAAATACGACTATGAGAAAGAATTGCAAAGTTGGCAATATGGTATAATCTATTATCAGGTCCAAAAGCATTGAAAGTAAGTTAAACAATGGCAAGTTATGAAAGCAAGTTAGGGCACAACTAGGGAAGGAGATAATAAGAGAGAAAGAGAGAGATGCTTATCAGAGAATAATAGCAAAGTTGGTCTGCGTGCCCAGTGGCAGATCCAGAACAATTCTTAAGTGGGGGCACAAATTCCTTCACTAAAACCAAATTCCTTGAAAGTCTACCTCAATTTGTCTAATCCAAGTGGAAATCTACACAAATAAGCAAAATATATCTCATAAATCATCTACTTTAACCCCAAATTAAATGCCCTGATTTCAGATTAAATAGATAGAGATTTCCTACCAAGGTGTAGAACACACAAAATCACATACACGGTACAAATTCAGGAAATAAAATAATATTATCACAACAATTACATAAATTAAATACTAAATTCAAAGTTATACCCAGAATATTACTTCAAAATTGAAAAAATAAGGCTTCTTTTTTGTGAATTCAAATTAGGGCTATTTCTAAAATTACATTAGCTAAAACTGAAGGCTGAAGCATACAAAATTTGGGGGTAAAGGCCATAAAAGCTTAATGTCAAATATTGTCAACTAACAGCAGTAAAAAAAAAAACTAACGATAAACACAAAGAATTAAATGGACAGAGAGAGAAGAAGGGGCGAAGACATACTGGAAGAAACATTTGACTGGACAACTTAAATGATTTCACGTAAATAAGGGCTAAATCAAACCCATAAGCTAAAAAGTGACTCACAGACAGAAACAAGACCAGCATATGTGGACTTCAGATTAGTGTAAATGAACCACAAGGCAAAAAGTGACTAATAAACATAAACAAGAGCAGCATGTGACCTTAGGCCCATGTTTATGAGGCTAATTTCCATTCAGATTTACAACAAAAACTACTGAAAAATATAAAAGAAAAACAAAATTGAGCAAACTTTGCAATGTGAAAAGACTTACAACAACATCCTCTTCCATTGGGAGGCTGTAAAGAAAAGAAAAAAAGGCAGATGGATTAGTATTTAGAGCTGGCAGATATAAAATTAGCGAAGTACTAATAAAGCAGAAACTAACATAGAACCACATCTCTGCACAAGAAAACTTTTTGCCAACGCGAAATTGCAACTAATTTTCGTGGTATAGAAGTTAAAAATATGAGCGATAATAGATATGACAACATTACAAGGTCTAATTTCTAAGTAACTAGATTATAAATATCATTTTATTCTTCCTCTATAATGGAAGAGCCTAAGAACAGCAAATGACAAAAAGAGACTACAACGTATATGTGAGATACGAGAAGTGTTTACTCACATTTGAATATTTCTTTTTCGTTCATTTTGCGTGGTGGAGGAGGGGTGTAATATGGATGTACAAGGGCATTGAGATATAGTTCACATTGCACCTCATGTTTTGAGTAACCAATTTTCCATCATATTCAGCTTTCTAGTGCAAAAAAGGCCAAATCAATGTAGCCAACCCAAAGTAATCGTGACAAACCAAGGTAAGTAACGGTGTATATACATTATTTTCAATAGCAACATTAAAAATGGCATAATACTTTGCTGCAACTTACGAATGCACTAAGCATATCTTCAAAATAATCAGAACAGATCTAAAATTAAAAATTGCGGTTTCGCTACATAGGGTTTCCTTTCACATGTCTCAGATGGTGGAAACATAAGCCCTAGATTTGTACAGCAAAAAAAGAAAGAAAGAAAAAAAAATTAAGTATGTAAAAAAACTGATTCAGAATTAAGCATGTAAAAAAAGAATTAAGTATCTAAAATTAAAAATTGCACTAAGTTGTGACCCTTTTATCCTTAAATCCAACCAAGTCTCTGGCGCTGCAATAACTTTGGAATCCTTTGTATTCACGAATTCCTTCACGCAATCTTGTTCATCGCTAATAATAGTCATGTAATAATTTCCCCAGAAGAAGGGGTACGATTCCCCTATCATGATCATAGCTTCTTTAACAGTGGTCATGAACAAAACCAAGTAATCCTCTTCTGATAGCCCACAATGCTGCAAGGCTCTATTCCGGACTTGAATCTCCGAAATGGAGATGAAATTCCCTTAGAATGAGGATTGGAAACACTGCAATAACTTTGCAATGTGTTGTACACTAACATAGAGATTGGAAACACTACAATATGTGGAAGGAGAAATGCCAAAAGGGAGAGTGAACATTGACGGCGACTGAAAGAGAGAGATGGGGCATTTCAGAGAGAGAATGTGAGAGGAGAGAGAAACTTACCGGAGAAGAGTGGACGACGATTGTGAGAGAGATATCTCGTTGTTGCCGCGATGAGGATTAATCAATTTGAGATGAGAGAGATCAATTTGAGACGAGAGCTCATGTTGACTATGTATCGGTAAGGTTTAGAGAGAGCAGTGATGAAAGGGGTTAACAGAGGAATTGGGGATTTTGACTGGAAATTTTTTCAATATTTGTTACCGCGTAAAAGGGCTTCAGCGGGAAAACCTAACCACAACGTTTACTTAAAAAAAACGTCGTTTTAGGAACTAAAAAGCACAACGTTTCCTTTAAAAACGTTGTCTAAAGGACTGAAAACCACAACGTTTACTCCAAAAACGTTGTCTAAAAATGATAAGCACAACGTTTATTTTTAAAACGTTGTATAAAAACTAATACACAACATTTAATACAGAAACGTTGTCTAAAATGCTTTTTTAACAACGTTTTTTTAAAAACGTTGTGCAAAAAATGTTGTTAAAGCTTATTTTTGTTGTAGTGTTAATTATATTGTAATTTTTAGAATTATAATTTATAGGGTAGTATTTTTATATTTAGAAATAGATTTAGGCATTTAATTGATAGATTTAAGTCCTATTAGGTTACTATATTGGTTAGGCTAGTTTGTAGGAATTATTAACTTGTTTCCCAAGCTTTATAAGTCCTATAAATATAGGCTCCAATGTAATTTCAAATTTAGCTTTTAATTTTATGAAAATTGATATTGTCTTTATTCCAGTTTTCGGTATTCCTTTGAATCAACGAAGATTGATGCCTAGTTCGCTGTAGGTTTTGGACCTTAACGTGGTTTGGAAGATCAACGATCGGCAGTCGTGCGCGATCTCAACGACGTTGGTATTATCGTTACTTGTTAAGGCCTCCGCTACATCAGTTGGTATTAGAGCAGAAACCTGGTATTGATTTACCCTCTCTTTTTTTTTTTTGTTCATCTTCATCACTTCCATATTATGTCAATTGCGTTACTTGATTTTTTCTGGCCCTTTTCTGAATCTCAATCCCACACTCCTCAACCCATTGTCGATTGGAGTAAACCGCCAGTCTATGATGAAGAATTGATGGTCGATTCTAGAATCACTACTCATTACATGGATCTATTTGATCTTCCCCCTCCATAAACATCTTCTTCGTGTTTCATTAACAAGCTTTTACTGCACAACTTTATAAAGACCTATTGGACTGATTGGATGGAAGTCGTCACCCAAGTCAGCAAGTTCAGAACTCGACATGGATACGAAATTTTACAGATTCTAACGCTAAGGCCAAGTAGGAGGACATGCATCAAACATACGCTTTCTGCCCTACTTCAAATTCGAGGACGAATTTTTTCAAAGCTCAGGAGAATGATGCAGGAGCAAGTTAAATTGGTATTAAGATATAGTTTATTATATCTAGTTATTCTTAATTATATTGTAATTTTCGGAATTATAATTTATAGGGTAGTATTTTTATATTTATAAGTAGATTTAGGCATTTAATTGATAGATCTAAGTCCTATTAGGTTACTATATAGGTTAGGCTAGTTTGTAGGAATTTTTAACTTGTTTCCCAAGCTTTATAAGTCCTATAAATATATGCTCCAGTGTAATTTCGAATTTAGCTTTTAATTTTATGAAAATTAATATTGTCTTTATTCCAGTTTTCGTTATTCCTTTGAATCAACGAAGAATGATGCCTAGATCGCGGTAGGTTTTAGACCTTAACGTGGTTTGGAAGATCAACGGTCGGCAGTCGTGTGCAATCTCAACGACGTTGGTATTATCGTTACTTGTTAGGGCCTCCGCTACATCAGTTGGTATCAGAGCCGAAACCTGGTATCGATTTACCCTCTCACTTTTTTCGTTCATCTTTATCACTTCCATATCAGGTCAATTGCATTACTTGATTTTTTCTGGCCCTTTTCTGAATCTCAATCTCACACTCCTCAACACATTGTCGATTGGAGTAAACCACCAGTCTATGATGAAGAATTGATGGTCGATTCTAGAATCACTTCTCATTACATGGATCCATTTGATCTTCCCCCTCCACAAACATCTTCTTCGTGTTTCCTTAACAAGATTTTACTCCACGACTTTATAAAGACCTATTGGACTGATTGGATGGGTGTCGTCACCCAAGTCAGCAAGTTCAGAACTCGACATGGATACAAAATTTTACAGATTCTAGCGCCAAGACCAAGTGGGAGGACATGCATCAAACATACTCTATCTGCCCTACTTCAAATTCAAGGACGAATTTTTTCAAAGCTAAGAAGAATGATGCAGGAGCAAGTTAAATTGGTATTAAGATATAGTTTATTATATCTAGTTATTTTTAATTATATTGTAATTTTCGGAATTATAATTTATAGGGTAGTATTTTTATATTTAGAAGTAGATTTAGGCATTTAATTGATATATTTAAGTCCTATTAGGTTACTATATAGGTTAGGCTTGTTTGTAGGAATTTTTAACTTGTGGGGAAGTCCTATAAATATATGCTCCAATGTAATTTCGAATTTAGCTTTTAATTTTATGAAAATTAATATTATCTTTATTCCAATTTTTGGTATTCCTTTGAATCAACGAAGATTGATGCCTAGATCGCGGTAGGTTTTGGACCTTAACGTGGTTTGGAAGATCAACGGTCGGCAGCCGTGCGCGATCTCAACGACGTTGGTATTATCGTTACTTGTTAGGGCCTCCGCTACATCAGTTGGTATCAGAGCTGAAACCTGGTATCGATTTACCCTCTCTCTTTTTTTCGTTCATCTTCATCACTTCCATATCATGTCAATTGCATTACTTGATTTTTTCTGGCCCTTTTCTGAATCTCAATCCCATACTCCTCAACCCATTGTCGATTGGAGTAAACCGCCAGTCTATGATGAGGAATTGATGGTCGATTCTGGAATCACTACTCATTACATGGATCCATTTGATCTTCCCCTCCACAAACATCTTCTTCGTGTTTCATTAAGAAGCTTTTACTCCACGACTTTATAAAGACCTATTGGACTGATTGGATGGATGTCGTCACCCAAGTCAGCAAGTTCAGAACTCGACATGGATACGAAATTTTACAGATTCTAGTGCCAAGGCCAAGTGGGAGGACATGCATCAAACATACTCTTTCTGCCCTACTTCAAATTCGAGGAAATTTTTTTTCAAAGCTGAGGAGAATGATGTAGGAGCAAGTTAAATTGGTATTAAGATATAGTTTATTATATCTAGTTATTTTTTAATTATATTGTAATTTTTGGAATTGTAATTTATAGGGTAGTATTTTTATATTTAGAAGTAGATTTAGGCATTTAATTGATAGATTTAAGTCCTATTAGGTTACTATATAGGTTAGGCTAGTTTATAGGAATTTTTAACTTCTTTCCCAAGCTTTATAAGTGCTACAGATATAGTCTCCAACGTAATTTCGAATTTAGCTTTTAATTTTATGAAAATTAATATTGTCTTTATTCCAGTTTTCGGTATTCTTTTGAATCAACGAAGATTGATGCCTAGATCGCGGTAGGTTTTGGAATTTAACGTGGTTTGGAAGATCAACGGTCGGTAGTCGTACGTGATCTCAACGACGTTGGTATTATCGTTACTTGTTAAGGCCTTCGCTACATCAGTAGAATGGAAATCGCTGAAATTTCTTGAAAAATTCGACCGCAACTTTAAATGGGCGTAACTTTCGGCTCCGGTGGAGTTTTGGGGTCCACAATATATCAAATCGAAGGTCTTTTCAAGCTCTACAAAATTCATTGGTGTCACCCATGATGCGTCAGTTTTTAAGCCAAAAAACACTGTTTAAGCTTAGTTTCAGACCTCCGAAGTTTGTTGTTAATTTTTGGACGTTTTCGTAATTTTCTGTTTTGTTGCTTCTAGGGTTTTGGAACTTATAAACACGTTTTTTAGGGTTTGTTGGAGGCAGTTTTTGCCGTTTAATTAGATTGTTCTTTTCTCCCAATTTCCGGTATTCTTCGAATCAATGACGATTGATGCCCGAATCTCAGTAGGTTGTGATCTTCAACGAGTTTGGAAGATCAACGTACGATAGTTTGTGCGCGAAATCAACGTCATTAGTGTTTATCTGATGCATTCTTACGTTTTCGCTACATCAAAAAAGGTGTGAAGGCTATGGCTTGTAAGATTTTGGTGTACTTTGTTTCTAGGGGTAAGTTTATGATTTTGTTTATTAATAAAATTCTGAGAGTCCTGCCTCCCTTTCCTAAGAAAAAGAGTTAAAAAAATCAAGCAATTTCAGTGGACACTCTAACAAGTACTTTTTTAAATTGGTCATTAGATATCAAAATATGCAATACTCACACCTTTTTATCTTCTCTGTATCGTTCCAATTTTATCTTCAAGTCCACCATCCCAGTCCACCACCAGAAAGTTTCAACATTAGAATCAGTTACTGTAAAATAAATTAAAAAATGAACATGGATGATTTAAAATAAATTAAAAAATCAACATTAGAATCAGTTTCAACATTAGAATCGTTCCAACATTAGAATCAGTTACTGTAAAATAAATTAAAATAAATTAAAGTTTCAACATTAGAAAGTTTCATACCTAAGCTTTGTTTTCGGCATTCATAAGTAAATCAAGAATGAACATGGATGATTTAAACAGGCCAACGTCCTTGTCCGTTGGAATGCAATTTTTCCAAAAAAAAAAAAGGGGCAGAAATTTTATTTTATTTTTTTCAGTTTTTTTCAAAGGACTCTCACGCGAAGGAGAAAATGTTTAGAGGTAATAATATCATTAGCTTATGTGATAATGTGATAACAAAATTAATCAGAGTTTTTGAAAATAATTATATGGAAGCTAAAAGAGGTTCGAAAAGGAAAAAATTCAAAAATTTTGGAGTTCAGAATTTTTAAATATACACAACATCAATAGTTTTAAGGTCTCTAATAAGCTGTATCTAAAACCAATATATATATATATATATTATTCTTATCTATATGGCGGTTTTCTCGGGATAATTTACTATCAGCAAATACAAAAAGAGGCTAACAAATAGAGACAGATGCAAAAATTGTGTCTAATCAAAATGTTCATCTGCTAGGGTGATGCTCTAAAATCACTATATATTTTCTTACATAACGGTGGTTTTCTTGGAGTTACTTTACTATCAGTACGTAAATACAGAAACAGGCCAGCGAAATGCAAAAAATGTGTCCAGCCGAAATATCAATATGCTAACGAAATACTCTAAAATCACTATATATAGATAGTATTGCAAGCACCCAGTTGTTCATGATAATTGACAAATATGAATTTAATAAATTATGAAAGAAAGGACGCCCATTAAAAGACAAACTCATTTTAGAACGAAAAGAATCGTACTATATATTGTTTGGATCAACTCGAGACTTTGGATTGTTTGACTGAGATCCAAGAAAAGAAAGAGAAGCTGTACTAAGATGACAAATGTGTAGGAACTACTCCATGAAGCACGAAACTTTGGTCAATTTTCGAAACACAATCCCCGGATTAAGTCCCTCTATTCAACAGATTAAACCCATCGCTCGAGGAAAACTTAATTACAACAATAATATCAAACCAACTAGAACACATCTATTGTGCCAAGAAATATTCATCTGCACAATGCTGCAACATTTTGAAACCATCTTCATTTGTATCTTAAATCTGTCTCTAGTGCTCAGGACCAAAAGGAATCATCATCATTTGGGAATGGGCTGCTCCATTGATTTGCGCCAATTGGTGCAAAAAAAGAAAAAAAAAAAAAAAAAAGAAAAAAAAGTGACGGTCTGAAACTGTTCACGCGGAATATTCCATCACCTTGGTGTCCCGACTAGGTTACAAGCCCAGGACACCTAGCTCGGCAATGGAACTCCAACTCAAGAAGTTTTACAAATTGCGTTTTTTTTTTTCTCTTTATAGATAATGAGGGTGTTGTTTGCTTGTAAACCATCATCTTCGGTGCAAGAAAGAACAAGAGAAAACCTGTGATAAATGAATGAAACGTCAACATCTTGATTGTCCAAGAAAAATCAAATGTTGGGTGCTTTGGATAAACAAATGAAAACATTCGGTGCAAGAAAGAACAAGAGAAAACCTGTGATAAATGAATGGCCGCGTTAAAGTCTCTAAACTGGAAACAGGTTATTGTGGAGACTGAGGGAGGAGTTGAAGATATAGGCTGCCTTTGCGTAGGTTCTGCAGCAACTTGTAAGTATTGCTTCTTTTTTCTGTTTTTTTTTTTTTCTCTTTAGTTAGTGGAATGGTCTAAAGCATCTGGTGGTCTCAACAGTGTAAGAACCAATCTGCAAAGATGCAAACTTCTATTGAACAATCTGCAGAGACGCTTGATTCATATATATTCAAACTTCTATTGAACAATCTGCAGCTCCATATATATTCAGACTTCCCTTAGCTAACCAATCTGCAAAGATGCTCGATTTCCTCGGGCCGTGCACTAAACGACAAGACCAACTTCTATTGAACAATCTGCAGAGACGCTTGATTCAGGCTTCCCTTAGCGAACCAGTCTGAATTTAAACTGTTCACTTCCAGTGCATCCCATACTACCTGCTCCAAGTGGATTAGCATATTTACGTCCGAAGTGAATTTCAACTAAGCCAGTTGATAGCTGGTTGTAAATGTTTCAATTGTACGTCAACTTGGCATGTCCGAAATTAATACAGTATATCATATAACCAGACTACCAATTTCTAACTGCCCAAGCTTGATCAAACTGCCACGAGATGGTTGACTGTGCGAAAGCCACTCTTCAGGGAAAGAAGATAGAAGCAGCTTTGAGTTTTCTGAAAGGCATATAAAACAGTTCCTTAGAAAAAATAGTCGAATGACAGGGACATAAAACATTGGTTATTCATTCACTCTTTTAAAGAATGGTTAATTCTTTTCCTCAGTTTTGGAAAGAGAGGATTGTGAAATCTCGTGGAGAGATGGAGGCTGATAGAATATAAGTAGACAACTTCTCAGTTTCATACCACATCAGCTTCGAGATGAAAACACGAAAGTGAAGCTCGTATAAAACACAAGGCCTAGATATTTTTCAAGTATACCTTTCTCGGCCTTTTGGCTAAGATCAAGTGTAGTATCTGTTCTTATCAGTTTAATATCTGATATGTGGGTCATTGGCTCACACGATATTAATCTTATTTCTTGAGGGGGAAGGCCCATCACAATAGCTTGCTATTGGGGTCTTCACGAGTCGCTCATGCCTTACACTCTGCAAGGGCCTGGCTCACCCCACCATGACCTACATGCTAAATTTTGTCACTCGACGCCAACTTATGTTTAAGGCAGCCATATCCCTATAAGCCAAACAAGTATTTATTCACCGAGACAGAATATTTTTATTTGGCAATAAAGAATTTTTTATCTTCCATTTCTGTGATCTTTAATTTTATGGTTTTAGCTCCTTCGATTTCAAAATGTTATTACTCAGGTCAGTTGCTCCTTTTATGCATTGACCTGTCCCTTGATGATAGGATTCGAGCGGAAGGGCTAGGTGGTGCATTTTTTCAGCGCTTGATCCCGAACTCTAGTTTATGAGATTTAATTTTTACTAGTTTTGCACAAAGAGGCATAGAAGAACCTTCTCAACCTAACAAGATCAATCGGAGAATTAAGCTAGAAATCTTAACTTTATGCAGTTTCAGTGTTCAACTATACAACTTTGGATTGTTATGTTGAGATCCAATAAAGAAACAAAAGGGAATGGGGGTGTTCTGTTGATTTGAGCCAACTTGCGACTTTAGAATGTAAGGCTGAGATTCAATAGAAACAACTTGCGACTTTATGCTGTGCTTTCTCAAATAGGTTTATAAACTGCAATTATTTTCCCTTTGTCAGTAATATGGGTTTTGTTAGTGCTGTTCTTTCCCCTCTCCTCCTACTACTTGACCTCTGAGGCTGTTTTCAAGCTTGATGAAACAAAAAACTGAACCAACATAGATGAATTTAGATGATTGAAAGTTGTGATAAATGAATCTTGCACAGGAATTTAAGGTGAAACCCATCTTGATTATTGAATTGCGAATTGACTTTAATATACTATTATTAATTTGATTGATGAAAACAACCGAGAATTGCGAATTGACTGTGATTTGAGTCTCCAACAAGTGCTTATTTAAATTGGTGATACCTTTGCAGTTGTGATTCGAAAACTCTTGCTCTGATATGATATGAAAATTTGAAATTCTCATTAGGACAAAAAAAAAAAAAATAGAATGTTCACAAGGGAACATAATATATCCACCATACCAATCAACGACACTAGTTAACAAGGGAAGCCAGTTCATCATTATTCAAGATCCGCATTTTCATCCAAAGATTCACCAGAAAGTAGAGAACATAGTTGAAGCTTAATTGACGAATGAATCCAAGTCTTCGAACAGTTTACGACGTGTATTAACTCATTTGATCTCGACTTGGCCTGCCCCTTGATGATAGGTTTCGAGCAAAAAGGATTAGGTGGTGTATTTAACTAATCAGCAGTTGATGCTGAACTCTAGGTTCTACTGCTTATGGGGTACAGGCAATGTCTGCTGTAGTGTTACAAAAAACAAAAAACACGAGTAATGCCTCAATATGAGGAGCCATGAGTTCTCCCAAGGAATCACATGATTATGGTTTTCCTTAAGGTTATAGGAGTTGATTTAGTCATTTCTCCATATATACAACCCAATGGTAACTAATGAAGACGGTCCCTCGGGCACTAACTCACTTTATCAGTGTCACATTCATCAAAACTCAATGATAGTTGACCGAAACAAGGTAAAAGAAAAAGAGAAATGACGTTCATTGTATCTTATACAATCTCCAGTGCACAAGAGTACAAGACCAATCAATGGAAGCATCTGCATTTGGGAATGACCTCTTTGATTTGGGCCAACTCGAGAGACTTTTTGTTGATCCAAAAAAGAAGAAAAAGGTGACGGTCCAATGAGGATGAACCCATAGGACACATTAGTGGAACCAGGTAGTACCAGCCCATTATCCTTCCTTTGCAGGACAGGCCAGAAGATAGCTAGCCTGGAACCTGTCCATCAGATAAACACAATGTCCCATCACCTTAATGCCCCTACTTGGGTTACAAGCCCACGTTACCAAGCTCAGCAATTGAAGCCTTACTCAAACAGGTTTATAAACTGCAGTTATTTTCCCTTTGTCAGTAATATGGGTTTTGTCAGAGCTGTGCTTTCTTTTCTCCTCCTACTACTTGACCTCAGAGGTTGTTTGCAAGATTGATGAAACAAAAAATTGAACCAACATTGCTACTTGGCTTCCTCTTTGCTACAACAAAAGTGCATTCATGACCCTTTAACCACTTATACAAAATTAGTAGCTTTTTTTTATGTTATGATCTTAATATGCATGGGGTTTTCTCTCTCTAGAGTTTTCTCTCTAGGTTTTTCTTGAGATTCCGGCCGCCGGCAGCCTTGTCATGGCTGACCTGGGGGTGTTCCCTCCTCTCCCGTCCTTCCATCACAGCCCATCTCATGATTTCGATTCCTCCCATGCGAACCCTACCCCTCCATCCTCCACTCCGCTTAACCTTCCTCCGCAAAACCCTACTTCGACTAACCCTAATCCGGCAAACCCTAATAATAGCGCCTCTACCTTTGCTTCAGTTGCCGGCCCTTCCAACCCTAGCTAGGCCGCCGCTACTCAATAAATCTTTCGCCTCCCTCCTCACCAATAACCCGGTTAACCATGTCAATGATACTCCAATGATTGCCTCCGCCATTCACAAGGGAGTTCCTTCTCTAAAGCTCACAAAGGAGACCATTGCCGTCTTTTCTAGGCCCTTTGCATGGACCTTGGTTGGGAAGTTTCTTAATGGTCGGCCAACCATGGAGGCGGCTAGGTTGGCCTTTGCTAAGTTCCATCTTAAGGGCAATTTCAAACTTGGCCATATTGATCAACAGCATATGCTCATTCAACTTTCTACCGAGGAAGACTTTCACCGGTTATGGACAAAGGAGGTGTGGTATGTAACGAAGTTCCCTATGCGCACTACTGTTTGGACTCCTTCATGGCGACCCAAGCAAGATTCTCCATTAGCACCGGTATGGGTTAGTCTTCCGGGGTTACCTGTCCATTTGTTCAATAAGGTTTTTCTATTTTCTCTGGCTAGTACATTTGGCAAACCTTTGGCTATTGACAAGGCTACGGCTGAATTATCAAGGCCAAGTGTTGCTAAAATTTTGGTTCAAGTGGATCTGCTTAAATCATTTCCGGAGAAGATTCATATTGACTGTGGGGATGTTTTGCCTAGTTTCTTTCAAGAAGTGGTGTATGATAATCTCCCTCATTATTTTCGTCATTGTTCGGTTTTGGGACATGATCATTCCAGTTGTCGAGTGATAAACAACGAATATAAGAAGGAGAGTAAGAAAGAAGATAAAGAGAAGAATGCTGCTTCCAGAAAAGCTACGGGGGTTGGTCATGAGAAAGGATTGAATGTTAACCTCTCTAAGGAGAATTTGAAAGTGGAAATGGTACTAGGGAGAAGTTAGAAAAGACTAATGTTCCAAGGTTGGCTCGTAGGGGTTTGGAGTTTCCTAAGCAGTAAATGAGGCTCTTAAAAAGCCTTTGTCTTCCTCTGTAATGGAGGAATCTTGTGCTATTCCGGAGTTACAAAACTTGAAGAAACTGTGCACCCCTCTCAAGGATGATTCGGCCTTAAGAGCAAAGGGTTCAGCTATTGCTAAGATGAATACATATGGTTCATTGAATTTATCTCCCAAAGGTCCGGCGGTTACCTCTATCTCTCATGTTATGGAGCTTCATATGGATAGAAAGGAGAGTGAGTTTGTTAACCTAGATGATGGGGAAGGTGAATTCTTAGAAGTGGTCAATAAGAAGCGTAAAAGCAAAGAAAAAGGTTTGCAGTCTGCATTGCAAGCAAAAGGCCACAGTTCGAAGCCTTAATTCTTTTACTCTCTATGAGTCTCTCATACCTATTTGGTTCACATCCTTTTACTCTATTGTTTTACTATGGTGTCTTTCTTAAGTTGGAATGCTAGGGGTATCAGCAATGGTGCCACAGTTCGCAGGATTAAACGATTATTTCGTTTACATAATGTTTCTCTTTTTGCTATTTATGAGCCAAAAGCAAGGGGTGATACGTTGGGTGTTTTTGTTCGGAAAGTGGGTTGTGAAGACGGTTTAATGAATCTGAATAATAGAGTTTGGGTTGTTTGGAAACATGGTCTCCATTGTGTGGTCGTGCATGATTCTAAGCAGGCCTTAACGCTGGAAATATCTCATCCTCTTTGGCATGAAGTGATTTGGGTATCTTTTGTCCATGCTAGCTGCAATAAATATTCGCGTCGAACCCTTTGGGATGATCTTATGGTGATTAGTGAGGTCGATTTTCCCTGGATGGTACGTTGGGGACTTTAATGTTGTTTTAGATCAGTCGGAGAAGGTGGGTGGTAATCCTATTAATGAGACCAATGTGGCTGAGTTTTCTGATATGATCCAGTACTCTAATCTTATTGATGCGGGCTATGATGAGAATATGGCAACTTGGTACAATAAAAGAATGGGGCGCAGGGCTATTTATCAAAGGCTTGACAGGGCATTCTATAATGAAAGATGGATGCGTCTTTTTCACCTGACTAGAATTTCTCATTTACCCCGTTCCTGCTCGGATCACGCTCCACTTCTTATTAATATCCAGATTGAGGCTGAACTTATCAAGGGGTCATTTAGATTTCTTAATGTGTGGTTGAAGCACCATAATTTTTTAAACATTGTTCGTGATTCGTGGGATTTGTCTATGGATGGGAGGCCAATGGTTTGTTTTGCAAAGAAGCTTGGTCGATTACGGAAATGTATCTCGGTTTGGAACAAGGAGGTTTTTGGGCGTATTGATCAGCAGGTTAAAAATGCGGAAGATGAAGTTCTTGCTTGCGAGTTGTTTCATCAACAGCATGGTACTGAAGATAGTAGGACTGCTCTTAACCTAGCTCAAGCTCATCTCTTGTCGAAGCTTAAACCTGAGGAGACTTTTTGGGCTCAAAAGGCTAATATTTCTTGGCTAAAAGAGGGGGATCGTAACACTCGTTTTTTTCATGCAACGGTAAAGAAGAAGAGACAAAAGCTTTTTATCCATAAGATTAAGGATCGACAAGGTCATTTGCTTACTAATAAGGAGGATATTCAGACTGAGGCAGTTGGTTTTTATGCAGACCAACTCCAAGGGCAATGTGCGACTCCGTCGGATGATTATTTGTTTCTCATTCCACGCCTTATTACAGAAGAGGATAATGGGAATCTCATGGCTGTTCCGTCTATGGAGGAGGTTAAGACTATTTTTTTTTATATGAATGGGCAGAGTGCAGCGGGTCCGAATGGTTTTACGGGAGAATTTTACACGGCATGTTGGGATGTGATCAAGAATGATTTAGTCCGTGCCATTGGAGAGTTCTTTTCGGGGTTTCAGGTGCCTCGTAGCTGGACCAGTACCTTAATAGTGATCATCCCCAAAGTGGACACTCCGACTTCTTTTTCGGATCTTAGGCCAATCAGCCTTTGCAATTTTTGTAACAAAGTTGTCACCATCCTTTTAACTCGTCGTTTGGCTCCTATTCTTCCTCGAATTATTTCCCTGCAGCAAAGTGGTTTTGTTCGGGGTAGAGTGATTCATGAGAATGTTCTTCTAGCCCAAGAGCTCATGCAATCCATCACAAAGAAACCTCACGGATCTAATGTTGCGTTAAAGCTGGACATGGCAAAAGCTTACGATAGGCTTTCTTGGTTTGGGCTCATAAAGGTTATGCGTCAGTTTGGATTTAATGAGGTTGGATTGATTTGATTTATAGATGCATTTCTAATAGCTGGTTCTCCGTACTTGTTAATGGGGAAGTTTGTGGTTTTTTTCACTCTACGAGGGGTTTGAGACAAGGCGATCCTTTATCTCCATGTTTGTTCATTATTGCCGCTGAAATTATGAGTAGGGGTCTTAACCAGTTGCATGATTATTATCCTCGTTATAGATTCAAAACTCATTTGAATGCTCCGGTGATTTCTCATTTAGCATATGCAGATGATGTGCTAATCTTCTGTAATGGGTCAAAGAATTCGCTTGAGACTCATATGAAGTATCTTGAATGGTATCAAGGGTTTTCGGGCCAGCTTGTTAATGTTCAGAAATCTTGTTTTATTACGGGGAAGTATGATAGAGAGAGGGATGGTATTATTGCAGCAGTGACAGGCTTTGTTAAACAAGATCTGCCTATAAAATATCTAGGCTGCCCGTTGTATATTGGGAGGTTAAAGCTTAGTTTATTCAATCCTTTATTTCAGAAAATGGAAGCCCGGCTTGCTTCTTGGCAAGGGAAGCTTATTTCCTTTGGTGCAAAGCGTACCTTGATTAAATCTTGTTTGGCGGCGATCCCTCTTTACTATCTATTTCTCATTCATCCTCTTAAAGGGGTCTTTCAAAGACTCGAACGTATTATTACAAGGTTTTTTTGGAGTAATGTTGATGGGGACCGTAAATGTCATTGGCTTTCGTGGGATCGAATGAGTTGGCCTAATGATGAGGGGGGTTTGGGTCTTCGGAAATTTGTGGATGTTTCCATGGCTTTTGCCATGAAGCTTTGGTGGAGATTTTGGACTGGGGACTCTCTTTGGAGCAGGTTTATGTTGGCCAAATATTGTAGAGACATTCACCCTATGGATGCCTCTCGGAAATCAGGTGAGTCTCATATTTGGCGTCGTATGATGGATGCTAAACCTTTGGTAGAAAGTCGTTTAGGATGGCGGATTGGGAGAGGTGACATCACGATTCATGAAAGGTGGCTGGAAGGTAATATGGGTAATATTCCTTTTGATCATATTGCAGTCTCTTCCTTGTTTGATAATGGGGTTCCTCGTATTGATCACATTCGGGAGGTCTATGGTGTCCAGCTTCTCTCGTTACTTCAAGATCAGTCCTTGACTACTATAGATACTACGGTACCGAGGTACCAATGACTGATTTATTTACTGCGACCCACACCACTCCTGCTCCTCCTGGTTCTGATTCGCCGTTTGTCTTTGTCGATGATACGACAAAGGAAGTATTTGTAAGTATTGCTTAAAATGTTTTAATTTTATTTTGTTTATTAGTTAATTAAAATTTTCATATTAATGTTTTTATGTTTTTATAACACAGGATGCCTATAAGGTGACTATAGATACGCAGGTCGCTAAGGGGCTTGTCCAAACGACCCATGAGGTGCCGACGCCCTTTGTCGGCGACATTTGGCATTCAGTCACTGAGGAGTCACGAAAGAAGAGGGGAGCTCGCCTCTACGGCTTTGGTGACCACGGCGCCGCGGCGTTAAGACCGGGTGGATTCACTTCTTCCTCGGCGACCCAGTCTTCTGGTCCTCCGCAGCAGTCAGCTACCAAGCGTGCCCTGGCCCAGGGTGCGAGCGAGCCCAGTAGGTACAGTAAGCCCAGCGATACAGTAAGAGCAGTGGAGCAGCTGCGACGACTGGTCATGGAGCAGTAGTAGCAGTCTAGGTCTTCTATTGTGCGTAATTTGTTTGAACCCCCTCTACAGTAGACACTTTATTTTGGTACTGTAATATTTTTTAAATTGTATATATATTAATTTTAATTTAATTTATGTTTTAGTTATTAATTATAGTTTATTGTTGAAGTGTGTGTGTGTGTGTATCTATAACAGCTATATCAGGTGAAAAAAAAAAACCAATTTTAAATTTTATTTTTTTATCTTTATTAATACTTACTGTCGGAGCTCCGACAGTAACTATTTAATTTTTTTTATATATATAATTACTGTCGGAGCTCCGACAGTAATTCATAGTTAAAAATAATAACGACGCTAATTTACTGTCGAATTTTCGTCAAAAAATTAACAGTGATCCAACAGTAAACTAACGGAATGTTAATGTCTGTTATTATGTTACTGTCGGATAAACCGACAGTAATTACTGTCGGAGAAAAATTACCGTCGAAGGTTTACTATTAGATACTGTCGGAGCAGTTCTGACAGTAAATTTATAATTACTTTCGGAATCATTGAATTACTGTCAGATTTCTTCGACAGTAATGGCTTGTTTTCCAGTAGTGACAACTCAACCAACCGATATACAGACCAACATAGAAGGCATCTAGCCTTTATATACAACTAGTTTTACACCCGTGCGTTTAACGCACGGACATATATCTTTTTCAACTAAATAACACTAGAGCAAAATAAAGAAAAAAATCAAAATAAAAAGAATAAATGGAGGTAACGTAATGTTGGAACTAATTAAATAGAAACACAATGATATATTGGTAATATTATAGTTTCTGAAAAAATTTCTTATACACAAAATTTGTTGTTTTATTTCTTGGTTTTCCCTCTTTATCACATATTTTTTAATTAAATTATTTATGAATAGTATAATTTACTTTTCCTTAAATTATATTACATAAATTAAAAAAAAGAAAGAAAAATAATTATAGTGAAATTTACAAAATAATTATAAGACTTGGTTGTCATTGTATAATTTCAGGTAATTACATAAATTGAAAAAAAAAATGTTCTATTTTAAATACAATTTTTTTTAAATTATAGAATATTGTTTTTATTAATGTAATACTCTATAACATCTTTATAGAGTATAATTTAATTTTCCTTAGATTATTCTTTGTATTTTGTTTTTCCTCTTTGTTTCAAAAATTAATGATTAATATTTCGTATATTCAAAATTTAAATAATTAATAATTAATATTTCAATTAAAAACTACAAAATTGGAAAAAATAATTAAAAATATTGTTTTCATTGACAGTGGTTCAATTGAAAATATTGTCAAATGAAAAACAAGGAGAGAGAGAGAGAGAGAGAGAGAGAGAGAGAGAGAGAGAGAGAGAGAGAGAGAGAGTAAAGGAGGGAGAGAGTGAGTGGATTTGCCACTTTTTTCAATGCCACTTTTTCTAATTCATGATTTGGATGTAATTAAAGATTGTATTATTATTTTATATTTATGATTTTGTATTTTCGAGGAAAATTTTAAATGTATAATCAGTTTTATCTATATGAAGTTGACTTTCTATTTTTGGTAAGTAATATTTTGGCGGGATTTTTCCTTATATAGACTTATTAGGTTTTATATATATATAGATACAACAGAACCTAGTGTTTGAACCCTAGATAGTATAACAAGCCACTGTCTAAGATATACACAAAATAAAGTCTACTCCAAAATAAAATAAACCACCTTTTAATCTTACGACGAGCTGCACAACCTCACGTACGTGAACCCTTCGCCTCACTCCGATCTAAGGAAAAACACTAGTGAAAGGGTGAGTCACCTATGACCAAGTAAGATTTTACTAAACTTATGCATGTTATGCATATATGCAATAGTAATAGGATGCTAACACATAGCAGCATGTAATCAACATAACTAATAACCAATCAAATCTCATTACCAACGCAAGAAAGTTCACGGCTGCCAACTGTCCCATACCAGTTGGAAGTAATGACCAATCTACAAAGTAATGAGCTAAACAACATTTCATATCACGTATTAAACAAGTAGTAACATCACAAGATCCCATATATCAGGATATAGAAGTCGAGGTACACCTCCGACTAACCAGCTCCCCTTATAACCCCATTTAAGTTTGTAATTTAAATCAGATCACTATATATCATGTAATTCGTATTTCGTATATTTCGCAGAATAAGTCAACATGTCCCAAGTCCCTACAACCTTAAGAACCATGTGACAACACCACTCTTATCCAATAATCTATGTGGTGTTAAACACTATTTTGGCCGAAATAGAGAGGCAGACCGGATTAAGGTCGCCACAACCCGACTATCACTGCACTCTGCCCCATGACAATCTGTAGTCAACCAAAACCGCCTGAAAGTTAGTATTCGAATGTGCACATTCGGTTAGCCAATTTCACGTTCACACTTTATTCCATATTCGTTTACAATTTTGGTATTTCATATATCCTACAAGGATCAATTCGAGTTCAAATTTCACAAACCAACATAATGAACAACTTAACCATCTCAAACAAATCGATATCACGTCACAAACATATAATCGTAGCCATGTTACACACTTTGTTTAGGTCAATTTTTTGCCGGTTTCACCAATTCCATTATACCATCGCATTTCAACATTTCCAAGATTTATATAAACATTAATACACCTTATCAACACATACCCATAATCATATTAACATTATAAGGCACTTCACATGGCTAAAAATTTAGAAATTTAGCATAGTAACATTACAACATCAATTATAACCGAAATTAACCAAATAAACAACAAACATGAACAAGCTAGAGGTCCCTTACCAATATAAAGAGCTAGACCACCAATAAACCCCTTGATTCCAGTGATTAAGTCATCCAAGAACTCAGTTAATTCAACCCTTAGTTGCCGCCAAGGTGGAAGAACAAAAGCTCATGCAAGAACCCTTGAAACCCTAGGTTGATTTTGGTGTTTATGGAGAGAATTTTGGGAAAGTCAATCAAGGAAGAGTTTAAGAGGAGGTGGCACCAAGAAAATAGCCTAAAAAGTGAGTTGGCAAGTTGCTGGCCCGATAGGCGCGCTAGGGTGCGACCTTAGCGCGCACTGTTCATTAGCTTCGCGCCGTTTTGTCGTTTTGCTCCGTTTTCTCGATTCAATCGCTCGGGCACTTCTATATTTGATTGTATAACACTTATAACACATCAAAAGTTGTCCCTAAAGGCTTCATATCATCCTAGGATCAATTTAAAGTCACGATAAAGTTTCGAAACTGAAAAACAACATCGATAACTTCTTCGTTTTGCAACTTCGAAATAACACGACATCTTTCACTTTTTCAAGGCTCGATTTAACATCATGAAACCTATATAACATCAAGTATATCTAGGTTCAAAGTATCATGGTTCATCTCTTTCATTTCGGTTTGATTTATGCTACGAAACAATGCAAGAAAGTAACGTACCGAAACATAAAATCGATCATGAGTTTACAACTCATCTATTCGATATCATGAACCACGATGATCAAGTTAACAATGGAAGCACATAATCATAAAATTAACATGTTAATGAAATGCTCGGTTATTACAAGATCCGTGGTCTCGGAATGATATATATAGTGGCCTTAACTCTCGTCTGTGGCATATAAAACAGTTCTATAGAAAAAATAGTCGAATGGCAGGGATATAAAACATTGGTTATTCATTCACTATAATTTAAAAATGGTTAATTCTTTTCCTCAGTTTTTAAAAGAAAGGATTGTGAAATTTAGTGGAGAGATGGAGACCGGCTGATAGAATACAAGTAGACAACTTCTCAGTTTCACACCACATTGGCATCGAGAAGAAAACATGAAAGAGAAGTTTGTATAAAACACAAGGCCTAAATATGAAGTAAGCATACCTTTCTCGGCCTTTTGGCTAAGATCAAGTGTAGTATCTGTTCTTATCAGTTTAATATCTGATATGTGGGCTATTAGTTCACACGATATTAATCTAATTTTTTGAGGGGGAAAGCCCATCACAATAGCTTGCTATTGGGGTCTTCACGAGTCGCCCATGCCTTACACTACAATGCGAGGGCCTGACTCACCCCACCAAACACACGATTAAATTTTGTTTGCTTTTATTAGTTTTCAGATTTATCGATTATATGTCCTAAACTGTGTTTTTGTGCAAAAGGTTAATGTACAGTGTTATCACTGAGACAGAAGCTGAAGTGTATTTTCACTATGTTTTTGTGCAGAAGGTTAGCTCCTTTGATTTCATGATATTATTACTCAGGTCAGTTGCTCCTTTTATGCATACTCCTTTTATGCATAATCTTAGTCTCTGTTTGTCTGTGTGAACGATACAGAGAAGATTAGCATGGCCCCTGCGCAAGGATGACACGCACAAATCGAGAAATGGTCCAAATTTTTTTGGACATTTCTGTCCCTCCATATCCATTTTTTTTTCTTAAAGCAAAAAACCCCTTGTATGAACTATCAGTTGTTTCCCTGTCCCTATCCTCCATTATGGAAGACCTTCAAATGGAAAGGAAGATTCAGCTTGGGCCAAATTATATGTGAAGATAACTGATGGAGATTACAGTAAGTTAGAGAGTCCACTGAAATTATATGTTCAAGTAATTTCAAATTATATGTTCTAAGGTTAGTTCATATCCAAGATCTCTTCTACGTTATTAATGATCAAGTAATTTTTTTGATCGAATTCACAAGCACTCTTATGTGATGCTTTCAATGGCATTGCAACCGTCTCTCTGTTTAATATATTGTGTGCTGCCCTAAGTATGAGGAAATGGGGTGTGGTAGATCAGATGGTATTTGAAATTTGAAATTCTCATTAGGACAGGAGACAAAAGAATGTTCGATGAAAGTTGTTATTTGACCTACAACAGCAGCAAAGACTCTGCATCGCATTAGCTAATTACCAGCGTTCCCAGTAAACACAAAATGAAAAGATTAATAGCATGACGAAAACACTATGCACCTCATTTAGTCAATACACCAGCAGTTTCACGTCTACATAAGAAGAACAATACACCAGCTCTGCGATAAAATAAGCAAGAGTTGCTCGTATGACTATATGAACACCAAACTTGGATAAAATAAGCAGCAGTTTAACTATATGAACAACAATCCTGGATGCCATTTTTAGTTTTGCCCATGTGAGCAATGAAAACAAGCACTCTGCTCCAGCCCGGTTGATCTGCCAAACGATCCAACCTCCCCAACTCCATTGAATAATGCCACATGGTGATCAAGGCAACAAGCCGTACGTGCATTGAAGGACTCAACTGATGGCAATAGCAGAATAATATGACATGATGCCCACCACCAAACCCTGCCCCCCTCCCCCTCCCCCTCTTTTAACAAATCCAATTGGCTGTTCCCCTTGTAAGATTTTAGGTTTACATAGTCTTTCCCATTAATATCCATTTAATTATCAAAGAGAGGTCTATCCCACATCATCTACTTAGTAAGATTCGCTGGTAGGACGAGCGCCTATAGAATGAGCACTCACTGACCTTGTCAAAGCACGCAGCCACGCGGTGAGCACAAAGCGAACTATTCTTTCGCCTTTTACTAAAGAATACCGTGTGCTTGCCGCATTTGAGTGGCATATGTCTATTTTTGTAAGGTCTTTCCCAATTGGGTTAGGCCTCTCACCCATTAGTTTAAATTTTTGAACATCTTTTTTAAAATAATTTTGTAGAGATGATTGGGAAAGGCCTCTTACCCATTAACTCAAACAGTTTTGAACATTACAGAGTGTTCCACAACTTCCATGAGATCATGAGACTTGCAATTTATATGTAAAGTAAACTATATGACTCAGTTTGGAGAATCTATGTATTTCAAGAAACCTTGAAGCTTCATCAAACTGCTACGAGATGGCTGATTCTATCAAAGCTACTCTTTGGGAGGCAAGTTTGCTGCGCAGTCTGTATAGAAGATAGAAGCAGCTTTGAGTTTTAAGGAAGGTAACCACTTTCAACCGTGCAAACTCGAAGATGGAGGACGTGCTTTTAATTACATATCTATTTCGACTAACTATTTTTTTCTTGATTTAAAGTCTATTTCGTAGATACATAAAATTGACTGCAATTAACAATAATGGTACAAACAACTACTTGAGATGTGCACGGAATGCCTTGAGGTCAGGGCTATGTTCTGGATATCATCCCCTTAAGCTAGACACATATATGTCCTATTGAGAGAAGTTGTGGTAGACTTGAGACTTCTCTGACTCATCGATTGTAAAAAAACATGTGATACATAACACTCAATTTGATTTTTTTCTAGTAAAATTCTTGAGCTTCACATTTACTTCTTTTAAGATGGAAGACATTTCCCCTACCAAAAAAGAGAAAAAAGAAGAAAAGAAAAAGAGCAACAAGGAAGGCAGTCAAATAATGATGCATCGAGTGTAATATATTATTTCGAGTGAAATTGGGGATTTGGAATTCTCATCACTCAATCCACTACGCTAAAAGCAAGTATATTTGTAGGGAAGCAAATAGGGTGGCTGTTGCATGCAGCTTATGCTCATGTTCATCAAACTGCTCTCTATATTCAATGGCCTAATAGAGTTACCTTCTGCTGTTGCTCAAATTGTGAAACAGGATGAAGATGGTCTCTTTACTTGCATGAAAAAAGGTAAAGGCTATAGCTTACCCCACATTGATAACTTACCAAACCTCAGAGAGCTTAATATAGTAACGATACGGCACTTGAGATTGTCCCTTCGGGGACATCCGATAAAATTGGAACGATACAGAGAAGATTAGCATGGCCCCTGTGCAAGGATGACACGCACAAATCGAGAAATGGTCCAAATTTTTTTTCTTCAAGCAAAAAACCGTTTGTATGAACTATCAGTTGTTTCCCTATACCCATCCACTATTATTGAAGACCTTCAAATGGAAATTAAGATTCAGCTTGGGCTAAATTATATGTGAAGATAAATGATGGAGATTACAGTACTAGTTTTAAGCTCAAACTAACTTCAGTTGTTCATCAGCCATACAAATAAAATTTTTTCGTTGACAATTTTTACATTACTATTAATAGCTTAGCAAGAACCGTAGTCGAGTGAGCAAAATAAATAAAAAAATGTATTGGGCAGTGGCTATCCCACATTATCTTCTTATATAGTTAGATTTTCTGAGAGGACGAGTGCCTATAGAATGAGCACTCGCTGGCCTTGGCAAAGCATGCAGCCACGTGGTGAGCACAAAGCGAACTATTCTTTCGCCTTTTACTAAAGAATACCGTGTGCTCGCTGCATTTAAGTGGCATACGCCTATTTTTTGAAGGCCTTTCCTATTCAGGTTTGGCCTCTTACCCATTAATTTAAATTTTAGAAAAATTTATTACAATAACTCTGTATGACTTTTCTCATAGCTGTAAATTTTAATTTAGTGGAAGCGAAAGGAGACAGAGCAAGAGTTGATGCTTGACAGGGTTTGACATACCACCATTTTAAGAAGATGTGCGCACCTCGTAGAGCCTCGAATTTCCTGGACTTGGTACTGGTAGCCAGTTGAGACTCGGACTGCTATGAAATTAGTTTGAAAAATCAGCAAGTTCATCTTTGTTTCTGTGTATGGTTCACATGATTGTGAGATATGAAAAATGAACCCCACATCCAAGTCGACCTGCACCTGCAAGTTACAACATTAGAATCCAGTTACCGTAAAATAAATAAAGAAGTTGTCGCAAGGTTATCAGTGCGTTCAAAGCAAAATACCTAAGCTTTGTTTTCGGCATTCTTAAGTACTAGTTGAAACATTTCCAGCCTGCTAATTAAATAACTGATGAAAATTTGAAAGGTGGCTGTTGTCTTTAAGCATTTAGCCAATTGCCTTACCATAAGCAAAGTATGAGACACATTTTTTAGTTCAAATGCTGTTAAGGAAATTGCTGTATTGCTAGTAAGGAAATTGATGAAATGGAATAACTCCTGCTTACAATGCGATAGCCGTTGAAGGGTAAAAGTAAGTCCTGTTTACAATACGGTAGCCGTTGAAGAGTAAAAATAAGACCAAAAGGAAAATGAAGAAAAAATAGAGCTATAGTTGCGTGTGACAGGGATGAACTGAAAGATAAATGAATGCTTATTGTTAGATTTAGCTTTTAATTCAATCTGAAAGCAAAAGTATAACAGGGATCAACTGAAAGATAAATGAACGCTTATTTTTAGATTTACATTTTTTGTTAAGGATGTTGACTTTTAAGCGATTTTATGGCACACACACATGCACACACACTATATATAGTATTGCAAGCACCCAGTTGTTTATGATAATTGACAAATATGAATTTAATAAATTATGAAAGAAAGGACGCCCATTAAAAGACAAACTCATTTTAGAACGAAAAGAGTCTTACTATTGCTTGGGTAAAATTTTGACTTTGGATTGTTAGACTGAGATCCAAGAAAAAAAAGAGAAGCTGTACTAAGATGACAAATGTGTAGGAACTACTCCAAGAAGCACGAAACTTTGGTCAATTTTCGAAACACAATCCCCGGATTAAGTCCCTCAACTCAACAGATTAAACCCATCGCTCGGGGATAACTAAATTACAACAATAATATCAAACCAACTAGAACACATCTATTGTGCCAAGAAATATTCATCTGCACAATGCTGCAACATTTTGAAACCATCTTCATTTGTATCTTAAACCTGTCTCTAGTGCTCGGGACCAAAAGGAATCATCTTCATTTGGGAATGGGCTGCTCCATTGATTTGCGCCAATTGGTGCAAAAAATGAAAAAAAAAAAAATGATGGACTGAAACTGTTCAAGCGGTTAACCTAATATTCCATCGCCTTGGTGTCCCGACTAGGATACAAGCCTAGGTCACCTAGCTCGGCAATGGAACTCTAACTCAAGAAGTTTTACAAATTGCAGTTTTTTTTTCTCTTTATAGATAATGAGGGTGTTGTTTGCTTGTAAACCATCATCTTTGGTGCAAGAAAGAATAAGAGAAAACCTGTGATAAATGAATTAAACATCAACATCTTGATTGTCCAAGAAAAATCAAATGTTGGGTGCTTTTGATAAACAAATGAAAACATTCGGTGCAAGAAAGAACAAGAGAAAACCTGTGATAAATGAATGGCCGTGTTAAAGTCTCTAAACTGGAAACAGGTTATTGTGGAGACTGAGGGAGGAGTTGAAGATATAGGCTGCCTTTGCGTAGTGTTGAATGTTTGGAGGCCCAAGAGGGCAACCCATTCCCAAGCCCAAGCCCAAATCCACGGCCCAACTCCAAGGCAGCCCACCCATTCCCTCCTTGCATAAACCGGAGAGTACCTCCCTGTTTTCACCCCAGCACTTTGGTCTCCATGTTTGACCCCCACCCCTACTGTAATCCTTGAGCGTCTCGGTGAGATCCTCTAGTGGGTTTGTATAGGTTTTTTAATTTTTAAAGCTGTATTTGTACCTCCCACACCGCGTGCGCGAACGACGGGAAATCACAACACATAGGTTCTGCAGCAACTTGCAAGTGTTGCTTCTTTTTTCTGTTCTTTTTTTTTTCTTTAGTTAGTGGAATGGTCTAAAGCATCTGGTGGTATCAACAGTGTAAGAACCCAGCTCCATATATATTCAGACTTCCCTTAGCTAACCAATCTGCAAAGACGCTCGATTTCCTCAGGCCGTGCACTAAACGACAAGACCAACTTCTACTGAACAATCTGCAGAGACGCTTGATTCAGGCTTCCCTTATCGAACCAGTCTGAATTTAAACTGTTCACTTCCAGTGCATCCCATACTACCTGCTCCAAGTGGATTAGCATATTTACGTCCGAAGTGGATTTCAACTAAGCCAGTTGATAGCTGGTTGTAAATGTTTCAATTGTCAACTTGGCATGTCTTAATACAGTATATCATATAACCAGACTACCAATTTCTACATATATCAAGGTAACTGCCCAAGCTTGATCAAACTGCCACGAGATGGTTGACTATGTGAAAGCCACTCTTCAGGGAAAGAAGATAGAAGCAGCTTTGAGTTTTCTGAAAGGCATATAAAACAGTTCCTTAGAAAAAATAGTCGAATGACAGGGATATAAAACATTGGTTATTCATTCACTCTAATTAAAGAATGGTTATTCTTTTCCTCAGTTTTGGAAAGAGAGGATTGTGAAATCTCGTGGAGAGATGGAGGCTGATAGAATATAAGTAGACAACTTCTCAGTTTCATACCACATCAGCTTCGAGATGAAAACATGAAAGCGAAGCTCGTATAAACCACAAGGCCTAGATATTTTTCAAGTATACCTTTCTCGGCCTTTTGGCTAAGATCAAGTGTAGTATCTGTTCTTATCAGTTTAATATCTGATATGTGGGTCATTGGCTCACACGATATTAATCTTATTTCTTGAGGGGGAAGGCCCATCACAATAGCTTGCTATTGAGGTCTTCACGAGTCGCCCATGCCTTACACTCTGCAAGGGCCTGGCTCACCCCACCATGACCTACAAGCTAAATTTTGTCACTAGACGCCAACTTATGTTTAAGGCAGCAATATCCCTATAAGCCAAACAAGTATTTATATCACCGAGACAGAATATTTTTATTTGGCAATAAAGAATTTTTTATCTTCCATTTCGGTGATCTTTAATTTTATGGTGTTAGCTCCTTCGATTTTGCAATGTAAATACTCAGGTCAGTTGCTCCTTTTATGCATTGACCTGTCCCTTGATGATAGGATTCGAGCGGAAGGGCTAGGTGGTGCATTTTTTCAGCGGTTGATCCCGAACTCTAGTTTATGAGATTTAATTTTTACTAGTTTATGAGAATTAAGCTAGAAATCTTAACTTTATGCAGTTTCAGTGTTAAACTATACAACTTTGGATTGTTATGTTGAGATCCAATAAAGAAACAAAAGGGAATGGGGGTGTTCTGTTGATTTGAGCCAACTTGCGACTTTGGAATGTAAGGCTGAGATTCAATAGAAACAAACTTGCGACTTAGGAATGTTGGGTCTATTAAAACTTGAAGGTTTGATTAAGGAGAACCCATTGGACATTAGTGGAACCAAGGAGCACCAATCTGTTATACTTCAACTTGCTGCTTATGATTCTCCCACAAGGGTTACAAGCCCTCGTTACCGAGCTCAGCAATGGAAGTTCAACAGAAGCGGCCGGTTTATAAACTGTAATTCTTTTCTCTGTAGAAAGTGTAGGTTTTGTTTGATAGTTTTCCAGTGCTGTACTTTCTCTCTCCTGCTACTTGAACTTGGAGGCTGTTTGCAACTTTCTACATGATGTAGAGGTGAAGCCCATCTTGATTCTTGATTTTTGTGAGAGAAATTGGCCGTAAAATGTCTTCTCTGGCACAAGAAAAGAGAAGAGAAAAACTTTAATAAATGAATGAAACTGTACCTCTAGATTGTCAAAGTAAAATCAAATGCTGGGTGATTTTCGTCTAGTAAAAGGATCAACTTAAAGAAGGTAAGAGATTGTGGTTTTTCTGCTCTTAATCAACATAGGACATTTGTATAAGGGTTGGTTGAACGTATGATATTGGATTGATCGCCTTAACTGGGCTTGCTGTTAAAAGTCTTGAAGAATTTTAAATACATTATTGTGGAGACAGACTCCCTTACGGCAGTCAAGTTACTCCACGGCCCGAGGGATCTGGATCACCCCTTGATTGCATTAGTTAAATATTGCAAGTTCCTCCTTCTCGAGCTGGGAAGCCCGATTTATTCATTTCTCAAACTAACCACCATACAGGTGTACACAATGAACATGAACTAGCTCCCTCACGTTTTCAGTCTTACAGTAGATGAAAGTTGATCAGAGACATGAAAAAAGAAAAAGAGAGATGATAGTCATTAGGGAATGAGCTGTTTGATTTGGGCCAACTTTTGACTTTTGATTGTTGAGCCAAGGATCCTAAAAAGAAGAAAAAGGTGATGGTCCAATTAGGATGAACCCATAGGACATTAGTGGAACCAGGTAGCACCAGCCCGTTATCCTTCCACTGCAGGGAGGGGGAGGTATTCGCTGCTCTGTGAAACCAGCCTGACGCAGTGCCCTCCACACTATGAGCCACAAAGCCCATGCTTTCGCATGGGCATCATGACCAACTCTCTGCTTGGAACGGGCAGGCCAGAATATAGCTAGCCTGGAACCTGTCCATTGGGTTAACACAATGTTCCATCACCTTCATGCCCCCACTTGGGTTACAAGCACACATTACCGAGCTCAGCAATGGAACCCTTACTCAAACAGGTTTATAAACTAGCAATTATTTTCCCTTTGTCAGTAATATGGGTTTTGTCAGTGCTGTGCTTTCTCCTCTCCTCCTACTACTTGACCTCTGAGGCTGTTTGCAAGCTTGATGAAACGAAAAATTGAACCAACATTGCTAGTTGGCTGCCTCATTGCTAGAACAAAAGTGCATTGACCCTTTAACCACTAATACAAAATTAGTAGCTTTTGATTATGTTATGATCTGAATGAGCATGTTTTTATATGACCTTAAAGGACTTACAAAATAAGAGAGGTATATCCCTATAAGCCAAACAAACAAGTATTTTTTCTTTCTTTTGATATCATCCTCATATCCATCCTAAATATAACTACGCTAGAAATCATAACTCTTTTACGCAGTCCAACCTTTAACTATAGCACAACATGGCGAATCGCATGCCCATGAACAACATGGTGAATCTCAGTTCAACCTTGAACTCACTGTTTTGTGCTTCATTAAAGCCATGAAAACTGATCAGAGGTGTCAAGCTGCTAGTTTTAGTTAGAAATCATAACCTCTTTGAACAATTTCAACCTTAAACTATGCAAAAGCATAAAATAGTGAATCACATGTTCAGAGGTGTCAAGCTGCTGGTTGCACAACACAAACCCATCGAACAAACGTTATCTCCATGCCGCCAACCAGACTCACTTACTGTCCTATAAGAAAATGGGAAGGAAGAATGGAGAGGTAGAGGTGGGTAGTGGGGCCCAAGCTCATACTCCATGGATAGAGGGGTATTTAAAAGCTTCAGAAGGGGATTTGGGGTTTTACTGTTTTATAGGAAGACAAAAGTACATTATCTACTTAGTGAGATTCGTTAGGAGGAAGAGCCGCTGGCGGCAAGCGGTGATAGACTTGAGACTTCTCTGACTCATCGATTGTTAAAAAAACATGTGATACATAATACTCAATTTACTTTTTTTCTCGAAAAATTGATGAACTTTCACATTTACTTCTTTTAAGATGAAAGACATCCCCCTACGAAACAAAGAGAAAAAGAAGAAAAGAAACAGAGCAAAAAGGAAGGTAGTTGAACAACGATGCAACGAGTGTAATATAGTATTTTGATTGGCAAAAAGAGTTGAAATTGGGGATTAGGAATTCTATTGCAAATTTATAGGGAAACAAACAGGGAAACTTAACGAAACTTAATGATACATTTTAACAAAACATAACAACAGCTCTTAACAAAATATAATGATAACTTTTAACGAAACGAAACGTAACCAAATAGCTTAACGAAACAAAACGATAGGTCTTAAAAAAACATAAAGATACTTCTTAACAAAATGTAAAGATATGTCTAAACGAAATATAACAATACGTCTTAACGAAACATAATGATACTTTGAAATGAAACAAAATGATACATCTTAACCAAACATACGACTCGACTCAACGAAACATAACGATACATTTTAACAAAACATAACGATACGTCTTAATGAAACGTAACATAAAGATATGTTGTAATGATAAATAACGATATGACTTAACGAAACGTCTTAACAAAACATAATTATCTTCTTTTCGAAACAAAACGATACGTCTTCAAAACGTAACGTAACGATACGTCTTAACAAAACGTAATGATACGTCTTAACGAAATATAACGATGTTTTTTTAACAAAACGTAACATAATGATACGTCCTAACGACACGTCGTAATGACAAAACATTGCAATACGTCTAAACGAAATATAACGATACTTCTTAAAATAACGTAACAGTATGCTTTACGAATCATAACGATACGTATTAACGAAAAATAACAATACGTCTTATCGAAAGATAACAATACGTCTTAACGAATCATAACAATACTTCGTAATGAAACATAACATAATGATACATCTTAACGAAATGTAATGATACGTCTTACCGAAACATAACAATACGTCTTAATAAAATATAACAATACGACTTAACGAAACATAATGATACATCTTAACGAAACATTACGATACTTCTTGACAAAACATATCGCTACTTCTTAACAAAATATATCGCTGATTCTAGTTCTCTTGCAGCTTATGCTCATGTTCATCAAACTGTTGTCTATTTTCAAGGCCAAACATAGTTACCTTCTGTTGTTGCTCAAATTGTGAAACAGGATAAAGATGGTCTGTTTACTTACATGAAAAAATGATGCAGGAGCAAGTTAAATTGGTATTAAGATATAGTTTATTATATCTAGTTATTTTTAATTATATTGTAATTTTTGGAATTATAATTTATAGGGTAGTATTTTTATATTTAAAAGTAGATTTAGGCATTTAATTGATAGATTTAAGTCCTATTAGGTTACTATATAAGTTAGGCTAGTTTGCAGGAATTTTTAACTTGTTTCCCAAGCTTTATAAGTCCTATAAATATAGGCTCCAATGTAATTTTGAATTTAGCTTTTAATTTTATGAAAATTGATATTGTTTTTATTCTAGTTTTCGGTATTCCTTTGAATCAACAAAGATTGATGCCTAGATCGCGGTAGGTTTTGGACCTTAACGTGGTTTGGAAGATCAACGGTCGGTAGTCGTGCGCGATCTCAACGACGTTGGTATTATCGTTACTTGTTAGGGCCTCCGCTACATCAGTTGGTATCAGAGCCGAAACCTAGTATCGATTTACCCTCTCTTTTTTTTTGTTCATCTTCATCACTTCAATATCACGTCAATTGCATTACTTGATTTTTTCTGGCCCTTTTCTGAATCTCAATCCCACACTCCTCAACCCATTGTCGATTAGAGTAAATCGCCAGTCTATGATGACGAATTGATGGTCGATTCTGGAATCACTACTCATTACATGGATCCATTTGATCTTCCCCCTCCACAAACATCTTCTTCGTGTTTCATTAACAAGCTTTTACTCCACGACTTTATAAAGACCTATTGGACTGATTGGATGGATGTCGTCACCCAAGTCAGCAAGTTCAGAACTCGACGTGGATACGAAAGTTTACAGATTCTAGCACCAAGGCCAAGTGATGTGAATTCGCCCGATTGATTGGGGTGAATTCGCTCCAAGACCGGATCAAAGAATAATACGCACCCAATAACGAACACGGAATATGAACTCAAACACTCGAACGAAGGAAAAACGCAGCAAATACCAGCGAAGAAACGGAAATGATAGTTTGATAAGGAGTCTCCCTCGACCCGCTAATCGCAATGATTAGGAACCTCGGGGTGCGATTGCCAATGACCCACGACCACGGAATGCCACAATCTTTCGACTCTCGAAGATTGATAAGTTCAAGGTGGATTCCTAGTCCAAGAAACCCTATAAACTCACAACTCTAATATAAAAACAAGAGATAAACTCTCAAAATGCAATTTAGCATATATCAATTGATCCAAGATTCTCATTACAAGTGTTTGAGCATGTCTTTGAAAATAACAAAAGGAAAAGTAACCCACGAAGTTACACAAAGGTCTCAAGAAAAAACCATCCAACTTCCACCAAAAAACGTTTTAGATTAGCTCTATTTCGTGGGATCGCAGAAGACTAAGTGACACTAGGTGTGATCACGCCTAACACGGAGTAGTCTTCTGAGTTTGTTGGGATCGCAGAAGACTAATTGAGATTAGGCGTGATCGTGCCTAACACGGAGTAGTCTTCTAAATTTGGCCCTCCAACATGCAAATAAATCTCGCTTGATGGCCTTGATTATTCTCGACTTCAATTCGGCCTCTAATCTCTTCCACAAGTGACGTTAAAGCCGCTTGAATCTCCTTTTCACGTACACGAATCATTGGGCCTCCGTTTATGCTTAATGGCTCACGAACATGATTGGCTTGACCCGAACCATGCTTTCCTTGATTCTCATCATTCCCTCCCTCTTCGAGAGGATTTGACCTCGAATCATCACATGCGTCGAAAAGAGATAAATCAGATACATTGAATGTCGCAGACACATTATACTTACCAGGAAGATCAAGTCGGTAAGCATTGTCATTCAGCCTTTCAAGAACTTGGAATGGTCCGTCACCCCTAGGCTGCAATTTAGAATGACTTTTCATTGGAAACCGTTCCTTCCGTAAATGTAACCATACCCAATCCCCGGGTTCGAATACAACCTGCTTTCGACCTTTGTTTGCTTGCTTGACATATTGGGTCGTCCTTTTCTCGATGTTTAACCGAACCTGTTCATGCAACTTTTTAATCACCTTCGCCTTGCGTTTTCCATCCAAGCTAGCACGTTCCCTCACTGGAATAGGAACAAGATCTAATGGACTACAAGGGTATCCATATACAATTTCAAATGGAGAATAATTTTTAGCAGTATGAACAGAACGACTGTATGCAAATTCAACAAATGGAAGATGTTAGGAATATGCCTGAAAATCAGCTGATATATATGTATGCATATTCCAACACAGTGATTTGCTTGTTCCCATTACAACGCATGTTTCACAAGTGGCTAAAAGGGCTGCGTACCGGTTAGTGTGGCAGCTTGTTGAAACAATGCATAGGTCATTAGACTAGGAAGTCTTTGTACATATCCAAGTCTTTGTCCTACCAGAATGATGACAAACCTTCATATGAATCAAGCTCTTCAAATTACCAGCTGACGTGACCATCGGCAGATGTCTCACTAGCAGACATTTCCCTTCAGCTATGACTACCTAATAGCCATCTCTACATCAGCAGTTCTATATTAGCAGATTCTCGTATCCGCCAAAACACTTCATCAGAGCAACTGCAGAGAAGCTATTTATTCAAGAGGAACATCGTGACCATCAGCGGTTTCTACATCAGCAGTTCTATAATGGCAGATCTCAGAATCGGCCAAATCCCTCATCAGAACAAACTGCCGAGAAACTGTAAGATCACGAGATACATCGGTCGTTACTCAATGCACTTCAAGCCAAAATAGATCCGTTACAAGATCTGTCCGACAAATCCAAGATACGCATCGATGTCTGCGCCTTCACGTTTATCCAATGGACATTTCCTCTTCTGAATAGTGTTCGCGGTCTTCAAAGCTTCATTTCCAGAAAAGGCCAAGCACGACGCCGCACTCGGCCAAAGCTATGATACGTCCAAATCGGTCGACGCATCCAGGCTAAGCTCGACACGTCCAACTATGTCGGCTGTGTCACGGACTATCTTCAAGACTTAAACCTAATCGAAGGTCTTTGCCCAACAAATCCAAAGATGTACTCTGCTACATCACGAGATTCAGATCTCCAACGGGCTTAAAACCTATTCAATACACCAACGGTCATCTCTTCTTCTCCAGCTATATAAGAAGACTCTCATCCTCATTTCCATAGAGAGAGCACGAGCACAAGAATATACAAACTGTGTATGCTTATGCTTGAGAAAGGTTGTGGTATTGATCTTCATTTCTTCAATCCAGAACCACTCCTTCAGAGTGAGAAATCACAAGTGTAAGAACAAACACTTTGTGAAAGAGAGAGAAAAGAAAATCCAAAAGCTGAGAAGCTCTGCTTGATCAACAATCTTGTTGTTGATTTGAGTTCTTCTTCCTTCGAAGAACTCAGTCTCTTCAGTGGCCTCAACTTCATCATCCAGCAAAGAGACCAAGTATCTTACAGATCGTTGAAGCCAGATCAAGCTTGAAGATGTCCGATGAAGAGCGTAACTTACAAATCCAGGTTGCATTCATATCGCGGACTTATACTACATTATAAGTCGTGTCGATTGTGCAATAAGGTGTCATCATTGTTGGTCGAGTGCTTAGCACTCGCTTGTTCAAATATTTGCTATTTGAACAACTCCTAATATTCTCTTCTCACAACAAATATATCGAGTTGAAACTACAGGAAGATAACTTAATAAATATTAAGTACATCTTCTAATGTATTTTCGATATATTTAATTTCGCTTTCTTCATTTCTCCTTCTTTTTCCTAAGGAGATTGCTAGGTTAGAGAGTCTAGGTTGATGTACTAAGCATGTTTGTCTTTGAGCAAACCTCTGCTGAATTTTAATATAATATATATGTTTGTTACATTCAGCCTTGATTTCTCTTTCTTGTATAATTTGTCTTATCTTGTGCAATCTGTTTAAGGAAAGCAAATGATGCATCTAACACAGATTATAGTCAACTGTTAAGCTCTCTTTCATATCAAACCTTTACAGTTACTTTAATCTAAATTGTTTGACTTATGCTGTTTATTCTTCCGCTGCCAAATCTTATTCTCATCAGCTAAGTTCAACATATATCTTCCAACTGCATGTTTCATATCTGCTGATCCTAGATGACCATGATCTACATCTGCTGATTTAAGATGTCCGATCACTCTATCTTCAGCTAATCAGTCAGAATGAGGAAGATAACATATCTGTATTAATCATTTCATCTACTCTCAATTTTAAATGTTAAAATTGGATGAAATTTTTAATACATCATGTATAGGCTATTCACCCCCCCCTCTAGCCTATACACTGAGCAACCCTTGGACCTAACAATTGGTATCAGAGCTAGTACTCTGTAAACTTTATTTCAGGCTTAATAACCTGAGAGTTTAGATCCTGCTGCTCAGATTAGATGCATAGTCAAAAGGAGTCTTTTCAAAATCTTTTATCCACAAAAACCTTTTGACTGAGAAACCCGAAAGCCTTTTGAAAACCATCTTCAAATCGAAATAAATTTTGTTTTCAAAAACATGTGAGAAAGAGTATTGTGATGACAATGTGATCACTATAAGAAAATTTATCATATATCAGAATTACATTGATATTGTGAAGAGAAGTATTATAGTGGAGGTTGACTTGCTAAGGATTATGCATGTTTCATAAATCTATTCTTAAATCTTGGTATCTTCTTTAGCAAATGGGTTAAACTCATATTTGATAGATGAATTACTTAGAATCACTTCCAAAAACATGCTCTCTTGACATAAGGCTAACGATTGTTCCAATCCAACACCTTCTCAAGAAAACTTTTTATAAAAGTTTAGAGCAGAGGAAATAAGAAGAGTTTCAAAGGAAATTCAAAGGAAATCAAAGATATGTCATCTCCAAAATCACTGAGACTATAAGTTCTTGGCCTAAGAACATCAATGATGAATTCGTCCTTCAATGAAAAGCCTCAGCCGAGTAAGAATACACTCAAAGAACCTATGCTCAATATTAGAACTGGTGCTTCAACAACTATGAGCAGACGCGTTCAAAGAGTTTAATGAGGAAGTAACCCCAGCTCCTAATCTCTTAACACTTTGGGTTACACTTATAAGCTGTATTTTGAATAATTATTCTTTTGTCATGCTTATTAAGTCTCATTTGTATTATTGGATTACTAGAGCTATCTTTAGCTCATAAATGTTGCTAATTTTCTCTATGAGTACTTTAGGCAGAACTCATATGACGTAAAAGGTCAAACATGCAACACCTCTCTCCATCGGCAGATAGTAACATGGCCGCCGATTCATGAAGGATCGCGATCACTCATGAGAATTCACTCATGTCCTTCACTCACTCAAGGTCAAAATCCTCACGCTGGACTTTATAACTATGAAGTGAAAAATCTGCCGATAAGTCCAAAGGAGTTGATAAAGACTCTCTCTCATGCCTATACAAAACAGGTTAGCTATTTGCTTTCTAATGACTGTGCTCATGTCTGAACTAATATGCTCATACATATCATCGACAATAATGCATAATAACTGTCATCTTGCACTTTTATTAATATATATTGATTGTATGATTTGTTTTATGCAAATGGTTTTTCAAAAACAAATCAGCATTTTTCCTATCACCGGTTTCAAATGTTTTTCGAAAACCCCGCGGTTGGCTGAATTTCCATATCGCCAACCAACACTTCATAAGCTCGCTTTATGTGCTGACTTATAGGAGTAAAAATCCTTTAATGACCTACTCTCTCAAGTCAATTAAAGGTGGAGGCACACTTTTCGAAGTTTGATCGCTTCGATTAAAGTTAAGACTATTTTCAAAATCTTGGAAAACGACAAGACAGTCAACATCAATCCTTACCAAGAATCTTGAGAATATCTAGACTTCACACCTATCCCCAAGGCGTGATCGAAGGACAACTCAACAAGTAATGCTTCATTATTGAGTATCCTTCGCCTAACCTCCGTGAGTATAAGTAGAGCTCCTTCTTCATTCAATCTCTACTATGACAAAACTCACAAACCGCCTATAGATTACACTAGTTACAAATCGATGATTCAAAATCTCACAAATGTTACTAAATCCAAGTCCTAAGATTGGATCAAGTCAATTCCTCAACAACGGGTATGATTTCTTCACAATCATTCGAGTTGTTTCGATTTTATTTCGTTACTTCACAAAGCTGATCTAAATTTCTCTCAAAAATATATTTTCAATATCATACGTAAACTGTGAAAATCATTTCCAAAATCTTTTTCAATACACGTTTCCAAACATGAGAGAAATTGCATCAAGTCTTGTATATCGAAATCATTAATTATGGTTCCACAGTCTTGTTGAGAAAACAATTGATAAAAAGATCTTCTTTTGTCTCGTCGACAATCATAAAAGTTTTTGTCAAGCATGATTTATATCCGCAAACCATGATCGTCGAACACTTAAGAACTCTTTTAGTCAATTAGTTTTAAAAGTAAGATAGAAAACCATCAATTAATGCCGAAAAGTGATTTCATTCTCTCTTCTAACTTTTAGCTATCAATCTCATTGATACTCTAAAATGTCTCAGATGAATCATGGGAAAATCAATTAGCACATACTCATTCCACTTTTGGAAGTCGCTTGCATACTTGAACTTCACGAAAAGATCCCGAAAAGAAATGTCAAATGTTTGGAAAACATTTAACATATTGCCATGTGCAACAAGTCTTCGGTTATATGTAGGTATGCCGACCATCACCTCAAAGATGGGCGATGCGGATAATTCGTTCGCTGAATTAAGTAGCTAATATGGAATTGACAAAGATGACGAACTGCTAACAACGACCATAAGTCCTGTAAATATCAAAGGGGATTCATGGGCCAAGAGACATCTTTGACGGCCATCACCCTTCGGTGCTCTCATAATGACCGAAGAAGTGAAGATGTTCGCCTCCCGAGAGTTGGAGGAGATCAAAAGAACACGGCCATCTTTTATCATCCAACTCCTTCTAAATCCTTGACCGATGACTCCTCATCTAATGTCTAGGATTAGGACCTATAGGACACAAATTTGTAACATGTATTTCTTTACGTAAATTGAATCATTATGTATCTTTCTCATGTAATCTGCAGTTCATCAAAAATCCGGTTGTATTGTTCTTGTAATCACCGATCCTTGCAACATACGTGTAAAACTACTTGGATTATTGAATACAAGCTCGCAACTTTTCTCATGCTTATCTACTTGTGCATTCCTTTGATAGCATGAACTAATGTGTTTTAAGTGTGTTGATCAAACTTATTATTCTTTATTATCTCCATTGTCTTCTGGTGATTAAAAGAATTGTTCTTAATGAAATGATCACTCTACCGAGACACAAACTCTGCTGACATCCCATCAGCAAACCATTCTTGAACAAACTGCTACATCAAGTTATGGTCTCCTACTACTGCTTAACTTTCATCCTTAGACTCCCTGATAATTGCCTTTCAGAATTTAATCATTTCACAATGAGTAAATTCAAGTTCTGCCAAAACCTATAGTCTCTTAACAAATAGGCAGACTGCAGTTTCATGACCTTCATGTCAACCTATCAAGGAATCTGCTATTACTCAATCTCTATCCTTCATGATTAAAAGATCAAGATTATTAGTAAATCTGCTTTGAACAACGGTGTCTCTGAATCAAATCTTTCAAGACAATACAACAAAGACTTTGTGTTCTTAGTAATGACAACTACTAAATCTTGTGTACCCTATAAGATTGAAGTTATAAAGGCGTGATTAGTTGTTCCCATTATAATGGCTCAACAGCTAATTGGTATACAGATTGAATTCATAACACTCTGCTACACCTTATCATGTGGCTCTTAGTCTAAAAGGATGTTGTTGAAAATCTCTAGTAACTCGACCTATCCTCAAGATAGTCAGACATTCAAGAATTCTTGGGAAGACTAATATTTTCAAATATTAAGTCCTTCCTCAGGAGTGAACAGCCGATATGACCCCTGCTGTATATAGGCTACGTCTCACTCTCTTCAGAACAATTCTGGTCTGCAGATCTCTTCTTTTGATGTAGATGACCTAGATCTGTTGGACAGAAAGAAGAACGGACATCACTTCAGGTACACATTCAATATCTCACATACTTGATCTATTTAATATTCTTACTAAGCTTTATTAATCTTAAATAGATTGATGTCCATTATAAATAGAGTCTATTCAATTGGTATCAGCTGTCCTTACCTTAGCTGATATTAAACACACGGCCAATAATAGACATAACAATTAGTATCAGCAGTTCCTACTTTAGCAAATACCTAATACAACCTGCTGATAGTGTCTACATTCATTAAAAGACTCATCAAATCTCTCAAAATTGGTATCGACTTCAAGATTGGTATCGACAATCTTAACACTTCTCTAAAAAAAAAAAAACTCCCATGTGTCATGTACAACCATACCATATGGCTTGGACAAGTTGTATTGTCCCCAACTCGTCCTTAAACAAACCTAAGCTGTTCTACTCTAGACTAATTTACTCAAACAATTCGTTTGAAGCAAAACAACAGCTCATATTATCTCTAAAAGAGCCTATGTCATTGTCATAAAACACTCAGCTGTTGTACCCATTAATATTCACAATAAAGGCAATCAAATTAATCTGGTCACAAATTAATTTTAAACTTCTTGTTTGAAAATAATATGTGTATACATATCTTCTAGACTACCTATGTATTAATTACACTAAGCATGATGACATAATCCCAAAATCAGAACTTCATTACTATGTCATTAAATGCACTCACTTCTCTAAGCCCCCAAAATGTCTTTTCCCATTCCTCTAATCAAGAAACCTCTTCATCTTCTCAAAAAATTCAAAAAGGTGTATAAAATTGGTATCAATCTCAAACCATGGCACCTGACTTCTGAGTACATCAAAATTTTTCCACCATTACAGTCATTTGCATCATGTGTTCACCAAATATTCCCAGTCCTCCTCATCGACCCATTTTCCACACTGAATGGCGTCAACGTATGATGGTTCTCCTTGCCACTCCTCCACCAGTAATTCAACGACCTTGTCGAATCTCTCGTCGTGTAAGGAATCGTCTTCGAGACCCAAGGAACAGTGTATCCAATTTCATCCCTTGGATTCCCACAAGAGACATTACCGCTGCTACTGCACCTGCTCCCATCGCCTCAAATGCTCACCTCGAGCAAACCTCATCTCAAGAGGAGCTTCAACCAAAAACACCCATTCGTGTCAAATTCGGTCAATGTTCCCTCCGATTAAAATCAGCAGACCTTCATCCTCTAATTCCACCTCATTAGGATGACTAGCTAGGTCTCTGTTTTATCAAACTAATCTTCTTTTGCTATATTAATGATAAATACGTAATGTGTTTTATGTACGCCTGTTTATGTACATTTGCTACTTTCTCATAAGTCATGTATTCAAAATTTGTCCTGGTACATACTCGTTCATGCCTGTAGTTCACTCTCTTGATGAAATTCAGCAATACCTCATAGGCAGATCTCATATCTCATGTTTTAGATGTATATCTCATGCATCCAACAAAAGTCAGCATAAGACTCAACCATACTTGCCTGTTTTAACTTGATATACCTTAAGGAGGAGACTATTTTGAATGCTTTACTACTTAACAATTGGTATCACTGCTTAACAGTTTATCCTATTTGCCACTCCTATTACAAAATAAAGCTTGTCTCACTACATTCTTGTAAAATCTCCTTACAAGCAATGGAAACACAATTCCTCACCTCGATATCCTATTCTGTAAGTCCTATACATGAAAATTGTACATTATCCGCTATCTGCACACTAAGAATCTGCAAATATGACGAGTGACTGTATTTACTCGATACGGTCTATATTCTCTGCAGAAGTATATCTAGCTAAATCAATTCGACATTTCTCAAATGACAGTGTTTAACAAAACCAAACTTCCTACTCTCTACCTGTCACAACTCATAATTCATTTGATCACTATCAATCTATCTTTACCTTGTGGCCATTAAGGAGGAGAGATTGTGATAAGGAAGTAATGGCCCCAAGTGATTATGAAGTTGTGATAAGGAAGTAATGGCCCCATGTGATTATGAAGTAGTAATTGTGAAGGAAGTTAGAAATTGTAGTAGGATTAACACTATTGAGAACAATATTCATTAAGGAGGAGAGATTGTGAAGTTGTAATGCCCCCCTCCCCAAAGTGTGAACTATTAAGGAGGAGAGATAGACAACTTGCAAGGAGGAGAGATAGACAACTTGTAAGATTGTGTATCTACCCATACAGCAAAATACTATATGACTATTATAGTACGCTGACTAGATGAAGATGCTTAATCAATTCGATTAAGAACTAGATAACCAGTTACTTATACTTTCTACTTCTTGCTTGAGCAACATTCTTCAGATCATCCGATGCAAGAATCACACTCTTAAGGCAATATTATCATTTGCCTAACAACCATTTCAGTTATTGCTTTGTATTTGTTCTTTCATTTATTGAGTCTGTAAATACTTAGCAAATAGGTGACTATACATACGCTATCGCTTGTAAGTTCAACCTAGGGCATGCCTTGATATAAAATGAATATTTAGTAGTGGCATGTTATTACTAAGGATTGAACAACTGCTTTAAAGAGCTATATGTATAAGTCAATTGTAGTAATGGTCCCAAGCAAATAGGAGGAGATTGTTAGGAATATGCCTGAAAATCAGCTGATATATATGTATGCATATTCCAACACAGTGATTTGCTTGTTCCCATTACAACGCATGTTTCACAAGTGGCTAAAAGGGCGTCCGGTTAGTGTGGCAGCTTGTTGAAACAATGCATAGGTCATTAGACTAGGAAGTCTTTGTACATATCCAAGTCTTTGTCCTACCAGAATGATGACAAACCTTCATATGAATCAAGCTCTTCAAATTACCAGCTGACGTGACCATCGGCAGATGTCTCACTAGCAGACATTTCCCTTCAGCTATGACTACCTAATAGCCATCTCTACATCAGCAGTTCTATATTAGCAGATTCTCGTATCCGCCAAAACACTTCATCAGAGCAACTGCAGAGAAGCTATTTATTCAAGAGGAACATCGTGACCATCAGCGGTTTCTACATCAGCAGTTCTATAATGGCAGATCTCGAATCGGCCAAATCCTCATCGAACAAGCGAGAAAGCGTAAGATCACGAGATACATCGGTCGTTACTCAATGCACTTCAAGCCAAAATAGATCCGTTACAAGATCTGCGTCGACAAATCCAAGATACGCATCGATGTGCGCCTTCACGTTTATCCAATGGACATTTCCTCTTCGAATAGTGTTCGCGGTCTTCAAAGCTTCATTTCGAAAAGGCCAAGCACGGGACGCCGCACTCGGTCAAAGCTATGATACGTCCAAATCGGTCGATCGCATCCAGGCTAAGCTCGACATGTCCAACTATGTCCACTGTGTCACGGACTATCTTCAAGACTTAAACCTAGCGAAGGTCTTTGCCCAACAAATCCAAAGATGTACTCTGCTACATCACGAGATTCAGATCTCCAACGGGCTTAAAACCTATTCAATACACCAACGGTCATCTCTTCTTCTCCAGCTATATAAGAAGACTCTCATCCTCATTTCCATAGAGAGAGCACGAGCACAAGAATATACAAACTGTGTATGCTTATGCTTGAGAAAGGTTGTGGCATTGATCTTCATTTCTTCAATCCAGAACCACTCCTTCAGAGTGAGAAATCACAAGTGTAAGAACAAACACTTTGTGAAAGAGAGAGAAAAGAAAATCCAAAAGCTGAGAAGCTCTGCTTGATCAACAATCTTGTTGTTGATTTGAGTTCTTCTTCCTTCGAAGAACTCAGTCTCTTCAGTGGCCTCAACTTCATCATCCAGCAAAGAGACCAAGTATCTTACAGATCGTTGAAGCCAGATCAAGCTTGAAGATGTCCGATGAAGAGCCAGAACTTACAAATCCAGGTTGCATTCATATCGGCAGACTTATACTACATTATAAGCTGTGTCGATTGTGCAATAAGGTGTCATCATTGTTGGTCGAGTGCTTAGCACTCAGTTGTTCAAATATTTGCTATTTGAACAACTCCTAATATTCTCTTCTCACAACAAATATATCGAGTTGAAACTACAGGAAGATAACTTAATAAATATTAAGTACATCTTCTAATGTATTTTCGATATATTTAATTTCGCTTTCTTCATTTCTCCTTCTTTTTCCTAAGGAGATTGCTAGGTTAGAGAGTCTAGGTTGATGTACTAAGCATGTTTGTCTTTGAGCAAACCTCTGCTGAATTTTAATATAATATATATGTTTGTTACATTCAGCCTTGATTTCTCTTTCTTGTATAATTTGTCTTATCTTGTGCAATCTGTTTAAGGAAAGCAAATGATGCATCTAACAGATTATAGTCAAGTTAAGCTCTCTTTCATATCAAACCTTACGATTACTTTAATCTAAATTGTTTGACTTATCTTTGTTTATTCTTCCGCTGCCAAATCTTATTCTCATCAGCTAAGTTCAACATATATCTTCCAACTGCATGTTTCATATCTGCTGATCCTAGATGACCATGATCTACATCTGCTGATTTAAGATGTCCGATCACTCTATCTTCAGCTAATCAGTCAGAATGAGGAAGATAACATATCTGTATTAATCATTTCATCTACTCTCAATTTTAAATGTTAAAATTGGATGAAATTTTTTAATACATCATGTATAGGCTATTCACCCCCCCTCTAGCCTATACACTGAGCAACCCTTGGACCTAACAGAAGACTTTATTCCCAACTTTTTAAGTTTTTATTCAAAACAGTCCTAAGCAATTGTGATAAAACCCTATTCACAACTTCGGTTTGGCCATCCGTTTGAGGATGATACGAAGTAGAAAACAATAGCTTAGTTCCCAACTTATTCCACAAAACTCGCCAAAAATGACTCACAAATTTAGTATCTCGATCACTCACAATAGTTCTCGGCATGCCATGCAAACGTACAATTTCTTTGAAAAACAAGTCAGCTATGTAGCTAGCATCATCGGTCCTATGACACGAGATGAAATGTGCCATTTTTGAAAAACGGTCAACTACCACAAAAACTGAGTCATAACCACGCCTAGTCCTAGGCAAACCAAGTACAAAATCCATTGAAATATCAGTCCACGGACAATCTGGAATAGGCAACGGAGTGTATAACCCATGCGGTTCCACTCGAAACTTGGCATGCTTACATGTAATGCAACCGGAACACACACGCACAACATCAACTTTCATTTTTGGCCAAAAGAAATGTTCTTTTTGCGTCTCAAAGGTCTTAAAAACACCAAATGACCCATAAGGCCACCACCATGTGCCTCACGCACGAGTAACTCACGAATTGACCCTCTTCGTATGCAAAGTTGATTCTCTTTAAACAAATAACCATCATGTCGATAATATTTATCAAAAGCCATATTCTCGCATGCTTGAAATATGGATGCAAAATCATCATCAACGGCATACAAATCTTTTATGAAAGAGAACCCAAGCAATCGAGAATGCAATGTAGTAATCAAAGCATGCCTACGCGATAAAGCATCGGCGACTACATTATCTTTACCCTTTTTGTACTTAATCACATAGGGAAAAGACTCAACAAACTCAACCCATCTAACATGCCTTTTGTTCAACCTACCTTGACTTTTTAGGTATTTTATTGACTCGTGATCCGTGTGAATCACAAATTCCCTAGGTCTAAGGTAATGTTCTCATGTTCTAAGGCACCTCACTAAGGCATACAACTCCTTGTCATAAGTGGAGTAATTCAGGGACGCTCCACTCAACTTTTCGCTAAAGTATGCTACGGGTCTACCTTCTTGGGTCAAAACACCTCCAACACCAACACCCGAAGCATCACACTCAAGTTCAAACATCTTATCAAAATTTGGTAAAGCAAGAATTGGAGCAGAAATTAGTTTTTATTTCAAAAGTTCAAAAGCAACTTGATGCTTTTCACCCCAATTAAATTTTACCTCCTTCTTGACTAACTCATTCAATGGAGCGATCGTCTGAAATTCTTCACGAACCTCCGGTAAAAACTTGCTAATCCATGAAAGCTTCGAACTTCCCTTGGACTCCTAGGAGTAGGCCACTCCTTGATTGCTTCAATCTTGGATTCATCCACTTCTACACCTGCGGCACTCACAACAAAGCCAAGAAACACAATTCTATCCAAGCAAAAATCACATTTTTTGAAGTTAACATATAAAGAATGCTCTCTCAAAGTGTTTAAAACAGAACGAAGATGTATCATATGCTCTTTCATGCTTTTACTATAAATCAAAATGTCATCAAAATATACAACTACAAATTTACCTATAAACTCCCTAAGAACCTGATTCATTAACCTCATGAATGTACTCGGAGCATTAGTCAACCCAAAGGGCATAACTAACCACTCATACAGCCCAAATTTGGTTTTAAAAGTGGTTTTCCACTCATCACCTTCTCTAATTCTAATATGATGATAACCACTTTTTAAATCAATTTGGGTGTAAATTATAGCGCCATTCAACTCATCAAGCATATCATCCAATCGTGGAATAGGATAACGATACTTGATAGTAATCTGGTTAATGGCCCTACAATCAGTACACATTCTCCATTCTCTATTTTCTTAGGTACAATAATAACTGGTACAGCACAAGGACTCAAAGACTCACGAATCTTACCATTTTTCAGCAACTCTTCAACTTGCCTTTGAATTTCTTTGGTTTCCTCGGGATTGGCTCGGTATGCTGGCCTGTTTGGCAAGGTAGCACCAGGAATGAAATCTATTTGGTGCTCAACTCCTTGAAAAGGGGGCAAACCACTTGGTTCGTCCTCGGGAAACACGTCGCTGAATTCCTGTAACAAAGTTGAAACAAAGGATGGCACAGCTTTTGGAATATCATTAGTGGAAACCAAGGTAGTTTTGAAAACCATTATTAAAACCTCTCCTTTATCCCCCAACTCCCTCAATACCTTACTTGGTTTGATAAAGAAGTTTTGTTTCACTCTCCCTTGGCCCTTGGCCTTTTCAACTAATTTCTTTCCTTCCTCATGCTCTCGTGTGTCCGTCCTCATTTTATTTTCTTTTTTTACTTTTTTTTCTCTCACCACTCTCATTTTCACTCACTTCCACCATCCCACTCTTTTCCTTTTCCCTCTCTACCTCACTAACCTCACCTCTTTTTGCTTTTTGAGATTGGAGTTCGAACACTTGTTGTGGTGTCAAGGAAACAAGTGTGTGGGACCTTCCCTTGTGTTGTAAAGTGTAATGGTTCAAGAAACCATCGTTAATCACATGGTGATCGAATTGCCATGGCCTCCCCAAAAGCACATGTCCCACTTGCATTGGGACCACATCACACATGATCTCATCCTTATATCCCAATTGACAAGGTAATCAGTGCCTGTTTTGTCACCTTCAACTCTCCACAATGATTAAGCCATTGAAGCTTATAGGGTTGTGGATGCCTAATGACCGGAATATTCAACTTCTCAATCACCTCCGTACTAACAACATTAGTACAACTTCCACTATCTATGAGCAAATCACACCCTTACCCCTTATGTTACAACGGGTATGGAAAATATGCTCCATCTGTTGGTCACTAGACTCCTTCACTTGTGTACTCAAGACCTTCTTCACTACTAAAGCCTCAAGTGTGAACGGATCTTCGTCCACACTTTTTTCTTCCTCCCCTTCCTCTACTAGTCCCTCCGAAAAGTAATCATTACCCTCCAAGTATACTACCCTTTTGTTCGGGCATTGAGATGCGATATGCCCTCTCCCATTACATTTGAAACAAATAATTTCTCTTGCCCTTGTTGGGCTTGGTACTACACCCTTCCCTTTGTCTCCCAAACTACCCTTGGAAGACTCTCCAACTGGCTTGGTCGGTGTACGTGGTATTAAAACTCTTATTTCTCTCGACATTTGACTTGGTAGATTGCTGGTAAGGAGAAGATGAAGTGTTTTGGTTACGTGTATAGGTACCTCTCCCCTTGAGTTGCCTTTTTACCTTAATGGAAGCATGGACAACAACTTCCAAGTCCTCATACTCACGCAACTCAACCACATTGGCTATCTCCCTATTCAACCCATTGATGAACCGAGAAGTAGTTGCATCAACATCCTCCTCCACATTAGCTCGAGCAAGAGCTAATTCTAGCTCCCTACTATACTCCTCGACCGATTTAGTCCCTTGAGTTAAGGATTGAAGTTTCCTTAACAAGTCTCGGTGATAGTAGTTAGGCACAAACTTCCTATGCATTGCTCTCTTCATCTCTTCCCAATTGGTTATATTCCCTTCTCCTATCCTCCTACGGTTGAGAATAAGTTGCTCCCACCAAATACTCGCATACTCGGTGAACTCTAGAGATGCTAGTTTCACCTTTTGCACTTCTGTGAAATGGTTGCAACTAAAGATCACTTCCACCTTTCTAACCCACTCAAGGTATTCTTCTGGTTCAGCCTTACCCCTAAAGGATGGGACCTTCATTTTGATATTCTTAATGTCCCCTTCCCGACGTGGGTAATTAGCTCTATGACCTCCCCTCCGATCATTCCTCCGTTCGTCCTCATATTCCCTCTCCAACCAATCATCATCTAGGTCCTCATCATCGCCCTCCCTAGGTTGATGTCTATCCTCACGGTATACCCCTCTCGTAGCTTGGAATCGGGGTGGATTCCTTGGGGGTGGTGTATTAGCGACCTCCATCCTCGTCATCCTATGCGTAAGATCCTCCACTATTCTAGTCAGACGTTCTATAGGATCCTCCCTACCTACTCCTTCATTATTCCTCGGTGCTTCATTGTTATTACCGTCTTGTGACATGTTGTTTAAAAGTCAAATCACACAATCTCACAAAATGTACCGCTCGTGTATACACTCTCCTTACACACTCACACTCTAGATTTCTTGGATAGTACCTACCCTTGAAAATACCAACAATAAGAGTCAAATATGTTGTAACGTTCCGGGAGTGATTCTAGGCAAGCACAAACTTATGTTCCTCAAGATTCTTTGGTTAATTTGTTCAAAGTGAGAATCAATTCACTCGAAAGCAAGAATAGAACAAGCACAATGGATTGATATTTGTATGACAAAGGAGATGATATGACAAGGCAAAATTTCCAGCAATTCCACAATGACAATATTCAAACTTTTTCAAACCCAATTTGAGGTCCCAAAAAAAATTCGGCCCACTTTCCTTTTTTTTTTTTTTTTCAAATTCAAGCTTCCTTTTTTTTTTTTTCTAGCTTGATTGCACAACTTTCAATTCAGAAAAAAAAAATTTTTTGACTATGGGCAATTCACCTTTTTTTTTTTTGGCTTTGAGATTTGGAACAAGAACAAGATAACACACAAGGTTGCTAGAACAAAACACAAAATTCTAGCAATTACACTAACGGAGAAAAGAAGAACGAAATGAATTTTCACAACGAAAATAAAGAACGAAATTTCAGAATTTTAGATTTGGAAGAACACGAAATTAACAAGAATGAAACGAGAGACGAATTTCGGGTTACCTCTTCGATGGCTCTGATACCAATTGATGTGAATTCACCTGATTTATTGGGGTGAATTCGCTCCAAGACCGGATCGAAGAATACTCACCCAATAACAAACACGAAATATGAACTCAAACACTCGAACGAAGGAAAAACGCAGCAAATACCAATGAAGAAACGGAAATGATAGTTTGATAAGGAGTCTCCCTCGACCCGCTAATCGCAATGATTAGGAACCTCGGGGTGCGATTGAGAACCGTCGGCACGATTGCCAATGACCCACGACCACAGAACGCCACAATCTTCCGACTCTCGAAGATTGATAAGTTCAAGGTGGATTCCTAGTCCAAGAAACCCGATAAACTCACAACTCTGATGTGAAAACAAGAGATAAACTCTCAAAATGCAATTTAGCATATATCAATTGATCCAAGATTCTTATTACAAGTGTTTGAGCATGTCTTTTATATGTCTCCAAGGCTGAAAATAACAAAAGGAAAAGTAACCCACGAAGTTACACAAAGGTCTCAAGAAAAAACCATCCAACTTCCACCAAAAAACGTTTTAGATTAGCTCTATTTCGTGGGATCGCAGAAGACTAAGTGACACTAGGCGTGATCACGCCTTACACGGAGTAGTCTTCTGAGTTTGTTGGGATCGCAGAAGACTAATTGAGATTAGGCGTGATCGTGCCTAACACGGAGTAGTCTTCTGAATTTGGCCCTCCAACATGCAAATAAATCTCGCTTGATGGCCTTGATTATTCTCGACTTCAATTCGGCCTCTAATCTCTTCCACAAGTGACGTTAAAGCCGCTTGAATCTCCTTTGCACGTGCACGAATCATTGGGCCTCCGTTTATGCTTAATGGCTCACGAACATGATTGGCTTGACCCGAACCATGCTTTCCTTGATTCTCATCACCAAGTGGGAGGACATGCATCAAACATACTATTTCTGCCCAACTTCAAATTTGAGGACGAATTTTTTCAAAGCTGAGGAGAATGATGCAGTAGCAAGTTAAATTGGTATTAAGATATAATTTATTATATCTAATTATTTTTAATTATATTGTAATTTTTGGAATTATAATTTATAGGGTAGTATTTTTATATTTAGAAGTAGATTTAGGCATTTAATTGATAGATTTAAGTCCTATTAGGTTACTATATAGATTAGGCTAGTTTGTAGGAATTTTTAACTTATTTCCCAAGCTTTATAAGTCCTATAAATATAGGCTCCAATGTAATTTCGAATTTAGCTTTTAATTTTATGAAAATTGATATTGTCTTTATTCCAGTATTCGGTATTCCTTTGAATCAACGAAGATTGATGCCTAGATCGTGGTAGGTTTTGGACCTTAACGTGGTTTGGAAGATCAACATCGTTAGTCGTGCGCGATCTCAACGATGTTGGTATTATTGTTACTTGTTAGGGCCTCCGCTGCATTAGTTGGTATCAGAGCCGAAACCTGGTATCGATTTACGCTCATTTTTTTTTCGTTCATCATCATCACTTCCATATCATGTCAACTGCATTACTTGATTTTTTCTGGCCTTTTTCTGAATCTCAATCCCACACTCCTCAACCCATTATCGATTGGAGTAAACCGTCAGTCTATGATGCAGAATTGATGGTCGATTCTGGAATCACTACTATTTACATGGATCCATTTGATCTTCCCTCTCCACAAACATCTTCTTCGTGTTTCATTAACAAGCTTTTACACCACGACTTTATAAAGACCTATTGGCCGGACTGATTGAATGGATGTCGTCACCCAAGTCAGCAAGTTCAGAGCTCGACATGGATACGAAATTTTATAGATTCTAGCGCGAAAGCCAAGTGGGAGGACATGCATCAAACATACTCTTTCTGCCCTATTTCAAATTCGAGGACGAATTTTTTCAAAGCTGAGGGGAATGATGCATGAGAAAGTTAAATTGGTATTAAGATATAGTTTATTATATCTAGTTATTTTTAATTATATTTTAATTTTCGGAATTATAATTTATCGGGTAGTATTTTTATATTTAGAAGTAGATTTAGGCATTTAATTGATAGATTTAAGTCCTATTAGGTTACTATATAGATTAGGCTAGTTTGTAGGAATTTTTAACTTGTTTTCCAAGCTTTATAAGTCCTATAAATATAGGCTCCAATGTAATTTCGAATTTAGCTTTTAATTTTATGAAAATTGATATTGTCTTTAATCCAGTTTTCGGTATTCCTTTGAATCAACGAAGATTGATGCCTAGATCGCGGTAGGTTTTGGACCTTAACGTGGTTTGGAAGATCAACGGTCGGCAGTCGTGTGCGATCTCAACAACGTTGGTATTATCGTTACTTGTTAGGGCCTCCGCTACATCAGTTGGTATCAGAGCCGAAACCTGGTATCGATTTACCCTCTCTTTTTTTTCGTTCATCTTCATCGCTTCCATATCATGTCAATTGCATTACTTGATTTTTTCTGGCCCTTTTCTGAATCTCAATCCCACACTCCTCAACCCATTGTCGATTGGAGTAAACCGCCAGTCTATGATGAAGAATTGATGGTCGATTCTGGAATCACTACTCATTACATGGATCCATTTGATCTTCCCCCTCCACAAACATCTTCTTCGTGTTTCATTAAAAAGCATATACTCCACGACTTTATGAAGACCTATTGGACCGATTGGATGGATGTCGTCACCCAAGTCAGCAAGTTCAAAACTCGACATGGATACGAAATTTTACAGATTCTAGCACTAAGGCCAAGTGGGAGGACATGTATCAAACATACTCTTTCTGCCTTACTTCAAATTCGAGGACGAATTTTTTCAAACCTGAGGAGAATGATGCAGGAGCAAGTTATATTGGTATTAAGATATAGTTTATTATATCTAGTTATTTTTAATTATATTGTAATTTTTTGAATTATAATTTATAGGGTAGTATTTTTATATTTAGAAGTAGATTTAGGCATTTAATTGATAGATTTAAGTCCTATTAGGTTACTATATAGATTAGGCTAGTTTGTAGGAATTTTTAACTTGTTTTCCAAGCTTTATAAGTCCTATAAATATAGGCTCCAATGTAATTTCGAATTTAGCTTTTAATTTTATGAAAATTGATATTGTCTTTAATCCAGTTTTCAGTATTACTTTGAATCAACGAAGATTGATGCCTAGATCGCAGTAGGTTTTGGATCTTAACGTGGTTTGGAAGATCAACGGTTGGCAGTCGTGCGCGATCTCAATGACGTTGGTATTTTCGTTACTTGCTAGGGCCTCCGCTACATCAGTTGGTATCAGAGCCGAAACCTGGTATCGATTTACCCTCTCATTTTTTTCGTTCATCTTCATCACTTCCATATCATGTCAATTGCATTACTTGATTTTTTTTGGCCCTTTTCTGAATCTCAATCCCACACTCCTCAACCCATTGTCGATTGGAGTAAACCGCCAGTCTATGATGAAGAATTGATGGTCGATTCTGGAATCACTACTCATTACATGGATCCATTTGATCTTCCCCCTCCACAAACATCTTCTTCGTGTTTCATTAAAAAGCTTATACTCCACGACTTTATAAAGACCTATTGGACTGATTGGATGGATGTCGTCACCCAAGTCAGCAAGTTCAAAACTCGACATGGATACGAAATTTTACAGATTCTAGCACTAAGGCCAAGTGGGAGGACATGTATCAAACATACTCTTTCTGCCTTACTTCAAATTCGAGGACGAATTTTTTCAAACCTGAGGAGAATGATGCAGGAGCAAGTTATATTGGTATTAAGATATAGTTTATTATATCTAGTTATTTTTAATTATATTGTAATTTTTTGAATTATAATTTATAGGGTAGTATTTTTATATTTAGAAGTAGATTTAGGCATTTAATTGATAGATTTAAGTCCTATTAGGTTACTATATAGGTTAGGCTAGTTTGTAGAAATTTTTAACTTGTTTTCCAAGCTTTATAAGTCCTATAAATATAGGCTCCAATGTCATTTCGAATTTAGCTTTTAATTTTATGAAAATTGATATTGTCTTTAATCCAGTTTTCAGTATTACTTTGAATCAACGAAGATTGATGCCTAGATCGCAGTAGGTTTTGGATCTTAACGTGGTTTGGAAGATCAACGGTTGGCAGTCGTGCGCGATCTCAATGACGTTGGTATTTTCGTTACTTGCTAGGGCCTCCGCTACATCAGTTGGTATCAGAGCCGAAACCTGGTATCGATTTACCCTCTCTATTTTTTCGTTCATCTTCATCATTTCTATATCATGTCAATTGAATTACTTGATTTTTTCTGGCCCTTTTCTGAATCTCAATCCCACACTCCTCAACCCATTGTCGATTGGAGTAAACCGCCGGTCTATGATGTAGAATTGATGGTCGATTGTAGAATCACTACTCATTACAAGGATCCATTTGATCTTCCCCCCTCCACAAACATCTTCTTCGTGTTTCATTAATAAGCTTTTACTCCACGACTTTATAAAGACCTATTGGACTGATTGGATGGATGTCGTCACCCAAGTCAGTAAGTTCAGAACTCGACTTGGATACAAAATTTTCGATTCTAGCGCCAAGACCAAGTGGGAGGACATGCATCAAACATACTCCTTCTGACCTACTTCAAATTCGAGGACGAATTTTTTCAAAGCTGAGGAGAATGATGTTGGAGCAAGTTAAATTGGTATTAAGATATAGTTTATTATATCTAGTTATTTTTAATTATATTGTAACTTTCGGAATTATACTTTATAGGGTAGTATTTTCATATTTAGAAGTAGATTTAGGCATTTAATTGATAGATTTAAGTCCTATTAGGTTACTATATAGGTTAGGCTAGTTTGTAAGAATTTTTAATTTGTTTCCCAAGCTTTATAAGTCCTATAATTATAGACTCTAATGTAATTTCGAATTTAGCTTTTAATTTTATGAAAATTAATATTGTCTTTATTACAGTTTTCGGTATTCCTTTGAATCAAAGAAGATTGATGCCTAGATCGCGGTAGGTTTTGGACCTTAACGTGGTTTGGAAGATCAACGGTCGGCAGTCGTACGCAATCTCATTGACGTTGGTATTATCGTTACTTGTTAGGGCCTCCGCTACATCAGTTGGTATCAGAGCCGAAACTTGGTATCGATTTACCCTCTGTTTTTATTTTCGTTCATCTTCATCACTTCCATATCATGTCAATTGCATTACTTGATTTTTTATGGCCCTTTTCTGAATCTCAATCCCACACTCCTCAACCCATTGTCGATTGGAGTAAACCGCCAGTCTATGATGAAGAATTGATGGTCGATTCTGGAAACACTACTCATTACATGGATCCACTTGATCTTCCCCCTCCACAAACATCTTCTTCGTGTTTCATTAACAAGCTTTTACTCCACGACTTTATAAAGACCTATTAGACTGATTGGATGGATGTCGTCACCCAAGTCAGGAAGTTCATAACTCGATATGGATACGAAATTTTACAGATTCTAGCGCCAAGGCCAAGTGGGAGGACATGCATCAAACATACTCTTTCTGCGCTACTTCAAATTCGAGGACAAATTTTTTCAAAGCTGAGGAGAATGAAGCAGGAGCAAGTTAAATTGGTATTAAGATATAGTTTGTTATTGTTAGGCCTACATTTTTAGTCAACTTGTTCACAACTTACATATATCATCTTGATACTTACAACTTGAGTTCTCCTACTGCACCTTGACATTTTTTGCAGGTTGAATTACTGTTACGTTACAACCTATTTTTTAGGAAGTATGTCAACAGATAAAAGAGACTGAGTCAACAAAACGTTCCTTCATCAAAACAAAGCCAGCAAGGGATCCTTATCTCTTCAACCAACATTGTGGCGAGAATACCTCAACAACTTTAACCAATTTCCTATATTCTAGGCCTATTGTTTCTTTGTATTTGAGGTATAAAAAGGGAGGAACACATGTATTTTACACACACACTCTCATTAGTTTAAGCTCCCTAGTATACGCTCTTAGTCTTGTATTCAACCTGATTAATAAATCATTTGGTCAAGGCAGGTTCCCTAAAACCTCCCGGGGTTTTGTGCCGGCGAACAAGTTGTTCAAGGGCTTTCCCTAGTTAACAAAACTCTCTGTGTTCATTTCTATAATATCTTGTAATCATTGTACCCAGATTCAACCTTTTTTGTCATCTTTCTTATCACTAGTTTCCCCTGTTGAAATTTGACCAAAACAATTTGGCGCCATCCGTGGGACTACTTTGATTATTTATATAGAAATGGCCAATCCATCGTCTGGTAGTCTTGGTGAGAAGAACCAGCCGCTTCCTAGCTCTGGTATCTCAGGCAACCCGTCTTCAAATCCGGAAGCTGCCAATATGGAGCTAATGTCTAACATGGTCACGATATTGAAAAAAGTGACTGACCAGTTGGATGCTCAAGAACATACAAACACTATGATACTCAATGCCATTGATTCCATGCGTAAAGGAAAGCAAACTGAGACTCAAACATCTACTCCATTTTCACCTTTGCATCCTAGATCTTTGTTTGGTGCAGGAACAGGACCAAGCCATGTTGGAGATATCCCTATGTCTAGTACCTTACCAGCAGAAAGTACAATCATGACGTCAATTCCAACCTCGCGGCCACGGTTCAACTTTACAACTAGCCAACCTGTGTTGACGTCTTGCTATACCTATCCGCACCCTCGATGGGGCAAACAGGAGTTTCTATAATACTTTTGATACTTCGCATCCCAATTTAATAACAATTCTCTTTTGCGAGAGTCAACTTATTAGGGAAATGCAAACCATAAAAGAATTGCTTCGAGGTGTGCCTGGAGTCAACTTACCTCCTCACCAAGTTTCCCCAACTTGCTACAACGAATCCCGATTTGTTCCAGCCATAGCTAATGTGGAAATCCCAAAGAAATTTTCAGTCCCTCATATGAAGAAGTATGATGGAAGTACTGATCCAGCAGAACATGTGTTGCTGTATCAAGAATCAATGGATATTATAAGTATCCCCCCTGTTTTTAAAGAAGCATGTTTTTGGGGCTTTGGCTCAACTCTATCGGGACCAGCTTTAAAATGGCTAACAGGACTTCCTCTTAACTCTATTTCTTCCTATGCTCAACTTGTCGCATGTTCACTAATCAATTTTCATGCAACGGGCGTTCGACAAGTTGACCGGCGACCTTACTGAATTGTGCAAAGCCTAATGAGAGTCTTAAGGAATATTTGCACAGGTTTAATAAAGAAGCGGTGACCATACCCAATCTGGATATGTCCACGGCTACGGAAGCATTCCGTATTGGCACGAAAAAGAACTCTCTATTTTATAATGAGTGGTGATGACACTGCCAAACAACTTGAAGAAATAAGGACCGAGCCTTACGATTCATCGATTGGAGGAGGACAGTCTAGCAATGGAAAAGTCAATTGGAAGGACCCTCTATTTGAGCCATCGGACGAAAATCAGATTCCCATCATTATAAGTCTAGCAGGGCAAACCCCTGTTAAATCGAATCTTCTAAAGTTCATTTTGTAGATGATGATCAAGATGGAGATGATAATGACTACCCTAGAATTTCGACTATTGCTTTTCGTGGATATTGCAGAGTCCTTTGCGCCATGGAGAATCTTGGAGATAAAGCAAGATGGCCTAAGAAAATGACAAGCCCACAACTTGGAAGGATAAGTCCAAGTGGTGTGCATTTCATGAGGAATTCGGGCATACTACGAAAATTGTTTCGCCTTGAGGAAGGAGATTGCTCATCTATTGTCAAAGGGACTCCTCAAGGATCGTTGGGTAAGAAGAGGGTCAGAAGTGAATCCAAAGAACCTGATTCTGTGGAGCAGTCCAGACCCGAGAAAGTTGTACCTCCTCCAGCCACCAAGGTAGTAAATGTTATTTCAGGTGGATCCCATATTTGTGGTACAACTTATTCTGCAGCCAAGCGTCATGCCAAGAGCTCTAAGGAGGATCAGTCAGAACTGCCCTCAAGATGCCGCGACTTCACAGAAGGTCAAGTTATCTCCTTCGAAGATGAGGATAAGGATAACACGCTGGACCCCCATCATGATGGTCTAGTTGTCCAAGTACAGATCGCTAATTGTATGGTCAAGAGAATCCTGATTGATGGTGGTAGCTCTGTTAATATAATCTTTACCCACGCTCTGCAAGAGATGGGCATTCCTTTATCAGAAGTTGTGAGGAATTCATCCGTACTAGTAGGGTTCAGTGGCGAAGTAAAACAAACAGTTGGAGAAATCAAGTTGCCTCTCTATCTGGAAGGTATGAATTCTATGGAAAGGTTCTGTGTAATCGAATGTTCTTCTTCGTACAATGTCATTTTAGGTAGGCCGTGGATCCACAACATGAAAGCCGTACCGTCAACTTATCACCAGTGTGTCAAGTTCCCAACACCTTGGGGTGTAGCCAAGTTGAAGGGCAATCAGCAGCTTTCTAAAGAGTGCTACAAGGTCAATATGAAGGCAAGTTCAGTCCCTCGACCTGCATAGCAATTAAAGAAAAAGGTCCAGGATGTTATTGAAACAGTGGAGCACGATACGAAGAGTGTTTCCGTTGATGAATCAAATCCTGAGGCCCAAGTACAAGTTGGAACAGATCTTCCAACCGAAGTTGAGGAAGAGCTGATCGAGTTTTTGAAAAGTCAGAAATGCTGTTTTGCATGGAAGCATGAAGATATGACAGGAATAAGCAAGGACGTCATTACTCACAAGTTAAATATTGATCCAACTATTCGTCCTGTCCACCAGAAAAGGAGAAAGTTTGCCCATGAACGCAACCAGATTATAAAAGATGAAGTTGAAAGACTTTTGAGAGCCAAGATGATCAAGGAAGTTCAATATCCAAGATGGCTGGCCAATGTTGTGGTGGTAGAGAAGAAGAATGGCAAGTGGCGAGTATGCGTGGACTTCACGGACTTGAACAAGGCCTGCCCAAAAGATCCATTTCCTCTTCCTCATATTGATTCTCTAGTCGATGAGACAGCTAGCCATGATATCTTGACGTTCATGGACGCATCCTCAGGATTTCAGCAAATTCAAATGGAGCCCTCAGACCAAGAAGATACGGCCTTTATGACTCCTGAAGGTATATATTGTTATATTGCTATGCCATTTGGTCTTAAAAATACAGGGGCAACTTATCAAAGACTGGTAAACAAGATGTTCAAAGATCAACTTGGCAAGACGATGGAAGTCTACATAGATGATATGGTAGTAAAGTCCAAGCATATTGAAGATCACGTGGAGCATCTTGCTGAGGCATTCAACATCTTGAAAGCTTTCAACATGAAGCTCAATCCAGCGAAGTGCAACTTCGGTGTTAAAGCAGGGAAGTTCTTGGGCCATATGGTGACTAAGAGAGGAATTGAAGCCAGTCCTGAACAAATCAAAGCTATTCTCAACTTGGAATCTCCCAAGAATGTTAAAGACGTCCAAAGGTTAACCGGTAGAGTAGTTGCCTTAAATAGATTTATATCTAAATCATCGATAAGTGCAGGTTATTCTATGAAGTGTTAAGAAAGAATAAACTATTCCAATGGACTGATCAACATGAGGTAGCCTTCAAACAACTTAAGGAATACTTGATGACGTCACCCCTACTTGTCAAACCAGAACGTGGTGAGCGCCTCTACTTGTATTTAGCCGTATCTGAGAATGCAGTTAGTGCGGTGTTAGTGAAAGAAATTCAAGGTGAACAGATCCCGTGTATTATGTAAGTAAGTCTCTACTAGATGCTGAAACAAGGTACTCTCATCTTGAAAAGTTAATTTTAGCTTTAACTACTGCCGCTACAAAATTGCGTCATTATTTTGAAACACATTCCATTACTGTTAGAACTAATTATCCTATAAGAAGTGTGTTGAGAACTCCAGAAATGTCAGGAAGATTAGCCAAGTGGTCGGTCAAGTTGAGCACATATGACATTTCATATGAGCCCAGAACAGCTATCAAATCTCAAGCTCTAGCTGATTTCGTAGCAGATTTTAGTCCAAGTCTGCAACCTGAGGTAGAACAAGAGGTACAACAGCTCGAAGGTAAAACAACTCCTAGATTTTGGACACTTTATACAGATGGAGCTTCAAATTCCAAAGGAATTGGCTTAGGAATTGTTCTGAAGTCCCCCCAAGGTGATATCATACCTCAAGCTGTATCCTGTGAATTTAATGCGACGAATAATGAAGCTGAGTATGAGGCTTTAATCATGGGTTTAACTACTGCTTTAAGTTTAAATATTACTCATATAAATGTATATGTTGATTCTCAATTGCTCGCTAACCATTTCAATGGCAGCTACATGGCTAAGCATTCCAAAATGACTCTATATCTTCAACATGTTAAAGCTTTGGCTTCAAAATTTCTGTCATTCTCATTGGAGCAGGTCCCTAGAGAAGAGAATACAGAAGCAGATGCACTGGCCAACTTGGGTTCAACTTGCAAATCTATGTTGCATACTAACATTCCTATTATTTATGTTAAGTACCCTGCTATAGACCAAGTGGAAGAAACTCAAGAAGTGACTCAGTCTAATGGGGCACAAGTTACAAGTCCATCTTGGACCCAACCTATAATTGAATTCCTTCAACTTGGAACTATACCACCTAATGTTAAGAATGCTAGATCCTTTAAAATGCGCACTTCAACTTTTGTTTTAATAGATAATGTCTTGTTCAAGAAATCTTTCGCAGGACACTATTTGAGATGTATTGACAATGAACAAGTTGAACTCGCACTACAACAAAAAAGGCTTTTAACAACGTTTTAAAAACGTTGTAATAGGGCAAAGACAACGTTTTTCAAAACGTTGTATAATCCAAAGTTGTCGTAGGGTCCAGTTTTAGACAACGTTTTTAAAACGTTGTCTTAGGTCTAAGACAACGTTTTTGAAAAACGTTGTCTTAGGTCTAAGACAACGTTTTAAAAACGTTGTGTTAGACCTAAGACAACGTTTTAAAAACGTTGTGTTAGACCAAAGACAACGTTTTAAAAACGTTGTGTTAGACCAAAGACAACGTTTTAAAAACGTTGTCTTAGGTCTAAGACAACATTTTTAAAACGTTGTCTTAGACCTAAGACAACGTTTTTCAAAAACGTTGTCGTAGATATATAACAACGTTTTTTAAAAAACGTTGTCAATGTTTTTTTTTTTTTCCTGAGTAACCTATCATGTTCTTCCCATTCCTGTCCCCGCACATCCACATCACATCCACAAAATTACAAAATTGAAGTTGGCAAAAAAAAGTTTTTGTATACAGAAGCGACAACGTAATTCCATACATAAGCGCACAATATGATGCAAAACTCAACCATTAGCAATGGGTACGCTAATGTACTTGATAAGAGATCTGTAACATTCATTTTACAACATTCCAGTTTAACCTATCTTGCAAAGGAGATGTATACAATGGAAAAGAATTTGAGAAAGAATAAACAAAAAGAAGGAACAAAGAATTAATACTCAGAGAAGTAGACTTCTTGTCGGCCAAATTCATTCTGCTCCCATTCAAGGTACGTACTCTCCCTTGATAATGTTCAAAGAACTGGATTTCCTGCAACTCCTCGAGATATCTCAAGCAATACGTTTTGTCCAAGCTTTGAGGGAAAACCTGTCAGAGAAAAAAATCATCTTAAAAAAATATAGAAGAAAAAATTGAATCTCAATTATAATGAATCTTAGCAAAAGAGTAATTCCAAACACAGCAATTCAAACTTTTAAAATTGTTATTATTTATAATCACAAAATGAAAAATGTTGTAATCGTAATGCACAAACATCAGGTGTGCTGTTATAACTTGTTTGAAGACAAAAGGTGACATGTTTAAAAGTACATGCTTAACATGTGCCCTAAGCTAACCACTCGCGTAAACAAACTAAAGTAAAAGTATTCAGCAACACAAGAATAAAACAGGAAAGGCTTCTCAGATACTAGCCACTTGACAGAAGGCTAAGTAATATACAATGTTAAAGAAAGACCTTACAAAACAGCAAAGAGATTCTCCACATCAAGAATCAAATAAAATCAAAGAGTCAGCAAATGAATCTATGAAACAACTATGTCATGTAGCATATTAGACATAATTCTCATTACAACACTATGCTTACTTCATGGATTTTTGGAAGAAAAGAAATATTTAAGTGTCATCTTCATCTCCATCTTAAGATGATTTTTTTTGTTCTTTTTTTGGCTCAGCCTTATACATTTCATAACAATCTATTCAACAAAGATTGTGAGGTTCCATCTAAAATAGGTAACCACATGTAAAGATATCTCTCCTGTCAATGACTAGTAGGCCTGTGGCACTCTATTAAACTCCATAACTGTACAATTGATGATTGGCTCAGGCTTGGCCCTAACAATGACTCAACCAACCTTTTTGGAAAACAGATGAGTTTTGGTGAAACATGCTTTTTAAGTGGCAAGCCTTCAGTTAAAAAAGAATAAAGTTTGGTCAATAACGAACACTAACCATCTGGTTTGTTGATACCCATACCAAATGCCACCTGTAAAAGAAATAAAGCCACCAAAATTATGAACAGGAAGTATAAAGTTAAATGAAAGAATATTCAGCATACATACCGTACCAACAATGACCTGCAACTTGCTATTGCTCCACCTGTCTTAAGAAATACGCATTAGTCTCCAAAATGAAAATTTTATGAGAAGGTACATAAAGCTCATGTAATCCAGAAGAATAGAGGAATGAACCAGTTCCAAGACTACTCCTCTTAACGCGTCATAACAAAGTCTACTAGAACTCCCAACTACATGAATCAGCTAGAATTTGTTGTCTGATACGAAGTTCTACTTGATCAAGGTTCAAGCCTTATGTTCAAACATATGGTAAGTATCTCATTCCATATCTTAGTCTCTTCATTCCCCAACCATTACTGCTAGCGCAAAATACTTCACATTAACACAGGTATTGCACTTTGCAGAGAATTCTTGGTCAATTAAGATAAATTATGTGAATGTATATCTATTAATACTACTTCAACCGGCTCAAATAATCTCAACCATAGATTGAACAACCACTTTGGCATGTTGAATAAGGTTAGAAGAACAAAGACATTTGCTTACCAATAGAATATGCAAGACAAACAAGGATAATCCGTAGATCCCATATGTTGTGTAGAAGTTAAATCCTGTGAGGCAGTCATAACTACTGAAAGTTTAGGTCCCTATGAAGTAGAGAGAAGAAAGAAGATAAATAGAATGTATGTTTAATCCTACATAGAACATATTCACATGCTCTTTTGGTAACTTGGCTCTAAAGTGAAGTCTTTAAGCTTCACCAATTCTTTCCTTCAAGCTAGTTGGTAACAACTTGGGCCCATTAATACCCAATAGATAAGAGGATATATAGTTGCTATACTAGGTGCTAGTACTTGTATGTAGTCCATTTCTATTAAGGTGTACCAGTATGTTTTCTTAGGTTGTACTCCCTCCCTCTTACTTGAGTCCCTGTCCAAAAGTTGAATTATTACTCTTGATAAAGATCATGATTACAAAATACAAGCACGTCCAACTCGTAGATCAAATATACAAGGGGCAAAGTTAGAACATCATGCAACATCTAAAATTCATTTCTAAAAGCAAATTCTCGTGAGGCATCTTAACAAGGAAAGATGGGCTCCAAATTGAAAGGATGGAAATTATCCTAGAGAAAATCTCCTTAATCTGCATGCTATTTTGCCACTTTAAATGCTTTTCACTAGCTAGTAGACAACCTGTTACATGCTTTCCACATTCTTCTGGACTGCATGTTACTAACCTATAGTAACAAGAAGCACCACAGCAATCAGCATTCAGAACAATCTATGAAGATCAAAATTAGACTATTAACACAACTTACTCAAACTGTGTTGTGTCCATGCTCATAACAAGCTCAAATATTTCTTCGCAGCTAGCCTCCACAATGCCCACAGCCTTCATTGCCTTACTACAGCTCTTTGGCTGCATAGAAAGAAATATATATTTTTTATGCTGAGACAACCGAAACTAAATCATGCTAAGAGATGCATAATAATCAAAGTGATTGCATACAAGAAAATCAACTTCAAGAAGTTGTTTAAAGATGCTAAGTCCTGAAAAAATCCATAAAAGAAATATCATTAACACAGTTTGTCAAACTAGTATTGCAGAGTTCACATCATTTTCCCATTTAAATATGTGCAGGTTGTTGTACCCTCTGTTGAATAGTCAGACAATACAAGCATGTTACTAACCATTTTTGCATTGAAGAAGACGCCAATATTTTCTAGAAAAAGCCTGATTGGCATTCTGATTGGCATTGATGAATCAAACTCACCAACTTTTTCAAATTGTTTAACGCGATCTTTGATCTGAGCAACTGTCAATGGAGGCTTGTCTGCATTTACATCTGATAATTCATGCATTCACAGCTTCAAAGGTATTATTTTTTTAACAGGTATTCTCCAGTGTTATCATTATACTGATAACTCGAAGCATGGATACTCAATTACAGTACACTATAAGAAATATATTTGATTACAGAGAAAGATATGAAGAGTCAAACAGGATACATGGTTGATGTAGCCACTATCTGATTTGTGTAAACAAGAATATAGACTCAGGCTAATGGAGAAGTTGAAGTAGCTACGATGAGAACTTCAACAGAGGCTAGACCGTACTCGTTGGTCTATGGTATGGAGGTCGTTCTAACAATCGAAATGTAAATTTAGTCACTGAGAGTAGTACTAGAGGTTGGCTTGCCTCAAATATAATTGATTCTCCCAAAATAAGTTAAAAATTAGGGCATAATTTTGCAAGCAAGGTAGGGCACAAATCAGGGAAGGAGAGAGAGATAGAAAGTGAGGGAGCGAGAGAGATGCTTACCACGGAATTCTGACCACGCATAGTAGCTAGCAACCAAAATCACAAACAGAGAGAAGGAGAGGGAGCGTGTAATAGCTTGGTGGGAATGAGAGAACGAGAGGGAGCGAGAGAAAGAGATGTTTCCAATCCACCTGCTACGTCCAAAACCCTGCTTCTCAAAAGTCGAAAAAGCCTGTGTTGAGCTCTTACTCCCGAATCAGGTTGTTGCTGGCCTGGTAAGGTATAGAGAGAGATGAAAGGGGTTAAAAGACGAGAAGGGTTCCATTTTCTCTCTTCAGTTCTCTACTCTGTTCGTCGTGTCTATGTAGTATGCGATCGATGAATTGGGGATTTTGACCTGTGTGGTTTTAATATTTAAACAGACCGCGCAAAAAGGCTACAGGCGGGAGAGGGAAAACGGTGAACATTTCGTTGGTTTACACAACGTTTATGAAAAACGTTGTTAAAAGTAAATTTTAGACAACGTTTTTAAAAAAACGTTGTTAAAAAGGAATTTTAAACAACATTTTTTTAAAAACGTTGTCTAAAATTTACTTTTAACAACGTTTTTTAAGAAACGTTGTCTAAAATAAAAAACGTTGTTAAAAGTAAATTTTAGACAACATTTTTTTGGAAAACGTTGTCTAAAAGGGCATTTTAGACAACGTTTTTTAAAAAACGTTGTCTAAAATCCCTTTTAACAACATTTTTTAAAAAACGTTGTCTAAACTGCCCTTTTAACAACGTTTTTTAAAAAACGTTGTGCAAAAAACGTTGTTAAAACCCATTTTTGTTGTAGTGTCGTGCTGAAGGAGATCCATGAGGGAACGTGTGGAAATCATTCCGGTGGAAAGGCACTGGCATCAAAGGCCCTCAGGACTGGTTATTACTGGCCAACAATGCGTCAGGATGCCATGAGCTACGTACAAAAATGTGACGCCTGCCAAAGGCACAGTAACATCTTGCATCAACCTGCTGAACCTCTACATTCTATTGTTTCATCTTGGCCCTTCATGAAATGGGGCATGGATATTGTGGGCAAGTTGCCTAAGGCTCCTGGAGGCAAAGTGTTCATGTTAGCAATGACCGACTATTTCTCAAAATGGATCGAGGCAGAGGCCTATGTGCAAGTAAGAGACAAAGAGGTAATTTCATTTTTAAAGAAGAATATTATTAGCAGGTTCGGTGTACCATCAGAGATCATATGTGATAATGGATCCCAATTCATAAGTAAAAAGACTGGAGATTTTTGTGCTCGTTGGGGCATCAAGCTGATCACATCCACACCAGTCCATCCTCAAGCTAATGGTCAAGCTGAGTCAAGCAACAAGTTGATTATCAACAACTTGAAGAAACGCCTAGATCAAAAGAAAGGAAAGTGGGCTGAAGAATTACCACTTGTACTTTGGGCGCACGAACAACTACAAAAGGAGCCACAGGTAGAACTCCATATTCTTTGGTGTTTGGAGCGAAGGCTGTAATTCGGTCGAGGTAATCCCAACAGCGAGGTATGGTTTGTTAACTCAAGATGAAAATAACATCTTGTTAACCCAAGATCTAGATACAATTGATGAGATCAGGGATTTAGCCAAGATAAGGATGGCAGCCTATCAACAACGGATTGCTAGATCCTACAACAAGAATGTCAGAATAAGAAGGTTCCAGGTTGGTGATTTAGTTTTGAGAAAAGTATTTCAAAATACCAGAAGGCGAATGCGGTAAATTGGCTCCCAAGTGGGAGGGACCATATCTCATTGATGCTGAAGCTGGCAAAGGTGCATACTGGTTGTCGACCCCAAGTGGAGACAGGATTCCTAGGAGTTGGAATGCCATTCATTTAAAGCTCTATTTTATGTAAATCAAGTAGTTAACAACTAGACTTATCAGGTATGAGTTAATTTATGTCAAGATTCATTTATGTATTTCAAAATCTTAATTTTATTCAAAACCCTTACTAACTTAAGCATCGGAGGGGTGTTGGCTATGCTAACACCCAACCCTAACATGAATTTGTTTTGCGAGGTATATAAGCGGAGTAGGCTCAACATGTTAACACGCCAGTACGGTTCCAACATGTTGAGACCTAAACTGGAGCAGGTTGAACATGTTAACACGCCAGTACGGCTCCAACATGTTCAGTCCTGAGATGAAGAAGTCCAACATGTGAACACGCCAGTACGGCTCCAACATGTTGTGACTTTAGCAGGAGAGGGATGGAACATGTTGACACGCCAGGACGGCTGATACTTGTTCTATCTCTTCAAACGACTTACCTCTAATCAAAGGTACATTTTGGTTAAAAGATTTACATCTTTTCTAAAGAGTTAAGGTTTCTACACCTTCGCCCGTGCGCACGATTTCACATCTATTCAAGATGTGACTATTGGTTGTAACATTAACATGTTACCTATTGTTTAAATCAATAAACATTTTTATCTACTAAGACAAGCGAGTGTTTCTAAAAGAAACCTGGATTGCTTCAGTAAAGGTTCAGAATATTCCCAAGATTAGTGGATGAGTTGGTTAAGCCAACAAATCCTATCAACCTATGAAAAGCGTGGAGTACTAGACCAACCTAGTACCCCTAAATAGATTGTTTGCGCTCTTATGAGCAGATTACATGACCAAACGAATAAAAAGCATAAATTGTTTGTGTTACCCTCCAAATCCCCTAAAATATTCAAACTTTGTCAACATTTTGGCCTACTGCCGTCGGTGTTACGTCTGTTTCCTTTTCTTGATTGTCGCCTTCAATTTGTTTCCCCACCATGCGGCACTTTGTTGGCATCCTCAATCAACTCTTCCAAGGCCGGAGAATTTACCTCCTCGCATCCACCGGTTCACCGATGAAATCCTCCAAGGTCTTTCTTTCTTCCTCGAGGTCCCGGTGCACGGCGTGTCCACTCTTCATTTCCTCCATCATCGAATCCCGGTCTCGAGCAGCGCCTTGGTGGCATTAAATTTGAAATCCTCTCGAGCAGCTTCAAGCTCCTTGATGTGAGCCTCGTTCTCTGTCAACCTTTCAGCACAAGCATCCGCCAATTCCTTCCTTAACTTCACTATTTCATTTCTCTGCATTTTAACTTCCTTATTCAACTTGCTTATCTCTCCAGCACTCACTTTCACCTCCTTTCGTGCCTCTTCGGCCTCAACACTACTCCTAGCCGCTTTGATCTTCAGAATGGCAACTTGATCCATGATAGGAGTCATTATGCCCGAGAGCTGTGTAAGAGAGAGTATTAGTACTTCATAAAAATCCTTTGGTACATAGTTCAAGGTGTACACATTTTTACCTTATCCGCAAAGTCCTTCATTACCACAACAAACTTTTCCCTTGTTCTTTCACCATCCAGAATATCGCTTGCGTCAGTATCTTCAGATTCCACCAGCTTCCTTTTCTTTGATTCTTCTTTATTCTTGAGAGAGTGGAAGCCATGGATACGGAGGAAGCTTGTTGTCCTTCCGTGAAGACCTTCTTGCCTTAGCTCCGGCAAGCAAGTCGGCGGTCTTGACGAGTGCTTTAGAACAGTAGTTCTTTGTAATAAGAAGACAAGGAGTTAAGAAAACTTGGAGAAACAGAGCAGTTGATGGGCAAGAACTTAGACCAAACCGTGGACATCTTGATAGGCTTAACTGAGTCTCTTCTTCAATTTTTCCGGGAGAACAAAACAGGGAATGCCTTAAAAGACCGAGGGGGGTCTAATTCAAAAATTTTCTTCACGTTAGTCTCAGTATCGCTTGTTCGGGAACGAACACTGAGTTTGGCAACTTCTACAAAGGAAATTCAAGGTGTTAAGGATTAAGATGTATAGAAAACTTTTGTAAATGAGTAAAGTCAGAGGAAAAATTCCCTCTACCTTGAGACCTCCATTTTTGAATTACACCAGCCTCTTGACTCAGGCTGTCTTTCCTAACAAAGAAGAAACGATTTCTCCACCCCCGATCAGCAGGGTCATTGTTAGAGATCAAGATGGGCTCACCCCACTTTTACCCTAAAACAAAATCTTCCCAGGCCAAAACCTCTTATCTCGTAGTGTAAGCAAACTCCTCTAAATCTCTGACCAAACCTATTTCATCCCGCAGTCTAACTAGGGATTGAAGGCATCGCCAACCCTGTGGCATGAGTTGGGCGTAATTTAGCTTCGTAGAAGCAAAAAACCTGGTGATTATGACAGGGAGTGGGAATTTAAGGCCAATAGTGAAAGGGTATTCGGGAAGACATACCCACTCAGGGGAATAGCATTCAGAGGTAAGGGAAGGATGGGTGAATAGAACGGCTTCAGGGGGCAAGGCGTGGTTTTTCCTAACAACTTCCAGATCTGCTTCAGAAATTGAACATTTTTCTTTCTCGGGTTCTTTTAATAGATTCTGGGTCGAAAAACCCTCTGGTAAACCCTCTTCGCTTTCGATTATGCATATCTTCTTTTTTCCCATCTTTTTTCAACTTGAGAAAAATAGCAAACAAGGAATTGAGAAGAAGACGAGAGACTCACCGGAGTTGTGACTTGATTTTTCTTCTCCACACGGTCTTCACCGGTTTTCTCGGAAGGAAACCCTTTTGGTAAGCAAGGAGAGAGAGAGAGAGTTGGAGAAGGTTCGGTCGTTCACAAAGGAAGTTGCGGCGGTTGTACAATTTCAAAACATCGGTATAACCTTTTTCCGCCTTGAGAACACGCAAAAACCGTCCCATCGTTACCTTTTTGCATTTATAACCGCCGTACGTTGTCAGTTGCTTTTTTGGCAAACTTTTTAAATTTTTTGTCTCTTTATATTCTTTTGAAAAAAAATTTGAAAAGTTTGGGGGCAATTGTTAGGCCTACATTTTTAGTCAACTTGTTCACAACTTACATATATCATCTTGATACTTACAACTTGAGTTCTCCTACTGCACCTTGACATTTTTTGCAGGTTGAATTACTGTTACGTTACAACCTATTTTTTAGGAAGTATGTCAACAGATAAAAGAGACTGAGTCAACAAAACGTTCCTTCATCAAAACAAAGCCAGCAAGGGATCCTTATCTCTTCAACCAACATTGTGGCGAGAATACCTCAACAACTTTAACCAATTTCCTATATTCTAGGCCTATTGTTTCTTTGTATTTGAGGTATAAAAAGGGAGGAACACATGTATTTTACACACACACTCTCATTAGTTTAAGCTCCCTAGTATACGCTCTTAGTCTTGTATTCAACCTGATTAATAAATCATTTGGTCAAGGCAGGTTCCCTAAAACCTCCCGGGGTTTTGTGCCGGCGAACAAGTTGTTCAAGGGCTTTCCCTAGTTAACAAAACTCTCTGTGTTCATTTCTATAATATCTTGTAATCATTGTACCCAGATTCAACCTTTTTTGTCATCTTTCTTATCACTAGTTTCCCCTGTTGAAATTTGACCAAAACAGTTATATCTAGTTATTTTTAATTATATTGTAATTTTCAGAATTATAATTTATAGGGTAGTATTTTTATATTTAGAAATAGATTTAGGCATTTAATTGATAGATTTAAGTCCTATTAGGTTATTATATAGGTTAGGCTAGTTTGTAGGAATTATTAACTTGTTTCCCAAGCTTTATAAGTCCTATAAATATAGGCTCCAATGTAATTTCAAATTTAGCTTTTAATTTTATGAAAATTGATATTGTCTTTATTCCAGTTTTCGGTATTCCTTTGAATCAACGAAGATTGATGCCTAGTTCGCTGTAGGTTTTGGACCTTAACGTGGTTTGGAAGATCAACGGTCGGCAGTCGTGCGCGATCTCAACGACGTTGGTATTATCGTTACTTGTTAAGGCCTCCGCTACATCAGTTGGTATTAGAGCAGAAACCTGGTATTGATTTACCCTCTCTTTTTTTTTTGTTCATCTTCATCACTTCCATATTATGTCAATTGCGTTACTTGATTTTTTCTGGCCCTTTTCTGAATCTCAATCCCACACTCCTCAACCCATTGTCGATTGGAGTAAACCGCCAGTCTATGATGAAGAATTGATGGTCGATTCTAGAATCACTACTCATTACATGGATCTATTTGATCTTCCCCCTCCATAAACATCTTCTTCGTGTTTCATTAACAAGCTTTTACTCCACAACTTTATAAAGACCTATTGGACTGATTGGATGGAAGTCGTCACCCAAGTCAGCAAGTTCAGAACTCGAGATGGATACGAAATTTTACAGATTCTAACGCCAAGGCCAAGTAGGAGGACATGCATCAAACATACGCTTTCTGCCCTACTTCAAATTCGAGGACGAATTTTTTCAAAGCTCAGGAGAATGATGCAGGAGCAAATTAAATTGGTATTAAGATATAGTTTATTATATCTAGTTATTCTTAATTATATTGTAATTTTCGGAATTATAATTTATAGGGTAGTATTTTTATATTTATAAGTAGATTTAGGCATTTAATTGATAGATCTAAGTCCTATTAGGTTACTATATAGGTTAGGCTAGTTTGTAGGAATTTTTAACTTGTTTCCCAAGCTTTATAAGTCCTATAAATATATGCTCCAGTGTAATTTCGAATTTAGCTTTTAATTTTATGAAAATTAATATTGTCTTTATTCCAGTTTTCGGTATTCCTTTGAATCAACGAAGAATGATGCCTAGATCGCGGTAGGTTTTGGACCTTAACGTGGTTTGGAAGATCAACGGTCGGCAGTCGTGTGCAATCTCAACGACGTTGGTATTATCGTTACTTGTTAGGGCCTCCGCTACATCAGTTGGTATCAGAGCCGAAACCTGGTATCGATTTACCCTCTCACTTTTTTCGTTCATCTTCATCACTTCCATATCAGGTCAATTGCATTACTTGATTTTTTCTGGCCCTTTTCTGAATCTCAATCTCACACTCCTCAACACATTGTCGATTGGAGTAAACCACCAGTCTATGATGAAGAATTGATGGTCGATTCTAGAATCACTTCTCATTACATGGATCCATTTGATCTTCCCCCTCCACAAACATCTTCTCGTGTTTCCTTAACAAGATTTTACTCCACGACTTTATAAAGACCGATTGGACTGATTGGATGGGTGTCGTCACCCAAGTCAGCAAGTTCAGAACTCGACATGGATACAAAATTTTACAGATTCTAGCACCAAGACCAAGTGGGAGGACATGCATCAAACATACTCTATCTGCCCTACTTCAAATTCAAGGACGAATTTTTTCAAAGCTAAGAAGAATGATGCAGGAGCAAGTTAAATTGGTATTAAGATATAGTTTATTATATCTAGTTATTTTTAATTATATTGTAATTTTCGGAATTATAATTTATAGGGTAGTATTTTTATATTTAGAAGTAGATTTAGGCATTTAATTGATATATTTAAGTCCTATTAGGTTACTATATAGGTTAGGCTTGTTTGTAGGAATTTTTAACTTGTGGGGAAGTCCTATAAATATATGCTCCAATGTAATTTCGAATTTGGCTTTTAATTTTATGAAAATTAATATTGTCTTTATTCCAATTTTTGGTATTCCTTTGAATCAACGAAGATTGATGCCTAGATCGCGGTAGGTTTTGGACCTTAACATGGTTTGGAAGATCAACGGTCGGCAGTCGTGCGCGATCTCAACGACGTTGGTATTATCGTTACTTGTTAGGGCCTCCGCTACATCAGTTGGTATCAGAGCCGAAACCTGGTATCGATTTACCCTCTCTCTTTTTTTCGTTCATCTTCATCACTTCCATATCATGTCAATTGCATTACTTGATTTTTTCTGGCCCTTTTCTGAATCTCAATCCCATACTCCTCAACCCATTGTCGATTGGAGTAAACCGCCAGTCTATGATGAGGAATTGATGGTCGATTCTGGAATCACTACTCATTACATGGATCCATTTGATCTTCCCCTCCACAAACATCTTCTTCGTGTTTCATTAAGAAGCTTTTACTCCACGACTTTATAAAGACCTATTGGACTGATTGGATGGATGTCGTCACCCAAGTCAGCAAGTTCAGAACTCGACATGGATACGAAATTTTACAGATTCTAGTGCCAAGGCCAAGTGGGAGGACATGCATCAAACATACTCTTTCTGCCCTACTTCAAATTCGAGGAAATTTTTTTTCAAAGCTGAGGAGAATGATGTAGGAGCAAGTTAAATTGGTATTAAGATATAGTTTATTATATCTAGTTATTTTTTAATTATATTGTAATTTTTGGAATTGTAATTTATAGGGTAGTATTTTTATATTTAGAAGTAGATTTAGGCATTTAATTGATAGATTTAAGTCCTATTAGGTTACTATATAGGTTAGGCTAGTTTATAGGAATTTTTAACTTCTTTCCCAAGCTTTATAAGTGCTACAGATATAGTCTCCAACGTAATTTCGAATTTAGCTTTTAATTTTATGAAAATTAATATTGTCTTTATTCCAGTTTTCGGTATTCTTTTGAATCAACGAAGATTGATGCCTAGATCGCGGTAGGTTTTGGAATTTAACGTGGTTTGGAAGATCAACGGTCGGTAGTCGTACGTGATCTCAACGACGTTGGTATTATCGTTACTTGTTAAGGCCTTCGCTACATCAGTAGAATGGAAATCGCTGAAATTTCTTGAAAAATTCGACCGCAACTTTAAATGGGCGTAACTTTCGGCTCCGGTGGAGTTTTGGGGTCCACAATATATCAAATCGAAGGTCTTTTCAAGCTCTACAAAGTTCATTGGTGTCACCCATGATGCGTCAGTTTTAAGCCAAAAACACTGTTTAAGCTTAGTTTCGACCTCAAGTTTGTTGTTAATTTTTGGACGTTTTCGTAATTTTCTGTTTTGTTGCTTCTAGGGTTTTGGAACTTATAAACACGTTTTTTAGGGTTTGTTGGAGGCAGTTTTTGCCGTTTAATTAGATTGTTCTTTTCTCCCAATTTCCGGTATTCTTCGAATCAATGACGATTGATGCCCGAATCTCAGTAGGTTGTGATCTTCAACGAGTTTGGAAGATCAACGTACGGTAGTTTGTGCGCGAACTCAACGTCATTAGTGTTTATCTGATGCATTCTTACGTTTTCGCTACATCAAAAAAGGTGTGAAGGCTATGGCTTGTATGATTTTGGTGTACTTTGTTTCTAGGGGTAAGTTTATGATTTTGTTTATTAATAAAATTCTGAGAGTCCTGCCTCCCTTTCCTAAGAAAAAGAGTTAAAAAAATCAAGCAATTTCAGTGGACACTCTAACAAGTACTTTTTTAAATTGGTCATTAGATATCAAAATATGCAATACTCACACCTTTTTATCTTCTCTGTATCGTTCCAATTTTATCTTCAAGTCCACCACCAGAAAGTTTCAACATTAGAATCAGTTACTGTAAAATAAATTAAAAAATTGTCGTCCAAGGTAATCATACCTAAGCTTTGTTTTCGGCATTCATAAGTAAATCAAGAATGAACATGGATGATTTAAACAGGCCAACGTCCTTGTCCGTTGGAATGCAATTTTTCCAAAAAAAAAAAGGGGCAGAAATTTTATTTTATTTTTTTTCAAAGGACTCTCACGCGAAGGAGAAAATGTTTAGAGGTAAAAATATCATTAGCTTATGTGATAATGTGATAACAAAATTAATCAGAGTTTTTGAAAATAATTATATGGAAGCTAAAAGAGGTTCGAAAAGGAAAAAATTCAAAAATTTTGGAGTTCAGAATTTTTAAATATACACAACATCAATAGTTTTAAGGTCTCTAATAACAAATCGGATCCTCTATTCCAAAATGGTGTTTCATCTCCTATTCCAACCGTTGGATGTGCGCCACATGCGCATAAAAAATCACGGGGTAATTAATGTTGTTTATTCACATGCACATGTGGCACACATCCAACGGTTGGAATAGGAGATGAAATACCATTTTGGAATAGAGGATCCGATCTGCTCTAATAAGCTGTATCTAAAACCAATATATATATTATTCTTATCTATATGGCGGTTTTCTCAGGATAATTTACTAACAGCAAATACAAAAAGAGGCTAACAAATAGAGACAGACGCAAAAATTGTGTCTAATCAAAATGTTCATCTGCTAGGGTGATGCTCTAAAATCACTATATATTTTCTTACATAACGGTGGTTTTCTTGGAGTTACTTTACTATCAGTACGTAAATACAGAAACAGGCGAGCGAAATGCAAAAAATGTGTCCAGCCGAAATATCAATATGCTAACGAAATACTCTAAAATCACTATATATAGATAGTATTGCAAGCACCCAGTTGTTCATGATAATTGACAAATATGAATTTAATAAATTATGAAAGAAAGGACGCCCATTAAAAGACAAACTCATTTTAGAACGAAAAGAATCGTACTATTGTTTGGATCAACTCGAGACTTTGGATTGTCTGACTGAGATCCAAGAAAAGAAAGAGAAGCTGTACTAAGATGACAAATGTGTAGGAAATACTCCAAGAAGCACGAAACTTTGATCAATTTTCGGACCACAATCTCCTGATTAAGTCCCTCAACTCAACAGATTAAACCCATCGCTCGAGGAAAACAAAATTACAACAGTAAGTTCCTGGTAATAATAGCTTGCTATTGGGATCTTCATGAGTCGCCCATGCCTTATACTCTGCAAGGGCCTGGCTCACCCCACCAGGACCTACAAGCTAAATTTTTTCTCTAGACGCCAACTTATGCTTAAGGCAGCCATATCCCTATAAGCCATGCAAACAAGTATTTTCTCTGTTTACACTTAAAAGGCATTGATTGATATCACCGAGACAGAATATTTTTATTTGGCGATAAAGAATTTTTTATCTTCCATTTCTGTGATCTTTAATTTTATGGTGTTAGCTCCTTCGATTTTGCAATGTTAATACTCAGGTCAGTTGCTCCTTTTATGCAATGACCTGTCCCTTGATGATAGGATTCGAGCGGAAGGGCTAGGTGGTGCATTTTTTCAGCGGTTGATCCCGAACTCTAGTTTATGAGATTTAATTTTTACTAGTTTTGCACAAAGAGGCATAGAAGAACCTTCTCAACCTAACAAGATCAATCGGAGAATTAAGCTAGAAATCTTAACTTTATGCAGTTTCAGTGTTATACAACTTTGGATTGTTATGTTGAGATCCAATAAAGAAACAAAAGGGAATGGAGGTGTTCTGTTGATTTGAGCCAACTTGCGACTTTGGAATGTAAGGCTGAGATTCAATAGAAACAACTTGCGACTTTATGCTGTTCTTTCTCAAATAGGTTTATAAACTGCAATTATTTTCCCTTTGTCAGTAATATGGGTTTTGTCAGTGCTGTGCTTTCCCCTCTCCTCCTACTACTTGACCTCTGAGGCTGTTTTCAAGCTTGATGAAACAAAAAACTGAACCAACATAGATGAATTTAGATGATTGAAAGTTGTGATAAATGAATCTTGCACAGGAATTTAAGGTGAAACCCATCTTGATTATTGAATTGCGAATTGACTTTAATATACTAGTATTAATTTGATTGATGAAAACAACCGAGAATCGTGAATTGACTGTGATTTGAGTCTCCAACAAGTGCTTATTTAAATTGGTGATACCTTTGCAGTTGTGATTCGAAAACTCTTGCTCTGATATGATATGAAAATTTGAAATTCTCATTAGGACAAAAAAAAAAAAGAATGTTCACAAGGGAACAGAATATATCCACCATACCAATAAACGACACTAGTTAACAAGGGAAGCCAGTTCATCATTATTCAAGATCCGCATTTTCATCCAAAGATTCACCAGAAAGTAGAGAACATAGTTGAAGCTTAATTGACGAATGAATCCAAGTCTTCGAACAGTTTACGACGTGTATTAACTCATTTGATCTCGACTTGGCCTGCCCCTTGATGATAGGATTCGAGCAAAAAGGATTAGGTGGTGTATTTAACTAATCAGCAGTTGATGCTGAACTCTAGGTTCTACTGCTTTTGGGGTACAGGCAATGTCTGCTGTAGTGTTACAAAAAACACGAGTAATGCCTCAATATGAGGAGCCATGAGTTCTCCCAAGGAATCACATGATTATGGTTTTCCTTAAGGTTATAGGAGTTGCTTTAGTCATTTCTCCATACAACCCAATGGTAACTAGTGAAGACGGTCCCTCGGGCACTAACTCACTTTATCAGTGTCACATTCATCAAAACTCGATGATAGTTGACTGAAACAAGGTAAAAGAAAAAGAGAAATGACGTTCATTGTATCTTATACAATCTCCAGTGCACAAGAGTACAAGACCAATCAATGGAAGCATCTGCATTTGGGAATGACCTCTTTGATTTGGGCCAACTCGAGAGACTTTTTGTTGATCCAAAAAAGAAGAAAAAGGTGACGGTCCAATGAGGATGAACCCATAGGACACATTAGTGGAACCAGGTAGCACCAGCCCATTATCCTTCCACTGCAGGACAGGCCAGAAGATAGCTAGCCTGGAACCTGTCCATCGGATAAACACAATGTCCGATCACCTTAATGCCCCTACTTGGGTTACAAGCCCACGTTACCAAGCTCAGCAATTGAAGCCTTACTCAAACAGGTTTATAAACTGCAGTTATTTTCCCTTTGTCAGTAATATGGGTTTTGTCAGAGCTGTGCTTTCTTTTCTCCTCCTACTACATGACCTCAGAGGTTGTTTGCAAGATTGATGAAACAAAAAATTGAACCAACATTGCTACTTGGCTGCCTCTTTGCTACATCAAAAGTGCATTCATGACCTTTTAACCACTTATACAAAATTAGTAGCTTTTGTTTATGTTATGATCTGAATGTGCATGTTGTTTACTTTGTATAAGACCTTAAACAACTTACAAAACAAGGAGGCATATCCCTATAAGTCAAACAAATAAATATTTTCTCTCTTTTGATATCATCCTCAAAACCATTCTAATTATGCTTTTGCTAGAAAAAATGACTCCATTAAGCAGTTTCAACCTCAAACAACGGAAGAAACATGGTGAATCTAATCACGTGCTCACTATTTTGAGTCACGTTACAATTAGCAAAACTAAGAGGTGTCAAGTGGCATGTTTTGGTCTTGAATATCACAAGATGTTTCTGTGTCGATCCATTGCTTTCTATTCTTTGCTTTCCTACTTTTGCATCTCTATGGCAAAACTCTGAAGTATATTTCGAACCCTTTTGGAGGACTGGAGTGGTCAGGATAACGCAAGAAATGAATTAAATTTACCTCTCGATCTTCCAAGTAAAATCAGAGCTGGAAGACAGCTAGCCAATATTTTAAACTCACTATGAACAAACTGATCGAATGCATATATATACTTAGGCTTGGAGATGTTCTCCGAAAACCATTGCTCTAATATGATTTGATCAAAATTTGGAATTTCCATTAGGACAAAAGAAAAAAGAATGTTAAATGAAAGTTGTTATTTGACCAACACGAAGTATATCTGCCATACCAATTAAAGAAACAAATTAACAAGGGAAGCCAGCTCATCATTATTCAATATCAGCATTATTCATCCAATGATCCAAAATTAACAAGGGAAGCCAGCTCATCATTATTCAATCATTTTTCAATATCAGCATCATTATTCAATATCAGCATTATTCATCCAAGGGAAGCCAGCTCATCAACTCGTTTGAGCCAAGCTTGGACTGGACGTTGATGATAGCAATTGCGTGAAAGGATTAGGTGGTGCACTCGCTCGTATGAAGCAGTTGGTTCCATACTCTATAGCTTCTATTTCTTAACAATGTAGGGCATATCTACGGGTCTGACTTGTTTTGGGATTTCATTTCTTTTAGCGAGTGTACATATCCTGTTGGTAGAGAGGGCATGGAAGACCGTACTGGGATACATTGACTTTTTCAAATGAAGCTACCAGGAGTGACAAGTCAGTACGAGGAGCAATGAATTCTACTGAAAAATCAGATTAAAATAGTTTTCCTTAAGATTAGGGAACCAATTTAGTAATTTTTCAAAACTAATCATCACATGGCAATTGATGAACACGAGCTTAATAAAACTCAATCAAAAGTATAGCTGAAAAAAATAATGATGAATAACTTAGAACATAGATTTTTCTCGTAATGCTCATGAACCTTCACATTAGTATTTTAAGATGGAAGATGTTCCCAAGCTGATATTATTACTCAAGTTAGTTGCTCTTTTTATGCATTATCTTAGTGCCTGTTCTCTTCTTAGTAGCCATATGGACTGATTTAAGTTTTTCAAGAAAGACATGGCCAAGCTGGTCTACAGTCTTGATCTTGTTAAATTTGCTTGAGTATTTTTCACGTGTTTAACTTGTCTACATTTTACAGGAAGCAGAGTTGAGTACTGTGACATTGTCATCTCGACAACTCAGAAGAGCTTGAGAGGACCAAGGTCCAGTATGATTTTCGACGAAAGGGTCCTAAGCTGGCTAAGAAAGGCCAGCCTAAAGATGCAGTGTACAACTTTGAAGACAAGATTAGCTTTGCCATTTTTCTAGCGCTTCAAGGTGGCCCACACAATTACCAGACAGGAGCCTCCGCTGTTGCATTCAAGCAGGCGATGAGTCCTGAAAATAAATATGCTGCTACTATTTTATTGAAAGGACAAGCCAATTTATATTGGCGTATACAAGGAAGAAACAACAGGGATTACAACAATCCCATAATTACAGTGATTGATTGTGTACCTAAATAAAGAAAATATAAATAAGGACATAGCCGTGATTAATGGTAATTACAGAAATACATACAGATTTTATCACTCCCCCTTAAGTTGGTTCGTGAAGATTTCGAACGCCCAACTTACCAATAAGAAAACGAACACGATCGGTGCCAAGCGGTTTAGTGAAGATGTCCGCGACTTGATTGGTGGTGGTTATGTGACATGGTGTGACCTCGCGTGACTCTACTCGTTCACGAACAAAAAAACAATCCATCTCGACGTGTTTAGTACGCTAATGGAATACGGGATTTGTGGCAATGTGGCGAGCAGCTTGATTGTCACAAAATAGTGGGGTAGCATCGTGCTGAATGGCGTCAAGGTCTTGCAGCAGCCAGCGTAACCACAGAATTTCACTAACAGTGGTGGCCATGACACGATATTCAGCTTCAGCGGATGAACGAGAGACAACGGACTGCTTCTTGGTACGCCATGAAATTGGGGCCCCACCAAGGGTAATAAAATAACCTGTCTGAGAACGACGAGTCATGGGATAGCCTCCCCAATCGGCATCGCAGTAGGCTTCAAGATGCAGGCCTTCACGAGCGGGAAAAAAGATGCCTTGCCCAGGGGTTGCCTTTAAATATCGAAGAACACGAATAACAACCTCCATGTGGGTGCGACGAGGACTGGAGATAAATTGACTTAGTGTGTTGACAGCGAAGGTGATGCGGACAGCAAAGCATTGGCATTTTTGGACCGTTTAGATCGCGTGCGTTCCGGAGGGCGTAACTTTTGATTCCGGAGGAGTTACGGGGCCCACCGCTTTAGCCCGTGATACGCACTGTTTCTGGCCCAAATAACGTGTTTAAAGTGGTGTTACGGGCCTCCGAAGTTTTTCAGACAAGTTTTGGTTTTTTTTGTAATTTTCGTCTTTTATTGCTGTTAGGGTTTGAGACCTATTTAATCATTGTTTAGGGTTTATTTTGATCAGTTTTTGCCGTCTAATAATATTGAAACCTTTTATCCCAGTTTTCGGTATTCGTGTGAATCAACGAAAATTGTTGCCTGAATCGCAGTAGGTTATAAACCTCAACGTGGGTTTGGAAGATCAACGGTCGGTAGTCGTGCGCGAACTCAACGACGTTGATATTATCGTTACTTGTTTAGGGTTTCCGCTACATCAGAAGGCGATGTCGGGGCGGGTAACAGTTAGGCAGAGAAGTCGACCAATCAATCGACGGTATTGGGAGACATCAACCACTGGACTGTCCTCATCAAGATTGACACGAAAATTCTGTTCCATAAGAAAATAACTAGGGCGGCTGCCTTGCAAACCTATCTCCTCCAAAATATCTAATGTGTATTTTCGTTGACTTAGGACTATATAAGCCTTCGGAAGATCGTGCAACCTCGATTCCCAAAAAATATTTCAAAGGACCTAAATCTTTGATGCTGAACTTATCATTGAGATAGGCCTTGACAGTGTTGATTTTAACCTCATCGTTTCCAGCGAGGATAACATCATCCACGTAAATGAGAGCGGAGACATACGTAGTGTCTTGTTTGAAGATGAAGAGAGAGTGGTCAGCTTTGGATTGACGAAAACCAATGTGAATCAAAGCTGATGTGAATTTATGGTACCAATTTCGAGAGGCCTGTCGTAAACCATAAAGAGATTTATGCAACTTGCAAACTCTCATATCCCCCTGTTTCACAAAGCCTTGGGGAACTATCATGTAGACATCTTCAAGTAAGTCCCCATGTAAGAATGCGTTGTTGACATCAAGTTGGTGGATGGCCCAATCTTTCTTGGCAGCAACGGCAAGTATGCTACGCACCGTTACAAGCTTCGCTACGGGAGCGAATGTTTCGTGGAAATCAATTCCTTCAATCTGACTGAACCCCTTGGCCACAAGACGAGCTTTATACCGCTCAATTTTACCATTTGGTTTATACTTGATTTTATAAACCCACTTGGAATCGATGGCCTTCTTTCCCGGTGGTAATGGCTCCAAAGTCCAAGTACCATTTTCCTCCAAAGCATGTATTTCCCGTTTCATGGCCTCGCACCAGTGCGGATCCTTGATAGCCTGATGAAAAAACTTAGGCTCATCGTGTGAAGTGATAGCCGCAAAATATGCTTTATGTGAGGAGGAAAACTTAGCATAAGAGACAAAATGTGAAAGAGGATGTACCATAGAGGTTCCCGAATTGGATATGGGTTGCGCGTGGTCTATAGATTGCAGAAGCTTTATTTCATAGTTGTCCAAATGCTTGGGCCTTGTCTTGACTCTTTCACTGCGACGGGGCTCAGTTTGTGTGTTGGGTTCAGTAACCATAACATCCTGTTGGTCCAAGTCAGGTATAGGTGCACTGTCTATGGTGGGTTGTTCCATAGTGGATTCGTTCATTTTCTCGGCTTGGCCATTTACTGTCTCAAGACTGGGCGGACTGTCACTTGGCCTAACAACAATTTGTGGAACTGGTATAGATTGTGGAGGATCAATGAATAAGTCGGGGCTAGGCATATTTTGATGAGCTGCCTCTACATTCAAAAAATCAGGAAGTTGGCTTTGATGTTTGAAAGGAAAAACTTCCTCGACAAAATGAACATCCCGAGAGGTGATAATCTTCTTGTCCTTTAAATCGTAAACCCGATATCCCTTTTGGTTATTTGGATATCCAACGAAGACACAAGGTCTCCCCCTCTCGCCAAACTTATCGTCCCCCTTTTTGTTATCACGAGCATAAACAAGACATCCAAAAATTCGTAAGTGATCGTAGGATGGTTTATGACCCAACAAAATCTCATAAGGTGTTTTGTTTATTTTTAATCACTATGGACGGCAAGCGATTAATAATGTAAGTGGCAGTCAAAACGCATTCGCCCCAAAATTTAATGGGCTAATTTTCTTGAAACCTTAAAGCCCTAGCAACCTCAAGAATGTGTCGATGTTTTCTTTCGACAAATCCATTTTGTTGTGGTGTATCAGGTACAAGATGTTTCAAGAACCATGCCATTTGCAGCATAGTAATCTAACATCTGATCTGATTGGAACTCCAATCCATTATCACTTCTAATTCTCTTAACCTTTCTTTCAAACTGAGTTGAGATCATATTGCAAAACATGGTTAAGTAATGGCTTACTTCTGATTTGTGTTTCATTAAATAGACCCAAACACCACGACTAAAATGATCCACGATGGAAAGGAAGTAATAAGCACCCGAAAAAGAAGGAACTCTATAATCACCCCAAATATCACAATGCAATAACTCAAAACACGATTTTGTCTTAATTGAGCTAGTTGGAAAAGGAAGTCTAGTCTGCTTAGCTCGCAAACAGGAATCACAAGGCTTAGTATCATTTCTTAGAATTTTACCAATTGGGATATGCTGGAGCTTTGTATTTGAGGCATGTCCCAACCTTCTGTGCCATACTTAAGATTCGAAGGAAACTGTCATTGCTGCGCCTTCACTTTGCATAAGCTCCATAATATAGACCTTCGCTACATCTACTCAGTCCAATCAGGTTCCTCGAAGGTAAGTCCTGTATGACACAAAAATCAGAAAAGAATATCAATGCACAATTGTGATCTTTCGTTAACCGACTAACAGAAAGCAGATTGCATTTAAAATCTGGAATGTTTAAATCTTTGTCAATCTTTAATCCATTAGATAAGAATGTAGTCCCAGTCCCTTTTACAGGAACTCTATCACCATTTGGAATTTTCACCGATATCATTGATCTGGATTCCCTTTGATCAATCAAAATTTCTTCATCATAAGTAATGTGTTCGGTTGCTCCTGAGTCGATAATCCAGTGTTGGTGAGAAACTTTCTTACCGGCCATATTTGCAGTAGGAGAGGCATGAGGCTGTGGTGCATAACCAGTGGAGCCGAGTACTGAATTAGCTTGGTGTACTGTTCGAAAGACAAGCCGGGAATTGGACTGGAATCAGTTGTTACATTTGCTGCTCGAGGAGCGACCTTTCGCTCGATGCGGGCTTCATTCCTTTGATTTCCATCACGCAGCCCTCTTTTGTATCCATCTGGGTAACCAATTATTCCATAGCACCCTTCAATGGAGTGACCAATTCTTCCATAATTCGAGCACTTTGGTCGATCACGTCTGCCTCCCTTGTGTTCTGAGAACTCCCTTTCTTCATGCTGAATTTGTTTATCATTTCGATTCGACATCTGAGCTTGAAAAGCTGCTGCCTCCACGCTTGGTTTGCGTTGCTGTTATTTGACGCTGCTGTTCATCCTGCGCCACTAGGTGATATGCTGTCCCCAAGGTAGAAGTTGGTTTGTTGCTCGGAATCTGACTCTTGACAGTACCAAAAGCCTCATCAAGTCCCATGAGAAACTCATACAATTGTTCCTTCTCTCGCAATGCTGTGAGTTGTTTTGAGATATCGAATGTGCATCGCCCACATATGCACTTTGGCATGGGAGAGATTGATCGCATCTCGTCCCATAGGCCCCTTAATCTGGTGTAGTAGGTGGACACATATGTCTTATCTTGTCGTGTTAATGTCAACGCTCGCTTCAGCTCGTAGGCACGGGGTGCCCTCTCTTTACCAAACCTTTCTTCCAAGTCACTCCACACATCGACAGCAGTTTTGGCATACCTTATGCTGTTTCGAATCTCCTTATTCATGGCGCTGCTCAGCCATCCTTTGACCATGGCATTACAACGCTTCCACAGCATCAAATCTGACGAATCTTCATCGGGCATGGAAATTGAGCCATCAACGAACCCTATCTTATTTTTTGCAAACAGGGCATTGCTCATCTCGTTCACCCAATCGCCATAATTTCCATCATGTAGAGCTTCACTGACGTAAACTTGGTCGGTGTCCGACGCGTGGATGTAGTACAGAGACATATGATCCACGGTGATGTTGACAATGGTCGTCCTGGTGGTTACGGTGATTTCTTCGCTTTCTTCTTCACTAGGGCCTGCCATAGACGTACTGACCTAAGGGGTCGGCTAGGATTTTGTGTTTATTTTGGATTGAGTGATAACCCGCTCTGATACCATGAAAATAAATATGCTGCTACTATTTTATTGAAAGGACAAACCAATTTATATTAGCGTATACAAGGAAGAAACAACATGGATTACAACAATCCCATAATTACAGTGATTGATTGTGTACCTAAATAAAGAAAATCTAAATAAGGACATAGCCATGATTAATGGTAATTACAGAAATACATACAGATTTTATCAAGTCCTGGCATCAAATGAAAACATGTGACATTCTTTCATTGCACCAGTTCATTCTTTGGTCAAAGATAATGTAGTTATTTTGTATAGTTTACTTAGGAAAGTGTATAGTATGATTCAAGCATACTAGGCAGTCCCCTTGTGTGTGTGTGTGTATATATTTATATATATATATATATATATATATGTAGCTGTGAATATAGCAAACATCCATATGGCAGTCAGTGGCGGATCCAAAAACAATGGGATTACAAATTTTAACAAGCACATAAAAAGCTTAGAAATCACAATTCAGCGCCAGTCTCTACCTCATTGTTGCTATTATGCGTGACTTAGGAAGGGAAAAAAGTAAATTGAGTAGGGTCCTTATCCAAAACACCACAATTTTCTAAGGTAAAAAAAATTTGAGTAGGGTCACTTCCCACCCACCCCCACCTCTTCATGTGCATGCATCCGCCCCTGATGGCAGTTCTGTTTTAGTATCTCTTCTATTTTTATAAGTTCTTTACCATTTGGGTTAGACCTCATACCCATTAATTCAAAATGTTTAGAATATTATTACAGAGTGTTTCTGTGCCTGTGTTGATCCAGCTTAACTGTTTTGCATTGTGAGATTTAACCAACCTTTCACAACTCTCATGAGAACATGACTCGTAAGTCAAGGGAAGTATACGACTCGGTTTGGAGACTCTATGTATTTCAAGAAACCTTCTTCAAACTGGTACGAAATGGCTGATTCTATCAAAGCTACTGTAAAAGGCTGATTCTATCAAAGCTACTGTTTTGGGGAAAAGTTTTTGCTATGCAGGCTGTATAGAAGATAGAAGCAGCTTTGAGTTTTGTTTGCGCGGTAGCCTTCTCCATTCCTAAATCCTTTCCATTTTCATAATATACGAACCTACGATCACATACTAATTGCAAACATGTCTGATTCGTTTTCTTTGAAAGGGAAGGTAACTACTTTCAACCGGGCAAACACTGAAGATGCAACGCGTGCTTTTTAAAGTACTAGTTAAGTGCACGTGCGTTGCACGTGTTGTTAATAATTTTCTTAAAGTGTTTTGTTAGTTACTTCATATTTTTATTTACTTTTAATTGTTGAGTTCTTTTTTTGTTTTCATCTTTTACAGCGTTATTAGACTTATAAATTCTGGGCCCAAATATGAAAAATCCCCCAAAGTATACACCAAATCTCAAAGTCCCCCCAGCCTACGATGTGGCTCATAACCCAATCTGATGTTGCTAATTTTTCCAGTTAGCCCCTAGCCATGATGACCATTAGAAAGTTGACGTTTTTCATCATGTTCTTTGCACGTGGCTTGGGCTATTAGGTCATTTCCTCATATATATATATACAGAACAACACTAAATAAAGGGGGTCAAAGACTCAAATTGTCAAATCTTTCTTTAAGAGGACTGAAGGAGAGATCTAATAAATCTTGTCAGGGTGGCTTACTAATAGATGAACTTGATTCTAAGCTATCCTCATCTAACAATGAGTCGATAATTTCAAACGAAAAAGCAGTAGCACTACTTCGCGTGTGTTCAATTTTTTTCCTCCTTTCAGTACCTTCAATCTTCTTTGTCGACTTCCTTATTTCGTTCGAGCTCTGGTATATTGAACCCCTCCTTCGCACTTCATTACTTTCCAAGCTTGATGGAACAGTTCGACAGGAAGCACTACGGTACCGATGAAAACTAAACTCAGTGAAATCCTTGTTTACACTCAATTCCTCATTTCCACATCTAGATTTCCCTTTCACCTTTCTTTTTTCTGCTTTTGAATGCCGGGGAGATGGAAGAATGGTTTTAGGACTTCTATCGCTACACAATACTTATCAAATTCTAGCTCCATGTCTGCACCCATTTACAGATATCCAATCTACAAGACATAAGACAATTCAGAAACAGACAGCCCATAGACCAAGTAATCAACATTTAGAAAACAAATGTAATTCTAATTCATGAAATCAAACCAAGAAATCCAATCAAACATCCAGTAAGATTACTAAATTTGAAGCAAACCCTTTTGCACTGGGCAAAACCCTCGAAGTCGTTTGGAACATTTTGCAAGGGGGTCTCCGATTAGCCAAATTTTTTTTGCCAATCTCTTTCGCACTGGGGCCTTCTTCGACATCGATTGCATTTCCCGCTTCTCCTGGAAGGATTTGAGACATTGGAGCAGGGGCTTCATCGCTTGGGACCACCGCATTGATGACGAAGGAACAACATGGTCACTTGGCTAGGTGGACTGGCTTTGGATGTCGTTTCATTTTGAACAACATTGGGTGGAGAAGATAGAGTGTTTGTCGTTGAAGAGGATGATTGAGATGCCATGGTTGTCAGAGTGCAGATGGGAGAAGGGAAATTAGGGTTTATTTAAAGCAAATAAGTAATTCTTTCGACACTTTGACCCCCCTTTAGTTAGTGTTCTGTATATATGACGAAAAAACCTAACTACCCTGCCTCGTGCAAGGCACATGATTGATTCTTGTTACTTTTCTAACGCCTGTCACGGCCATGGGGCAAACTGAGAAAAATGGCAACGTCAAGTATGGCTATGGGGCAAATCGTAGGCTGGGGGGACTTTGGGATTTGGTGTATACTTTGGGGGGGTTTTCGTATTTTGGCCTAAACTGTGTTGTTATGTGCTTAGCTATTTTTTAATACTTTGTTTTTCTTTCATTTTGAATATATGTTTTTTTATTGTATAACAATTGATCCTACACCTTTGTCTTTTTTGTTGATTATTTTTGTATCTCTTTTTTTTAATTAGTTTTTTTTAAAGAAAACATATGTTGGCTCGCTTATATTTTGTTTCCCAAAAAAATATTTGTATCATATGAATATTTAATTTATTTTTATTAAAACTATAATACTTATTTTTTATGCAATCAAAATTAGTTAATAACCATCCTAAAAAAATAAAAATTAATACAATAAAGTTCTTATATACGAAAAAAACAACATATATTTCTAAAAATTGTCTTTTACGAGACTTTAAAGCATATAACACACGAGAAATAATGAAATTATATATATATATATATATATATATGTGTGTGTGTGTGTGTGTGTCTGTGTGTTCAAATTTTCCACTGGTATTAAATTAATGAAATTTTATTTGCATCAGGTGCCTTTTTTTTTCCCACTTGGATACCTTTTCAATTTGTACCAGTTTTAAGGCCAAATGAAAATTAGCCCCCAATGTAACCACCAAATCCCACTTTGCACCCCATATTGAAACTTATGTCAAAGTCATATATCATTTAACATTTTGTCATACTTTGCCCAACTTTGCCCCTATGTGTGACGGATGTTACAAATTTGACGTTAACTTGACACCTGCGAGTCATGTGAGGGGCATTTTGATCATTTGGATTAGGGGTGCAAAGTGAGATTTGGTGCATTATTTTTTAAATAAAACTCTTTCTTTCATTTCAAATGAAAAAAAAAAAAGTTTTAAATATGAAAAAACAAATTGGAATTTGTGCCATATTTCACTTTTTTTTTTTTTTCTCTTCTTTATCCTTTAATCAAAGTTATGTCATATTTTTTTGGCAAAAGTACTAAAAACCCCCCAAAGTATACACGAAATCACAAAGTCCCCCCAACCTAAGGTTTGCTCCATAACCCCATCTGATGTTGCCAATTTTCCCAGTTAGCCCCCTGGCCGTGATGACCGTTAGAAAGTTAATGTTTTTCATCATGTGTCTTGCACGTGTGGGGGCAATTAGGTCATTTCCACTTAATAAATAGAACAACACTAAATAAAGGGGGTCAAAGTATAATTTTAAAAAATAAAAATACCTATTTTCTCATTTCCATCCCCTACTTTTCTCTCTCTTCTACCCGGTTTGTACAGTTGACCACCAAGCTCCATCAATGGCGATGGAGGAAGGCATAAACCAAATAGTCTCCGAGCTCGAAACCAACCAAACCCTTCTCAACGACCAATCCCAATCCCCCATTTCAAAACAATCTCTATTAGCCCTCCAATCCCTCCTTGACTACACTCTCAACAAGAATTATCAATCGCAATCGAAAACCTCTTTGATGAGTTCGAAGAATGTCTCTATATCCTCTCTCGTTTCTCTGATTGCCGCCGCAATGGACTCCGATCCCATCCATCTATCTCTTCTAGCCACCAAAGTCTACCTCTCTCTACTCTTATCCCCGAATTGATCGGTTTTCTCTCTCTTCACTCCCATGGCCTTTCTCTTTCTCCTCCGATCTATTTGCCGGGCTTTCAAGAATCAAAATTCAGGTAATGGGTCGGCTAGAGAGATAGAATTGTGGATTGGGAAGAAAACAAAAGTGTCGTTGGTCTAGCTCCAAATTGTCATTTTATGATCAAAATCAGTGCTGCCGCTATTGTCCAATGTTGTCGCGGTGGTGGTAGTGTCTTCCCATTTGGATTACGATTTAGGGCAAAAAAATGGAGAAAGCTTTGAGAATTCGGGAATTTTTTAGAACGAAACCCTAATTTACAGATGAGAAAGAAAGAAAACTACCTTAATTTACAAACCCTAATTTACAGATTGAGGAAGAAATAAAACCCTAATTTACAAACGGTGAAAGCATTAATTTTTTTTTTTTTGGTGCTTTGACACTTTGCACTGCTTTATTTAGTGTTTTTTTACATATATGGTAAAAGACCCATCGCCCCCCCCCCCTTGTGCAAGGAATGTGATGCAAAAACGTTAATTTTCTAACATTGTGGACGGCAAGCAGGTTAATTGGAAAAATTGGCAACATCAGATGGGGTTATGAAACAAACCTTAGGTTGGGGGGACTTTGGGATTGGGTGTATACTTTGGGGTTTTTTTTTTGTATTTTGGCCTATTTTTTTCTTTTTAATCTTTCCTCATGTCTAGTTTTAATTGTCTTCTTCTTCCTGGGCACCAAAACAAAGTCACCTGGGTGCACCAAAACAAAGTCACCTAGAAACCCAATGTCGGCGTCAAGATCAACGAAATCTCTCTCTCTCTCTCTCTCTCTCTCTCTCTCTCACACACACACACACACACACACACACACATCTTGATGCCATCTTTAAAATCGTCTATCTTCCTTTCAACCAGTAATGCAAATCTAAGTTGGACGAGGAACCCCCAAGTATACCTCGATCTCACCACCAACGTCACTACCACCACCGTCGTTGCCTCATCTGGGTTGATTTAAAACTCTGAAACAGTTTTGTCAAAATTTATGATATCAGAGTGCTTTAGAGATCAAAAAACTTATTCTAATAAGTTTTTGGAACCCAATCCAAACACCAAACCTTGGAAAACCTTGAATTCAAAGCAGTAAGTTCTCGCTTTGAAATGGATATTAGATCTTAATGGGTTTCGAACGAAATCAAATTGAAAGTGAAGAAATTTGTACAAGCCCTAATGTCGGAGTCCAAAATGGTCGACGAAGCACTTGAGACCATTGGCAATTGGTTCAATTTTTGATTGTATTCACCTAGTTCCACAATATTTTTCTTAAATCTTTCTTGGAGTCTTCTCGCCATATATAATCAATCTTGCTGGAGAGATGGTAATGAATCTAATGATTTTAACTAGCTGGGTTGACATCGGGAAAAACTCATTGATTGCATGTTTTCGAGTTTGAGGATAGCCGAAAGGAGGAATACTATCGTCGCCGGAGAAGACAGACCCCGCTGGTGTACAGTAAGATTGGCTATAAAAATGACCAAAATGGTCCTCACGTGTCAATTTAACGTCAAATGTGTAACGTCCGTTGCATCGGAGGCAGAATGGGACAAAATGTAACATGATGTATGACTTTGACACATTTTTTAGTCTAGGGTGGAAAGTGAGATTTGGTGGTTACATTGGGGGGGGGGGCACTAATTTTCGTTTGGCTTAGTTTTAATTATAAGAAACTAAGGTGAGATTTGGTGAATAATTTGGGAGAAAATTTGTATTATAGCCTAATTAATACGATTAGCTCTCAAAAATATTCACTAAATCTCACCTTGCATCCCAACCTACAAAGTGTCTCACTTTTACACCCAATTTTGATTCTCATTTTGCCCCTCCCCGTCCATGTGTGTTAAAAATAGTAGGAGAAAATGGCATGTGAATGTCACATGAGGATTAGTTTATTCATTTTGTTTGGGGTGTAAAGTGGGATTTTGTTATAATTTTATCATTTAGTTATCCATTTGATATTTAAGATAAGTTTTTAATTAAAAATAATAAATAACTGTTTCAGTAATCCAAATATAATTAAAATTTGTCTCATATTTATTTTTAAAGTTAAAAGAATGCAATACTCCCAAAAATAAAATATACATTTTATTTAATTTCTTTTCTTATCCCTCACTTTCTTCCATCAACCTCATCATTAATCATAGACCCACCACCATTACCACCACTACCACCAGCATCCCCACCTCTACCACCTCAAATTTTAACATTAATAAAAAATTAATTTTTAATTTTATTTTATTAATTTTTTTCTTATTCCTTACTCCTTCCTTCGAATTAACCCATACACAAATCCCATCATTTATAAACACACCACTACCACAACCTTAAATTTCATTATTACAAAACCAAATTCAATTATTTGAAGGTTTAACCCAAACCCATATGAAGATTTGAAAATTTGGAGATCTAACAATACTATATTTCACATAAACCACCACTGTCATCCCAACAATCGCCACGACCACCACCCCTAACCACGACCACCATCCCAGTCATCGCCGCCACAGCCATCACCACCACCAAGAAATGCGCTTACCTTGCCTTGCTCAAATGGAGAAATATAATCTCTTTAGCTTTTGTTCGGTCACACTTCTTTCTTCAAACGTCTTTCTCTTCTCAGTCGCTTTCCTCCTTCGGTGTCAGATCGCTAAACAATGAGAGAATCTAATTTTGGGATGAGTCTAATTGAAAGGATTTCAGTAAGTGACAATCTCTTTCAATCAAAGGAGAGTTGCGATAGAAGAAAATAAATTTGATAGCTATAGGAGGGGAATAAAATGATTCTCTCATCTAACAACATCGGGTCCTATGAAAAGGTGTAAGCAAGTGAAGACCAAAAGAGGTTAGGGATTTGGAACCCTGTTATGGGAAGGAGTAAAATATTCAAATGGATTTAGGGTGTGACGCCCAGTTATTTGTGGTTGGTGGCAGTGATTTTGATAGTGGTGGTAGAATATGACTTAGCTAGAAATGAAGAGAGAAGAAGAATTTTTGTAATTAAATAAAAATAAAAATATAGTTTAATAATAATATAAATACTAAAATAGGTCAAAGTGAATTAGCCTCAGATTTCACTTTGCACCCCGATCCAAATGACTAACATAGCCCTCACGTGACATGCACATGTCAAATTCCGTTACTATTTCTTACGCCCATAAAGTCAAGGGGGCTAATTGGGACAGATGGCAACAACGTGTATTAATGTTGGACACTTTGTAGGTTGGGGTCCATAGTGGGATTTGGTGGATACATCAGGGTGAGAATCATATTTTGACATTTTTATGGTTGAACAATATCTTCTAACTTGGCAAATAATTAATACTCCCTCCGTACCTACATAATTTTTTGTGCTTTCCTTTTTTGTCCGTCCCAAATAATTGTCTTGTTTGAATGTTTCATTTTTAGGACAATACTTTTACTATTTTACCCTTACTTTTTCTTCCTAACTATAGGTCACATGCACATGTGCATTAAAGGAAACTACACACTATACCAATATTAATAATCTATCAAGTCAATTATTTTTTCTTAATCCGTGTGCCATGTCAAACAAGATAATAATTTAGGGATGGATAACTATGGAGTTATTTCATTTTTCAAGGAAGATTGAGAAGAAAGTCGTTGCTATGTTCTTCTCAAATGCCAATTTTATATGATTGCTTAAGACAGTTCTCGTGTGTTAAAATATTTTGAGTTAACTTGTACGGTGTCTACAACTCGATAAACTAACTTGCAATGAAAAATGCGTACTCTCATTGTTGTTGGAGACTTTGCTCATGTCATTTTTAGAATTTGTGACTCAGTGTTAGGAAGTGAAAATAATGGTTTGATTGAGAGTTTTTTGAATGCTTGTTTACAATTGACATACTAATAAGAATGAACACATTCAAAGTAAAAAGACATTGCTCATTAAATTTTAACTCTATTTCTTTTGGGATAATTTATTTTACAATTTAGAAAAGTATGTAGATATTCATAGTAATGGTTAATTTGAATAAAATATTAATAACACATTTTTTTATTTATTTTTAAAATGTTTTATTTCTATATTACAAAATAAAATTGCCAAAGATAGCATATATACTTACTTTAACGTTATTATGTAACATAAGATTGCCTATACATTTCTGAACGTAGGAGAGCCTATTCAAAAATTTTAGAACTTAACGGATAGTGAAAATCCTAAAAAAAGTTACTTAGTTAACTAAATAGGGATTTGTTAATATGATCTATAACTTAGGGACCAATATGATAGTCTTTAAGGCTGCTTGTAGCAGTCCAAAAATTCAAAGGAGTAAACTGTATATTTTTGCTCTCTTCTCTAACAAAGCGTACAAATTCATCAACTGAGTTCTCCATTTTTCTTCATCTTCTTGAACTTATAACACATTTCTCTTAGCTTGTTCACTGGTAATTACAAAACATGTTGCCGATTTGATAAATATCTCGACACTCATCAATAAATCTATTATTATACTTATTTTCATATACTTTTAATAATGTGTGCCCAAATATTTTTAAAAAAGTAAAATTATATTATTTTTTAGATTCTAATAAAACTTTAGTCCTTCAACTTAGTAAGGGTATTTTTGTCACATTTAAAAATATTGGATAACATTTGTAAACGGTAATGACAGGAGGGATGAATCTCACAAAAAAATTGACATATGAGATGAAATGAATAAAATTCAAAATGTAGGATCTAACTTAGTCCAAAAATTCAAAGGAGTAAACTGTATATTTTTGGCTTTCTTCTCTAACAAAGCGTATAAATTCATCAACTGAGTTCTCCATTTTTCTTCATCTTCTTGAACTTATAACACATTTTCTTAACACATTTCTCTTAGCTTGTTCACTGGTAATTACAAAACATGTTGCCGATTTGATAAATATCTCGACACTCATCAATAAATCTGTTATTATACTTATTTTCATATACTTCTAATAATGTGTGCCCAAACATTTTTAAAAAAGTAAAATTATATTATTTTTTAAATTCTAATAAAACTTTAGTCCTTCAACTTGGTAAGGGTATTTTTGTCACATTTAAAAATATTGGATAACATTTGTAAACGGTAATGACAGGAGGGAAGAATCTCACAAAAAAATTGACATATGAGACGAAATGAATAAAATTCAAAATGTAGGATCTAACTTAAAGTTAGGTATAAGTGGAGGGACCAAATTAGTATTATTTAACTCTTCATGATATTGATTAGCCCATTACAAATTTACTTGTTCGAACTTAATTAATGATGAGTGATTTATTAAATTTAGGGTTATTTTTGTCCAAACATTATTTTTTATCATGATAAATTTACTTGTTTTGTCCTTAATTAAATGGTGGGTGGTTTATTATGTATAGGGCTAATTTTGTCTATCTATTAATTTGTAAGAAACATCTCACACTTTTATAGTATATAATAATAAATAATATAATAAATAATATTATAATAATAATAATAATAATAATAATAATAATAATAATAATATAATATAATATAATATAATAATATATATATAATATAATATATAATATATAATAATAATATAATATAATAATAATAATAATAATAAATAATAAATAATAAATAATAATAATAAATAATAAATAATAAATAATAAATAATAAATAATATATAGGAGATAGGAGATAGGAGATTTATCTATTTCTCATCACTATTTTTTTTTCTTGATGCAATTAACAATAATGTAGCAGGACTTGGCATCCTACTACATTATTGTTAATTGCATTTTAGCCAACTCTTTTTTTTTTTTTTTTTTTTTTTTTTAAGGAAACAGGACGGCACCTGCTAAATTTTATTAATAATAAAAAATAGTACAAACTTGAGGGGACAACCACTGGCCCTTATAAATGGGAGGACGGAGGAGCCTAACCTCGAAAAGGAAATACAATTAGAAACAACAAAATTAAGAAACTCTAATGTGAGGAGTAGCATTAGCATCCAAAGATCGAAGGCCACGAGTAAACCTTGGCAAATCTGCAAGGAGGAAAATTCAGATCTTCACGAGAGTCGCAAGCTAAATTAGCCAAACTATCGAACTTTGTTGGCTTCACGAAAACAATGCTTGAAGGTAAAACGGTGAGCGACTGAATGTTAAGAAGATCTCGAAAGAAATAAGCAAACTTCCAAGGGGGCGAATCGCCCGAGACAAGGCAGTCATATATGACTTTAGAATCCATCTCAATAATAACATCAAAATATCCATGATCCGAAAGCCAAATAACACCATAATGCAGAGCTCTTATCTCAGCTTCCGTATTAGAGCAAAGACCATAGAATCGAGAATAAGCAAAAATAATATGACCCGAACTATCCCGCACAATACCTCCTCCACCACTACAGCCCGGATTCCCCTTACTAGCACCATCGGAATTGAGTTTGAGCCCATCAAAAGGAGGCTTATTCCAAATAACTTGCTGAATAAGAACCTCCTTGATACGATTTTTACAAATTTTCAAGCAACCATTTCTCTCATAGACTTTCAAGTCTTTAGCTTGTAAAATAATGAAAAATCTTGCTTGATAGCTTGAATAATCCTCAAAGCAGAAGCCTCGAGTTATCGAAGACCGCTTTGTTCTGAATTTCCAAAGACTCCACAAAATAATGGAAGGGAGAATAGAGCAACTCAAGGAACTTTGCGCCACCAAGAGAAACAATTTGGGGTATCGAGCAAAACGTGGAAATAACGCCATATGTCGAATCAAAATGATTCCAAACTTCAGCTGTGTGGCTAAAAAGAAACACATGATCAAATGTTTCGATATGTCCGGATTCACAAGAAGAGCAGCGAGGAAAAACCTTTACTCCAAAGGCCTTCATCCAAAGGTAATTTCTTGCGGTTTAATTTCCAATGGAAAATACGATCGACGAGGAAGAAAAGGATGCCAAATAAACGAAAGACATCAAATATGGATTCTTAGATTTCACGAGAGAGAGAGCTGAAGCTAAAGAGAAGGAACCCAAAGATGAAAGATCCCAGCACGGTAGATCATCAGAATCTGAGATGGATATGCGCTGCTGTATGATAGAAAGAATGCTGGAACTCGGCAAAACAAAGAGCTCGGGTAACAGGCTGAGAACCAAAGAACTTGGTGAGTCGGTTGGACACTGGAAGATGTCTTTAACGGCTAAGGGGCAATCGAGATAGGCCGAAGGCTATGATGATCTCTAATCCAGTTATCATACCAAATAGAGCAATCTCCTTTGCCAATGACCCAGAAAATATGAGGCTCAGTAATCGTTCTTGCCTTGAGGAGGCGCAACCAAACGTGAGAACCTTTAGCAAGAGCTAAAGTGGGATGAGAGTTAGCACAATATTTTGCTCGTAAGAACTTGGACCATAAATTGTCTTTGAGTTCTAAACGCCACCACAGCTTAATACCATAAGCTTGAATGACATCCGATAAAGAGGAAATACCAATTCCTCCCTCCGACGTAGGTTGGCAACAAGACTTCCAAGAGATCCAATGACTTTTATTTTTTCCTTCAAGACGACCCCAGAAAAAATTAGCTAGGATTCTTTCAATAGGTGAAGCCACCGAAGCAGGAGGATCCAAAGAAGCAACTTGATAGGTAGTGATGGAGTGCAACACATGTTTGATGAGAGTAGGCCTCTCTCCACACATGAATATACAATACCACTGTCCTTAGAAGCTCGTGGATCCAATTAATAAACAAAAAGGAAACGAAAGGAATTTCATGACGAAATGTATTGCAGAAAATAAATATATATGATATGTAAAATTGAGTGTCATTTTTCTCGTAAAATTGATGAATTTTTACGTTTACTTCTTTTAAGATGGAAGACATTACCCTTACCAAAAAAGAGAAAAAAAGAAGAAAAGAAAAAGAGCAAAAAGGAAGGCAGTTGAACAACGACGCAAAATATAGTATTTTGATTGACAAAAAGAGTTGAAATTGGGGATTAGGAATTCTCATTACCCAATCCACTGCCTTAAAATCAAGCATATTTATAGGGAAGCAAATAGGGTGGCTGATTCTCTTGCAGCTTATGCTCATGTTCATCAAATTGCTGTCTATTTTCAAGGCCTAACAGAGTCACCTTCTGCTGTTGCTAAAATTCTGAAACAGGATGAAGATGGTCTATTTACTTAGATGAAAAAAGGTAAAGGCTAACAAGTGCTGATAAAAACGATGTGAAGGGAGATCTGTCACACCCCAATTCAAGCTATTGCACATAGCGTAAATTCGGGCATGACTCAGCTTAACATAATCATAATAACCACCTGGTAACCATCAGGACTTGACCTGATGGCCAGAGCACTGGGACACCACAATGGAGGTCCTGGGTTCGAATCCCCCAGTGGTTAGAGTGGATGATTATCCCTCCCTAATTAATATTAGGCGCCTCTGGGGGGGATTTTATAGGAATTCAGAGAATTTGAGGGACTGGTTAGTAAAAATTGACTTACAATGAGGAATTTCAGAGAATTTGAGGGACTGGTTGGTAACCATTGACTTAGAATGGGGCTTGCCCCGAGATGGGTGAGCCTCCAAAAAAAAAAAAATAATAATAATAATAACCACCTGGTTAACAACATATAACTGCGGAAGTAAAAACATGGCGACAAGCCATTCAACCTCATAAACTGAAAATATACAACTGAGTTTACGACTACTAGAAACACGCTAATTACTGTCGGAGTAATTATTGACGAAGGACCTCCGACAGTAATCACTGACGGATACACTCTAACTACTGTCGGATTTTTTCTGACAGTAATACAGAAATATTCTTCGAATATTCCCTTTTCAACCGACACAAAACGTATGAGAAATTGGTGTTCACTATTACTGTCAGATATTCTGACAGTGATTACTGTCAGAATATCCGACAGTAATTTTAAGTGACAATTTCACTTAAATTTACTGTCGGAGCTCCGACAAGAAATTTAAACCAGAATTCCCAAATCGAATGTCGTACTCTCTCTCTCTCTCTCTCTCTCTCTCTCTCTCTCTCTCTCTCTCTCTCTCTCTCTCTCTCTCTCTCTCTCTCTCTCTCTCAACACCTCGCCGCCCCACCGCCGCCTCCACCACCGCTTCCACCTGCCACCACCACCTCCGTCCCGGTAATACTCACATGGCCTCCCAGATCTCTCACCCTCTCAGATCTCTCTCTCTCACTGCCACCTCCGTCCCCTCCCTCCGTCACCGCCATCTCCCTCCCTCTGCCAAGGTAAAACTCTAAACCCTAATTTTTTTAATTTTTTATTTATTTATTATTATTTTTGCCCTAGCTACCTATTGCCGCCACCATCTACTACCGCCACCACCGCCGCCACAGCCACAGTCACCATCTCCAGGTTATTTTTTTTTTTTTGTAATTTTTTTGTAATTAATCTGTATATGTAATTAATATATATGTTAATGTATTTTATTTTATTTTTTTTGTTAATGTGGGTGTAAAAAAAATTAAGTTTCTGTATTTTGTGTAGTGTAGATTTATTTTGAGTATTTTTAAATTTTTTTTATTTTCTGTTAATTTCTGTTTTATTTTTCTGTAATTTTAATTGTATATTTTTTAGTTTTTCTGTTTTCTGTAATTTTTTTGTTAATCACCAGAATGTTGTGGCCGTAGAGGTTGTTAATGTTGTTGTTTGTTATTTCCCGAGTCTTAGACTTGTGGTTTGTGTTAGTTGGGTTCCGGCTGTAGTGTCGCCGAAGACTTGTTTAGTATTATCGCAGGTTTTATCAGTTGTGTTTTATAGTAAGTACAGGTGGTTACGCCACATATTTTCCTTGTTGGTTTTGCGTTGTGTTGTTTTAGCGACTCGACCTTAGGGTTTCGTATAGAGATCCGGGTCGGGGCGTCACACCGAGAGTAGCCGAGATAAAAGGAAAACCTTGTAGATCCTTGTAATGGACTTGTACGAATAACGTGAATGACAATCTAGAGTGTATAACACTATTTGTATGTTACTTGTTATCGTGATTAATGTTATTTTAATTAATGTTATGTATTTTAACTTAATTTTCATCTAAACATAGCGTTAATTGTCATCATTAATATATTAATTATGTTTTTATCATATATAGACATGTCAGGACGAGCTGGTAGAGGTAAGGGTCAGATGGGTAAGATTCGACTTCGACCTTCTTGCATTACAGGTACACAGCCGCGTGTACCTACACCACCTATAGCACCCACAGGAGGAGCCGAATCTCACTTTCCTCAGCCCAACAATGCGTCCGACTCTCCCCACAATCCGATTAGCGTGGTTGGGTCATCATCTACCCCAGGCGAGCATGAGGTTGTTGATGGAGATGGTAGGATTATCATTACCATCTCCGGCCTTAAGCAGTAAGTAATAACTTTACAGTTTTAAAATTTTAATATTTCTGACAGTAATGTTAATTACATATTTGTGTAATATATTTGTTTAATATATATTTGACAGGTTTGTAGACGGGTAACCCGATCCTGCTAACTTTATCAGATGCATCCTACGTGGGATGAGGCACGAGGAGTACTGTCCACAGTACTCTGACGTGCCTAAGGATGTCCGAGATGGATAGTAGGATGATTTTAGGGTAAGATAAGATATGTTAAAGTGTAATATATATATATATATATATATATATATGTTGTTTAGTTAACTTAATAATTTAATACTTTCTATTGATTTTGTGTAATATATTTGTTTAAATTGGGCAAACTTGCAGTGGACGTATTGTTGGCCTGAGCACTCTGAGGCGTTTAGGTTGTTGTATGGTAAGAAGTACCGCGACTGGATCTACACCATCAAGAAGGCGTGGAATGAGAAGAAGACGAGGGCTGCAGGTTTTAGCAATGATATTGATGCGTAACAAACGCCAAAGTTGTTGCTTACGAAAGTATGGATGAAGATTATGGAAACAATGATGAAAGTGCAGCGAAAATTAAAAGGATAGATGGCGGGTCACCGGTTAGGCTTCACTCACCTAACGTAAAGATCCCGTTTGGGTTCACCGGTTAGGCTTCACTCACCTAACGTAAAGAGCCCTTTGAATATTACCTCCTAAACCTAAGGAAATAATAGACAAAATATGAACAAAACTTTGTTCTTTGTATTTCTCCTTGAGAATCAAACTTGAAATCTGAATTTTACATCTCTAAATCTATCCCCATTTATAGTTGTTTTACAATGCATCCTAACCTTAAAAGGAAAAGAAAACTACTCCTAATTGTACAAGCATTAGCAATACTATCCTACCTAGGAATAGAGAATCAAACCTATACAATCTAGGAATCAAAACAACAGCAGGAAAAACGAGTTTGCCCAAACTGGTCACAGGGCGATCGCCCTGTCCCGCCACAAAGCGATCGCTTTGTGGCCAGAACCCTGGTCCGCGAAACTGGCTTCAAGGCGATCGCTCTCTCCCATGTAAGGCGATCACTTCTTAGCCAGAAAGTGTTTTCGTCCTTCTTTTCCATGCACGTGACCTCCAAAAGCCTCCCAAGCAGATATCTCTTCCCAATCAGCATCACCAAAGCTTCAAATGGCCAAGTAAATCCGCTTTTCCCACATGCATTGATGCTATGGCTTTTGTACACGACTTCCCTCGATGCTCCCGCATCATACTCCCCTTCTTTGAAAAGAATTGTCCTCAATTCTTCAAATACATTTTTGTTGAGACCAAACCCATCCCATGGCCTCCAAGCTTGACTAATAATCCTCTCCGCTTGTACAAAGCAAATCTTTGGCCTTAGGATCACATCACTCCCCTTCCCTTGAAAAGGATTCGTCCTCGAACCTTTACGAACAACTCGGTGATTTGCCCTTGAAACGAGGCTCATCCGATCCGCCCATTGAGTTGCAAAAAAGTGTTTGTCGATAAGTCGAGTAAGGAACCATGATGCAACTCGCGTAGGAACATTGAAGTCAAACGGATCCTCGTACGTATGTAACGATTTCAATTCTTCTCGAACCGTCTTGAGCTTCATCTCCACTTCCTCATTTTCATATTGATCCTTCTCAACTTTCTCTTCTTTAATTTCCTCCTCCTCTTCAATCACCTCCTTTTCTTGTCTTTCAATTCCTTGAGGTATTACTTGATCGTCCTTGACGAATTGTTCAACTTCACTTTCATTAGCAAATAGGCTTGCCCTTTGTGAGGATTTTTTAAAGGTTGTGATTTTTGAGGGTGGTAAGGGTTTCAACTTAAACTTCTTGCTATCGTTCTTGACAATATACGCATTCTCCCTCCCATCATGAGTCACAAACTGATCAAATTGCCATGGACGTCCCAACAATATATGGCAAACATCCATTGGTACAACATCACACAGAATCTCGTCTTTATAATTACCCATGGAAAAAGAAATTAGAGCTTGGCGACTTACTTTAACTATGGAGTCATCATCGAGTCAATGTAATTTGTAGGGTCGTGAGTGGTTCGTAATGGGGACCTTCAACTTGTCAATGAGTATGGTGGAGACGGCGTTTGCACAAATCCCCCATCCACTACTAAGTCGCACACCTTCCCTTGTACAAGACACTTAGCATGAAAAATCTGCTCACTTTGTCTTCCTCCATGGTCATGGGTTTTGCATGTAGAGACCTCATCAAGACTAGTGTTTCCCCCCTTGACGTCTTCGGAATCAAATTCTTCTACTTCTTCTTCTTCCTTTTCGGATTCACTCTTTTGTTCTTGAACCGAAAGATTGTTTTCTATGTCTCGAATTTCATGCAAGGTTAACACCCTTTTATTAGGACACTCCGATTGATAATGTCCATATCCTTGACATTTGAAACATTTGATGGTGTCCTTGTTCCTCATTGGTTTCTTTCCTTTGGCCTTGTCATTAAGGGTAACTTTGTTGGTTTCCTCCACTTGCTCATTCGGTATAGGATTGATCGAACCCTCTTCGTCACTAGAAAACCCCCTCGAACTCGCAGCTTTGTTTACCATCTTTTTCCTCTTCAATTGTCTTTCGCACTTTATCGAGACCTTGCAGACTTCATCGAAAGTAAAACACGGTTGTAATTCCACCATATTCGCTATCTCGGAGTTAAGTCCTCCCATGAATCTAGCAATCTTTTGCTCCACATACTCTTGCATGTCACATACAATTGATAACCTCTCAAATTCTTCAATGTATTGAGCTACTGAAGAATCTCCTTGTTTCAATTGGATAAGTTTAGAAAAATTATCTTGTCGGTAGGTGCTTGGTAAAAACCTTCTATCAAGATATTTCTTAAATTTATCCCAAGACTCGATTTTTGACTTCCCTTCACGTCTTCGTTGGGATTTTAAATTTTCATACCAAATAGAAGCATATTTCGTGAGCTTGAGAATGGCTACCTTGAATTTTTTTCGGTCGTTATACTCCTTGTATTCGAACATTCGATCCGTCCTACGAATCCAATCAAGATATCCATCCGGATCCATTGAACCATCAAATTCAGGGATATCAAGCTTTAAGCCACGATCGTCGTCCTCCCTAAGCCGTCCTTGAGGTTGCCTAGGCCTTGGGCGCCTCACTTCCTCCTTATCCGAGTTGGAATCCTCAACTTCTACACGGCCTTGTGGTCTTTCTTCTAGTAATTGCAAAACTCGATCAACTCGTTGTCGTAGCTCTTGAATCTCGCGATCTCGTCGCAGGTTTGTAGCTTGTTCCAAGGTTATTCCACGTGGGGGCATTCCGTCTCATCCGCCATGATCGTTCACAAAGTTGGAATTTGCGAAAGACCTAAGCTTTGATACCAATTTGATGCGTAACAAATGCCAAAGTTGTTGCTTACGAAAGTATGGATGAAGATTATGGAAACAATGATGAAAGTGCAGCAAAAATTAAAAGGATAGATGGGGGTCACCAGTTAGGCTTCGCTCACCTAACGTAAAGATCCCGTTTGGGTTCACCGGTTAGGCTTCACTCACCTAACGTAAAGAGCCCTTTGAATATTACCTCCTAAACTTAAGGAAATAATAGACAAAATATGAACAAAACTTTGTTCTTTGTATTTCTCCTTGAGAATCAAACTTGAAATCTGAATTTTACATCTCTAAATCTATCCCCATTTATAGTTGTTTTACAATGCATCCTAACCTTAAAAGGAAAAGAAAACTACTCCTAATTGTACAAGCATTAGCAATACTATCCTACCTAGGAATAGAGAATCAAACATATACAATCTAGGAATCAAAACAACAGCAGGAAAAACGAGTTCGCCCAAACTAGTCACAGGGCGATCGCCCTGTCCCGCCACAAAGCGATCGCTTTGTGGCCAGAACCCTGGTCCGCGAAACTGGCTTCAAGGCGATCGCTCTCTCCCATGTAAGGCGATCGCTTCTTAGCCAGAAAGTGTTTTCGTCCTTCTTTGCCATGCACGTGACCTCCAAAAGCCTCCCAAGCAGATATCTCTTCCCAATCAGCATCACCAAAGCTTCAAATGGCCAAGTAAATCCGCTTTTCCCACATGCATTGATGCTATGGCTTTTGTACACAACTTTCCTCGATGCTCCCGCATCAGATATATGGGCCCGGTAAGTACATTATAATAAGTATACTTAATTTAATTTCATTCCTTAAATATATGTTATTTTGTATATATTATTTCTATAAAAAATTTAAAATTTTCACAGGTTTACCTCGACGTGGGATTCCGAGGAAGCTAGGGCTATCACCGAGCAACAGAGGCAGAACAGGCTGAGCTCAACGGGGAGGGGGGTGAAGCACACCTCGGGGTCGATCAACACCTCCGAGCACCACTTGCTCATGGTAAGGACTTTAATGTGTTGTATTATAATACATGCCTTAATTATTGCTCAAACATATATAACATATTTTATTGATTTACTTACAGTTTAAATTGATTTGTTGGGTAGCCATGTGGATGCTATGAAATCCATGGCTAAAAGTAATTTGTTACTTGTTATGTTTAGGGATTGAGTTGAAAACATAGACATATATTTGTCTAAGATTGCCTTGTGAGGGAATTAGTATAAATAGGTAGTTTTAGAAGGGGTTTGAGTGTAAATATATTATTTTAGAATGGTTTGAGTCTAAATAGGTTGTTTCAGAAGGTTTTGAGTGCAAATAGGTTGTCTTAATAGGGTTTAAGTGTATATAAGGCTATTTTAGAAGGGTTTGAGTCTAAATAGGCTGATTTAGAAGGGTTTGAGTATATATAGGCTGCATTAGAAGGGTTTTGAGTGTAAATAGGTAGTTTTAGTAGGGTTTGAGTGTATATAGGCCGTTTTAGAAGGGTTTTGAGTTAAATAGGTAGGTTTAGAAGGGTTTTGAGCTTAAATAGGATGCTTTGGACGGGTTTGAGTGCAAATAGGTTATTTTAGAAGGCTCTGAGTGTAAATATGTTGTTTTAGAAGGGTTTTGAGTATAAATAGGCTATTTTAGAAGGGTTTGAGTGTATATAGGCTGCTTTAGAAGGGTTTGAGTGTATATAGGCTACTTTAGAAGGGTTTTCAGTATAAATAAGTTGTTTTAAAAGGGTTTGAGTATAAATAGGTTGTCTTAGTAGGGTTTGAGTGTATATAGGCTGCTTTACAAGGGTTTTGAGTGTAAATAGGTTACTTTAGAAGGGTTGGAGTGTCAATAGGTTGTTTTAGAAGGGTTTGAGTGTGTATAGACTGCTTTAGAATGAGCTTGAGTGTAAATAGGCTATTTTAGAAGGGTTTGAGTGTAAATAGGTCATTTTGATAGGGTTTTGAGTGAAATAGGTAGGTTTAGAAGGGTTTTCAGTTTAAATAGGTTGCTTTAGAAGTGTTTGAGTGCAAATAGGTTGTCTTAGAAGGCTCTGAGTGTAAATAAGTTATTTTAGATGGGTTTTGAGTGCAAATAGGTAGTTTTAGAAGGGTTTGAGTGTAAATAGGCTGTTTTAGAACGATTTTAAGTGAAATAGATAGTTTAAAAATGGTTTGAGTGTATATATGCCGCTTTAGAAGGGTTTGAGTATATATATAGGCTGTTTTTATTGTTTTCTTATAAGTTGATCGTGTTATAGCTTAATATGTGTTCTTCGCTAATTTTAATTCATTATATTTGTAGAATCGATACTACGGTACCGAGGTACCAATGACTGATTTATTTACTGCGACCCACACCATTCCTGCTCCTCCTGGTTCTGATTCGCCGTTTGTCTTTGTCGATGATACGACAAAGGAAGTATTTGTAAGTATTGCTTAAAATGTTTTAATTTTATTTTGTTTATTAGTTAATTAAAATGTTCATATTAATGTTTTTATGTTTTTATAACACAGGATGCCTATAAGGTGACTATAGATACGCAGGTCGCCAAGGGGCATGTCCAAACGACCCATGAGGTGCCGACGCCCTTTGTCGGTGACATTTGGCATTCAGTCACTGAGGAGTCACGGAAGAAGAGGGGAGCTCGCCTCTACGGCTTTGGTCACCACGGCGCCGCTGCGTTAAGATCGGATGGATTCACTTCTTCCTCGGCGACCCAGTCTCGGTCCTCCACGCTACCAAGCGTGCCCGCCCAAAGAAGTGCAAAGAGCCCAGTAGGTACATAACAGGCCCAGCAGATACAGTAGCAGGCCGAGCAGCTGGAGCAGCTGCGACGACTAGTCATGGAGCAGTAGCAGCAGTCTAGGTCTTCTATTGTGCGTAATTTGTTTGACCCCCTCTACAGTAGACACTTTATTTTGGTACTGTAATATTTTTTAAATTGTATATATATTAATTTTAATTTAATTTATGTTTTAGTTATTAATTATAGTTTATTGTTGAAGTGTGTGTGTGTGTGTGTAATTGTGTATATATAACAGCTATATCAGGTGAAAAAAAAAACAATTTTAAAATTTATTTTTTTATCTTTATTAATACTTACTGTCGGAGCTCCGACAGTAACTATTTAATTTTTTTTATATATATATAATTACTGTCGGAGCTTCGATAGTAATTCATAGTTAAAAATAATAACGACGCTAATTTACTGTCGGATTTCCATCAAAAAATTAACAGTGATCCAACAGTAAACTAACGGAATGTTAATGTCTGTTATTATGTTACTGTAGGATAAACCGACAGTAATTACTGTCGGAGAAAAATTACCGTCAAAGGTTTACTATTGAATACTGTCGGAGCAGTTCTGACAGTAAATTTATAATTACTTTCGGAATCATTGAATTACTGTCAGATTTCTTCGACAGTAATGGCTTGTTTTCCAGTAATGACAACTCAACCAACCGATATACAGACCAACATAGAAGGCATCTAGCCTTTATATACAATACAACAGAACCTAGTGTTTGAACCCTAGATAGTATAACAAGCCACTGTCTAAGATATACACAAAATAAAGTCTACCCCAAAATAAAATAAACCACCTTTTAATCTTACGACGAGCTGCACAACCTCACGCACGTGAACCCTTCGCCTCACTCCGATCTAAGGAAAAACAATAGTGAAAGGGTAAGTCACCTATGACCAAGTAAGATTTTACTAAACTTATGCATGTTATGCATATATGCAATAGTAATAGGATGCTAACACATAGCAGCATGTAATCAACATAACTAATAACCAATCAAGTCTCATTACCAGCGCAAGAAAGTTCACGGCTGCCAACTGTCCCATACCAGTTGGAAGTAATGACCAATCTACAAAGTAATGAGCTAAACAACATTTCATATCACGTATTAAACAAGTAGTAACATCACGAGATCCCATATATCAGGATATAGAAGTCGAGGTACACCTCCGACTAACCAGCTCCCCTTATAACCCCATTTAAGTTTGTAATTTAAATCAGATCACTATATATCATGTAATTCGTATTTCCTATATTCCGCAGAATAAGTCAACATGTCCCAAGTCCCTACAACCTTGGGAACCATGCGAAAACACCACTCTTATCCAATAATCTATGTGGTGTTAAACACTATTTTGGCCGAAATAGAGAGGCAGACTGGATTAAGGTCGCCACAACCCGACAATCACTGCACTCCGCCCCATGACAATCTGTAGTCAACCAAAACCCCCTGAAAGTTAGTATTCGAATGTGCACATTCGGTTAGCCAATTTCACGTTCACACTTTATTCCATATTCGTTTACAATTTTGGTATTTCATATATCTTCCAAGGATCAATTCGAGTTCAAATTTCACAAACCAACATAATGAACAACTTAACCATCTCAAACAAATCAATATCACGTCACAAACATATAATCGTAGCCATGTTACACACTTTGTTTAGGTCAATTTTTTGCCGGTTTCACCAATTCCATTATACCATCGCATTTCAACATTTCCAAGATTTATATAAACATTAATACACCTTATCAACACATACCCATAATCATATTAACATTATAAGGCACTTCACATGGCTAAAAATTTAGAAATTTAGCATAGTAACATTACAACATCGATTATAACCGAAATTAACCAAATAAACAACAAACATGAACAAGCTAGAGGTCCCTTACCAATATAAAGAGCTAGACCACCAATAAACCCCTTGATTCTAGTGATTAAGTCATCCAAGAACTCAGTTAATTCAACCCTTAGTTGCCGCCAAGGTGGAAGAACAAAAGCTCATGCAAGAACCCTTGAAACCCTATGTTGATTTTGGTGTTTATGGAGAGAATTTTAGGAAAGATTTGAGTGTTTTGTGTGTTCTTAAGGCTTGGAATTCGTTCACCCCTATTTACCCATGACCAAGGTCAGTCAAGGAAGAGTTTAAGAGGAGGTGGAGCCAAGAAAATAGCCTAAAAAGTGAGTTGGCAAGTTGCTGGCCCGATAGGCGCGCTAGGGTGCGACCTTAGCGCGCACTGTTCATTAACTTCGCGCCGTTTTGTCGTTTTGCTCCGTTTTCTCGATTCGATCGCTCGGTTACCCACCTTACACGTGGTCATCATCACGTGGCTATCACACGACCAGTAGGTTCCAGGTCGACGACATGGAGGACATCGAAGCCCGCCAAAACCGTCTAGCTCGAGAGGTAGAGACCGCATTCATCGTAGTGCCCGGCGAAGACGACAATTGCAAGCCCGGACGTTCGACCTGAAGAAATGAGCGACCTGGTACCCGTTCTACGACGGTTCACTTCACCTCGGTACACCTCAAACATGCTGGTACAAGGGGTCCGTTGAGCGACCTGGGGCTATCCTAGGGCGACCTCGTAAACAATAAGCGACCTGGCAGAGGCTAGGCCAACCTTTGTGACATCGAGCGACCTGGCGTATGCCAGGCCGACCTCGACAGGATCCTCCTAGCTCGGCAAGGAAGAGTCCTATACGGAATCATACCATGCCTGAAGAAAAGTCCCGTTATAATCCTTCTCTACATATCGCTTCTAAACATATAAGGTAACATAATCCGAAAGACACGGGAATCACTCCTAGTTTGAATCTAAAAAGGATTATGATCACATCCCTATAAATAACACCCTCAGTAGGCCTCACAAGGGGGGTATACACAGACTTGCTTACATACTTTTCTCAGCCTTATCATTCCTAGAATATCGCTAATTCTCACGCCGGAGGGTTATTGCTGGGACAACCCAGCACCCCTAACGGTGTTCTTTCTTGATCACAGGTTTAAAGCAGTACACACATCAAGGACTATCCCTGCAACGTAAGTCGGAATCCTATCTAGACTACACACGTGGACCAGACACGACACCCGATCCCTTTTTTGGCGTGATCAGTTTGGTTCCGTTGCCGGGTCCTGTTTCCGTGATCAAACATGGCATCTTCCAAGCAAGTCTCTAAATCTGCCGCTCCAACAACAACACCAGGCGTGCCCGCCGCCGCTTCGCTTGCTGGCAACCCGCCTGGACAACCTGAAAAAGAGTCACCTGTTGTACCTTCATCGGGGCTTCCACTTCACCAAAACACACGAGCTCAGAAGCTGGCCAGGGCAATGAGGAGAAAAGCCTTGGGAAAAAAGGCAGCACAGACAACTAAAAGTCCGAACTTGGCTACCCGTGATGGTCGGACACCCACTCCACCTTCCTCAGATAGCGAAGGCCCAGGAGACAAGGACGATCTCATTCTCATCATGATGGACAGTAGGATGCCTCCTACTCAGCAAGAAATCGATCTCGCCGAGTTGGAACACATACGGAGGGAGAAAGTCTTCTTGGAGAAGTAGAGAGAGCTAGAAAAACGTGAATACGAGCTATCACGCAAGCTCGCCGCCCAGACGATCCAGCCACCAGAACCGAGCTCACATCCGTCCCATAACGATCACCGCGATGGTCACCCTGAAAGGAGTAAGCCCAAGGGTCTGCGGGCTAACAGTTATCATGGGGGGACAAGGGACGACGCTCCCAGACGTAGCGAAAAAAGTCGGCCCCAGCGAGTAGGTACGCATCAAACACTTGGCATCAAGGATTGTCTGGGCACACCAGACAGAGAACGACCTAGAGGAAGCGTCCGCTCAAGGATGGAGGGACAAGCTAGAAGTCCCAGCCCGGTAAAATCTTACAGGCCCCACCGAATGGATGATATTGAGGAGCGATCTTGAAGACCACAGGAGAGCCATAGCCACCGATCCAAACGTAAATCCGTCCAACACAGTACCTCCAGCAGCGAGGCATCCTCACACAAATACTCCAAAATCGACGACCACGATCGCCGATCTAAGAGGAGGGGCAAGAGCAGCGATCTGGAAGGTGAGGTACTACAGAAGATGAAGGAACGACTGGAGGCTCTCGAAAAAGGAAAAGAATGGAAACCATCAGGGAGTGTAACGGCAGCCTTTTGTAAAAGAATCAGGAACACTCCTCCGAATCACCGCCTGAAGCTGCCCTCTTTGAAAAGTTACGCCGGAAACACAAATGCCCGAAGCCACGTATCAAGCTTTGAAGCAAAAATGGGAGTTTGCACCAGGGATTTAGATCTCTGGTGTGTAGTATTCGTCAGCACGTTTGAAGAGGTCGTCCTAAATTGGTTTGAGGAACTGGAAGAGGGCTCTATCAGAGATTGGCACGACCTGAAGAAGGCCTTTCTGAAGAAGTATTCGGCAGCAGGCAACCTCCTCAAGAAGGAATCTGACCTCTGCGGAATCAAACAGCGGCCCAGCGAGTCATTGGAAAGCTATCTCGAGAGATTCAAGAACGTCGCTGAAAAATTATTGAACGTCCCTGACAAAACCATAATGGCTTTCTTCCAAGCTGGATGCCGATCTGCCAAGCTCCTGTCCGAAATTGGCATGCGACCACCCACCACCAGCGCGGAAATGTACACTGCCGCACAAAATATTGGGAATGTCGAAAAAACTTTGGCAGATCAAGAAAGGGAAAACCAACAACCCTCTGGAACGCAGAAACAGAAGAAAGAGGATAAGACCGGTGAGCAGAAGGAAGGAAACAACCATGGGCACGGAAAAAGCAAAGGGAAGAATAAATGGGCTAAAAAAGAAGGATTCTACACCCCCTTGAACACAACCCGAGAGCAAATTATGAACGTACTGCTCCAGGAAAACAAGATTGCCCAACCTCCACCACTCCGAGAAACTACATATCCTCGCAACCCCGATAAAAGGTGCGCTTACCACAACGGCATCGGCCACACAACTGAAGACTGCATTCAGCTAAAAAAGGAGATACAGAAGCTGATTGACCGAGGTGAGCTCAAAAGATATGAGCAGCGAGGAAGAAATCACAGAGATAGGCCTAGGGAGGCCCCGAGAGCTAATGCCGACGACGACGAAGTCCTGGTCAACACTATTACGGAGGAATGGTCGAGCATCACCAAAATAAAGACGGCAATAAACAGCCTCAACCATACTGTCAGCCCGCCACCCGTTTGGGGAGAAAAGGGAATAACATTCCTACCTAGTGAGCTAGCGACTAACCACGCTGTAAGGGGACATGCCCTGACCATTGAGGCCAAAATAGGCAGAGGAAGAGTGAAAAGGGTACTCATCGACACAGGAGCAGGGAAGGACATTCTGTTCTATAATTGCTTCCAGGCGATCGGATTGGGAAGCTCACACTTAACCCCGAGTGGAATCAAGCTAGAAGGTTTCACCGGGCATAAGGTCGCTGTCAAGGGCACAGTCGACCTCAACGTAGTCCTCGGTACCAAAGACAATTCCCGCACCGAGGTCGTCACCTTCCTGGTCCTCGACATCCCCTCTCCATACAATGCTATTCTGGGACTCCCAACCCAGACAAAATTTGAGATGGTGATCTCTCCAGCTCACCAAAAAAATCAAATTCCCAACTGACAGCGGGGTCGGAGAGGTGAAGAACGATCCTAGAAGCACTCTGAATTACCTACTTGAAGAAAAGAAGGCCGAGGAAGCTCGGCTCAAGGGAAAGCGAAAGATGACTACAGACCACGAAGAGGCTCCCCCAAAGAACCTCGATGATAAGCGGCTGAAGTCCATTATAATCAAAGAACGCTTGGAAACAGACACTCCTGACGAACAAGCATAGCAATTAGTGCGGGCTGGCCATCCCAGCCCGCACACAGAGGCCGACACGAGCGACGATATGTTCGATACAGACGCCGAGCATGCCGACTCCTCCCAAGCTGACCCAACACTCGAGCTGAACAACCTCTCCTCCTCACATCGTGATGAAAGCCCGAATGACGACCTGCCCGACGTGACCACCCCAGACACCGAGCAGGCCGGCTCATGCGAGGACCCCACTAGTGTCTCCAAGAAACCACCGAAGGTCATTTCAGTAGAAAGTTTAGATCCGCGAGATCATCCAGAAATCCAACCCCATGAAGACCTTGACGAGGTAGTTATCAACTTCGACTTCCCCGAGCAGAAAGTCAAGGTCGGATTGGAAATTGATAAAGAAGAAAGGGAAGCAATAATTGCATTCCTTAGAGAGAACAAAGATGTATTCGCATGGAGGACAGAGGACATGGAAGGAATTAGCGAGGAGGTCGCTGTGCACAAACTGAATGTCGATCCAACCATAACCCCTATACAACAACGACCTAGAGTATTTTCCCCCGAAAAACAGGCAGCAATCAAAGAAGACGTCGACAAGCTGCTAAAGGCAGGAATCATTGAAGAAATCTTCTACCCAACATGGATTGCGAACGTGGTAATGGTCAAAAAAACCAATGGAAAGTGGAGGATGTGCGTCGACTTCACCGACCTCAACAAAGCCTGCCCCAAAGACTAGTACCCCTTACCGAGGATCGATCAGCTTGTAGATGCAATCGCAGGCCATAAAATACTCAGCTTTATCGACGCATACTCAGGGTATCACCAGATATGCATGTGGTTAGCCGACCAAGCACTAACAGCCTTTCGAGCAGCAGGCGCCATCTATTGCTACAAAATGATGCCCTTCGGGCTTAAAAATGCAGGAGCCACCTATCAGCGAATGGTAAACAAGGTCTTTGGGGACCAACTCGGAAGAAACGTGGAGGCTTACATCGACGACATGGTCATCAAAACAAAGCAAGCCAATCACGTCAATGACTTGCATAAGACCTTCGCAAATCTCAGGAAAAACAAAATGAAGCTTAATCCAGCAAAATGCGCCTTTGGAGTGAAGGCTGGCAAATTCCTGGGATACATGGTGAATGAGAAAGGTATAGAAGCCAACCCGGAGAAGATCCAAGCCTTGGTTAATATGAAAGCTCCCAGCACAATAAAGGAGGTACAGCGGCTGAACGGAAGGATCACCGCACTTGGAAGATTCATAGCAAAATCGGCAGAACGAAACCTTCCATTCTTCAAGACGTTACGCGGGAGCAAGAAGTTCACCTGGAATGAAGAATGCGACAAAGCCTTCGCCGAGCTGAAAACTTACTTGGGCAGCCCGCCTCTGCTTACGAGCCCGGTACCAGGAGAGCGCCTCTACATCTACGTCGCTGCCTCAGACACTACCGTCGCCGCGGTCCTACTCAGCGAAAGAGACGCTATTCAAAAGCCAATATACTACGTCTCCCATGCACTCACAGATGTGGAAACAAGATACCTGAATGGTGGAGAAAGTGGTACTTACCCTAATCGTAGCAGCTAGAAAGCTGACCCAGTACTTCCAAGCTCATGCCTTAATGGTATACACCAACCTTCCACTCAGGCAAATACTTCACAAACCAGACGTCGCGGGAAGAATGTTAAAATGGTCAGTCGAGCTCTTAGGATTTGATATCACATACGGGCAGCGTAAGGCAATAAAGGCACAAGTACTTGCGGACTTCATTGCCGAAACATCATTTGTCAAGCAAGACAAAAACCCGGATGCCACGCTGACAGAACTGACAATCCCTCCCAGCCCGCCCAGGCAAACCCGTACAGCGAGCTCATCCCATCCTCGGCCGTTGCTCCATTGGATACTCCATGTTGACGGCTCATCTGGCAGGACAGGCAGTGGAGCAGGCTTATCCCTACACTCACCAGATGGCGGGGAATTCAGCAAAGCTCTGCGATTCAGGTTCCAGGCCTCCAACAACTAAGCAGAATATGAAGCCTTGATAGCCGGACTCGAGCTCGCTCTGGACCTAGGGGCTCGCCAGGTTGTAATCTTCAGCGACTCCCAGCTCGTCGTGAAGCAAGTTTGGGGGGAGTATGGGGCTAATCACCCTACATTGTCAAAATACTGCGACCTGGCAAGACGCCTGTTGGAAAAATTTGACTATTGGGAACTTAAACAGGTGGACAGGATGGAAAATGCACGGGCCGACTACTTATCCAAGATCGCATCGTCGGACACCAATAACCTCCCTCAAGACGTATGGCTAGAAACCATCGAGTCACCATCAGTGGATAGGGGAGAAGTTATGCCCATCAACCTAATAAGCAGATGCTGGATAGATGAAATACAAGATTATATTGAACACGGAATACTGCCTGAGGAAAAAGACTTGGCTCAACTAATAAGGAAAAGAGCGGCTCGCTACGCAGTAATTGCCGGAGTATTATACAGAAGATCATTCACCAAACCATTGCTCAGATGTGTCCGACCGGAAACAGTGGAAGACTTGCTCGCCGAGGTCCATGAAGGAGTATGCGGAGGCCACCCCGGTGCGAGATCACTGTCAGATAGAATTATCTTCCACGGCTATTACTGGCCGACCTTGCGGAAGGATGCGGAAACTTATGTGCAAAAATACGATAAATGCCAAAGATTCACTAATATCCCAAGACTGCCATCAGTTCCACAAACACCGGTAGTCGCAGCCTGGCCTTTTGATATGTGGGGAGTCGACCTCATAGGACCCTTCCCAAAAGCTAAAGGAGGCTGCGAATTCTTAATAGTAGCAGTCGATTATTTCACAAAATGGATAGAAGCAAAACCATTGGCTACCATAACTGAGGAGAAGGCAATCAACTTCATATATGATTACATCTGGTGCCAATTCGGCCTACCCAGAGCTATTGTATCCGACCATGGCACCCAGTTCTCCACAAAGTTCACTCAGAGATGCGAACAAATGAATATCAAGCATTGGAAATCCTCAGTTGCTCATCCTCAAGGAAATGGCCAGGCTAAAGCAGGGAACAAGAAGATCCTCCATGCCCTGAAGAGAAATCTAGACGAAAAGAAAGGAAGGTGGCTTGACGAGTTACCCATCGTTCTATGGGGAGTCCGCACGTCCGTCAGAGGCTCAACAGGGGAGACACCCTTCACACCAGCATATGGATCAGAAGCGATGGCCCCCGTGGAAATGGCCCTACCAACATTAAGGGTAGCCCATTTTGACGAATTGGAGAACACAACAGCCCGGAAGCTCGACCTAGACTATCTGGAAGAAAGAAGGCTGGAGGCAAGACTTAGGATGATCAATTACAAACAGCTCGCCAAAACTCACCACGACAAGCGAGTCAGATCTAGATCCTTCAACATCAGAGATTGGGTACTAAGGAAGATCGAAGTGACAGGTAGAAACGCTGGAAGAAATAAACTATCTCCAAATTGGGAAGGACCATTCAGAGTAACAGGCAGAGTCAGAGAAGGGACTTTTCGGCTAGCCGAACAAGATGGCACACCGCTCAAGAATCCTTGGCACGCAGATCATCTGAAAAAATATTACCACTAATGTAAGGCTGTTGCGAAAAGTTATCAATAAAAAAGAGTTCCTTCCATCTGAAATCGATTGCAAATCTATATATATTCCAAAAAAAGCACCTCGCCACGTCGAGGTCACCTTACGACCTACTCTTCACCAGTTGAAGAAGATCGTAAGTCAAAAAGGCACCTCGCCACGTTGAGGTCACCTTACGACTTACTCTTCACCAAGTTGAAGAAGATCGTAAGTCAAAAAAGGCACCTCGCCACGTTGAGGTCAACTTACGACCTACTCTTCACCAGTTGAAGAAGATCGTAAGTCAAAAAAGCACCTCGCCACGTCGAGGTCACCTTACGACCTACTCTTCACTAGTTGAAGAAGATCGTAAGTCAAAAAGGCACCTCGCCACGTCAAGGTCACCTTATGACCTACTCTTCACCAGTTGAAGAAGATCGTAAGTCAAAAAAGCACCTCGCCACGTCGAGGTCACCTTACGACCTACTCTTCACCAAGTTGAAGAAGATCGTAAGTCAAAAAGGCACCTCGCCACGTCGAGGTCACCTTATGACCTACTCTTCACCAGTTGAAGAAGATCGTAAGTCAAAAAGGCACCTCGCCACGTCGAGGTCACCTTACGACCTACTCTTCACCAAGTTGAAGAAGATCGTAAGTTAAAAAGAACCTCGCCATATCAAGGGTAGCTCGCGACCTACATTTTGCTACAAACAAAAAAGACCGTGAAGACATCTCGATTACAGCGAGGACGAAAACCTTCTTCCTCACTTTAAAATAAGAGAATTGAGAAAACAAGCAAACTCAAGCAGAAAAGGAACGGCATACTAATAATTTACATAACAAAAATTCAGAATTCATAAGTGTTTAAAGCACGCAGGCCAGACGAAGAATAAAATTGTTTCCTTACAAAGCCCGCAGGCTCGAATCAACTCGACACAGCGAGGTCATGGCTCAGCTCGACTTTCCGCCTCGAAGACAGCTTTGGCGTGAGCATCCTGATTGGACTTCGCTCCCTCAAACTCACTTAACTTAAAGTTGCCGTCAAATTCCACGGCGTCACCGTCATCAAGAGCGTCGAGCAGATATGGAACGTAGTTGCTGAAAGGAGAGGGAGGCACACAAGGATCACGACCTTGTTCAGCATCTTTCCTCGATATCAATTCAAGTTCTTCAGGTCGGTAGGGAACGAGCTCGTGGCCCCAGCGAGCGAGGTCACCCCTATGTTCGGCATTCCCCCACTTAACCAAGTCTCTAAGGGACACCCCGCACGCGGCGGCCACTCGCAGAATCTGAGCCTTCCCTTTCTCGTAGTAAGAAAAAATTTCATTCCTATACGACGGAGTCTTCTTGAACTCGCTGATGATAGTCACCGAACTAGAAGCCTTCTTCGCCGTGGCCAATTGACGCTCGAGGTCGCTAATCTTCCCTTCCAGACTCAGCCTTGTCTTGGTCAACTCGCCCTGGGCGGTGAAAGCTTCACCCCGAGATGTTGACAGCTCGATTTTGACCCCAGCAAGCTCATCCCGCAAACGTGTCACTTCTTCAGAAAGCTTGTTGGCAGTCTCAACTTTTTCAGCAGCCAAGTCTTGACTCAGCTTCACATTGCTCTTCGACTTCTCCATATCTCGCTCCAGCTCAGATATTCGGGCGCGAGCTGCATCAAGGTCTGCCTTGTTCACACCTTCACTGATGCGCTGTTCGAGATCCGTGACCTGGGCCCTCAGCGACTTCCACTCTTTGTTGGCTGCAGCCAGCCTGTTAGTATACGACCTAATAGCCGTAGCCGCCTGAGGAACGAACTAGACATTAGACAGAAAAACAACCAAGGATAGAGGGAATAACAAAAGAGAGAAAAATTACACTTATCAAGTTGCCTCCCATGACTCGTGCGAGGTGGGAAGGAGAGTAGCCATCGTATACAGCGCCCAGGTCGTCATTGCAAATTTCCAAAACAGCGGCCTTTCCAATTTCAACACCCCAGGCAACATGGCTCGGTTCCTGCTCCGCTTGTTTGGGGGTAACCGAGCTAGAAGGGGAGGGTGTATCCTTAGACGGGCTCGTCACACTGTGAACTTCATCTTTCTGGGCCCCCTCATCAGACACAGTAACCACAGCCGTCTCCTCGATTCGCAACTTTTTTGGGGGCCCAGACCCGGATGACGACCTGGTCCTCTTTCCGGAAGACTTCGAGCTAACAACTTCCTTCCCCTTATCAACAGCAACAGATACTGTGGGAATCACTTCGCCGGTACCCGCCAAGTTGGCCGCCACTCGAGCTCGACCTAATTGCTCTAAGCGAGCAGACTTCGCTTGTACACGCTTTCCCGAGCTCCCCCTCATAGCGTCGAGGTCCTCCATATCTACGAAAAGAAATACAAGTCAGAAACAGTTGGAAGTATCAAACAACTAAATAATAAACGAGGTTCGACGAAGAGAGATAAACCAATCAACATGCAGCCCCTCTCTGAATCTCGCCAACAATCAGGACAGTATTTTCGGAATATCAGACCATTGTGCCTATGCCAGCCTGGAAAACATTCGAACTCAGGGAAAGTGTACATTGGTTCCAGACCGGCTATCCTCTTCAGCAACATTCCAACAACATACAGCAATTTCTCACTCTTAATAATTTCTCTCCAATCATAACACCTCACTTGGGTACCACCCCGAACTCCCAAGGGCACCTCGAGGGCTTGCTTGGCGAGCTTGTCATAGTCATCTAGGTCGGTGTGGCGAATTAGAGTGTAAGGCTCTTCGACTGGCACCCTAAAGTTCCAACCTAGTCTACTCTCTACCACAATAACCTTATCAGCCCAGTAGGGAACCTTGCTTGGAGGATCGGAAAACAACTTCACACCATAATTGTGGCTTTTTGCTTGCAGCCGATTGTTGTTCCGGTCGAGGTGAAAGTAGTAGCAAAACAGAGACATAGTTGGCTCGAAACCTAGCAGGCGAGTACACACAATAAAACAGAGAAGAATCCTCATGGTGTTCCAAGTGAGGTCGAGAGGGACTGTCGAGGTGACATCCAGAAACTCACATATAAAAAGGATCGAGGGGAAACCGAAGCCCCAGATCAAAAAAGCTAAGGTAAAATCCAACCCGGCTCCTCAAGGTCCTTAAAGCATTCAAGTCGAGTGTCGGATCAGGGCCAAAACCAAGGTAATAGTCAGAATCACAAAAGAATTTCGAGGACCATGTGTCCACATCAGACGAGGTAATCCTGTTTCGCCAATCACGAAAGGCGCGACCACTAATACTCTCTTCGGCAGCGACCTTCGGCTTCTTCTTCTTGGGTCGTGGAGCTCGCAAAAAATAATTCACATTGGAGTAGCTCGACGAGGTCGACAAGCTTGGCCCGACAGCCGAGGAGGAAGCGCGAGCTGGCCTAGTTCGCGCAGCCCGACCTTCATCAAAATACAAATAGAGCAAGCTCGTCATGGCTGTATCATATCCCTCGAAGATCCGCATAGAAGTACCAAAGGGAATATTATCAACCTTGAAGGGATCATCTTCAGGGACCACTAAACCTTCTAAGGTCGCGCCCCAGGCGACCAGTAAGTTGCGAGCTTCACTTGGCAATACGACCTGCCAATCCCCATCCTCGCTCTTAAAAATTGCTCTCCCCTTTTGCGGCCTAGAAAATAGCGGGCCTGAATTTGCGCGTTTAACCCTCATGTTCGTATAAGGAGAACACGAGGAGGTCGAACTAAAAGAAGGAATGGTTCAAAGAGGGGACGAACACCAAAGTACTTTTACGGTGGCTAGGGGTACGGTCACTACGGGGGCGATAACGACCGGAAAAAATTGCTTGAAAAATACTGAAAGCACAAAGGAAATACAGCAAGAAAGGTAAGGAGACTAACCTAACGACTGGGAAGAAAGGAAGACAAAGGAATGGCTGTAGGATGTAAGCTTTTGGAGAAGAAAGAGCCTGCCGGAAATCGCCTGAGTCGCCGGAGGAACTTTGGAACTTCTGGAAATATGCCCTAAAACACGATAGAACAATCACTTATATAGGGTCCGAAATATCTCGGGTCGACCCAAGCCAAAGACGCGGACTTTGGAACGACGACGTTTTAGGACTGGAATGATAACCGCCCTTTTTGAAATTTGAAATGATCTGACATTCGCATCGCCTCGAAGTTCACGAGCAATAAATGTGCACACTTATCAAAAAAATCAAGTACAGCAGAGGAGTTCGACATAAGAATCAGTACGCTCACCTCGCGACAATTCAGCTCGATGCAAGAACACGACTTCATGAGTACGAGGATAAATCCTCTCTCTCAGAAGTAGGGGGGCTACTGAACACCCTCGGTTACCCACCTTACACGTGGTCATCATCACGTGGCTATCACACAACCAGTAGGTGCCAGGTCGACGACATGGAGGACATCGAAGCCCGCCAAAACCGTCTAGCTCGAGAGGTAGAGATCACATTCACCGTAGTGCCCGGTGAAGACGACAATTGCAAGCCCGGACGTTCGACCTGAAGAAATGAGCGACCTGGTACCCGTTCTACGACGGTTCACTTCACCTCGGTACACCAAAAACATGCTAGTACAAGGGGTCCGTTGAGCGACCTCGGGCTATCCTAGGGCGACCTCGTAAACAATAAGCGACCTGGCAGAGGCTAGGCCAACCTTTGTGACATCGAGCGACCTGGCGTATGCCAGGCCGACCTCGACAGGATCCTCCTAGCTCGGCAAGGCAGAGTCCTATACGGAATCATACCATGCCTGAAGAAGAGTCCCGTTATAATCCTTCTCTACATATCGCTCCTAAACATATAAGGTAACATAATCCAAAAGACACGGGAATCACTCCTAGTTTGAATCTAAAAAGGATTATGATCACATCCCTATAAATAACACCCTCAGCAGGCCTCACAAGGGGGGTACACACAGACTTGCTTACATACTTTTCTCAGCCTTATCATTCCTAGAATATCGCTAATTCTCACGCCGGAGGGTTATTGCTGGGACAACCCAACACCCCTAACAGTATTCTTTCTTGATCACAAGTTTAAAGCAGTACACACATCAAGGACTATCCCTGCAACGTAAGCCGGAATCCTATCTAGACTACACACGTGGACCAGACACGACACCCAATCCCTTTTTTGGCGTGATCACTATATAACATCAAGTATATCTAGGTTCAAAGTATCATGGTTCATCTCTTTCATTTCGGTTTGATTTATGCTACGAAACAATGCAAGAAAGTAACGTACCGAAACATAAAATCGATCATGAGTTTACAACTCATCTATTCGATATCATGAACCACCATGATCAAGTTAACAATGGAAGCACATAATCATAAAATTAACATGTTAATGAAATGCTCGGTTATTACAAGATCTATGGTCTCGGAATGATATATATATAGTGGCCTTAACTCTCATCTGTGGCATATAAAACTGTTCTATAGAAAAAATAGTCGAATGGCAGGGATATAAAACATTGGTTATTCATTCACTATAATTTAAAAATGGTTAATTCTTTTCCTCAGTTTTTAAAAGAGAGGATTGTGAAATTTAGTGGAGAGATGGAGACCGGCTGATAGAATACAAGTAGACAACTTCTCAGTTTCACACCACATTGGCATCGAGAAGAAAACATGAAAGAGAAGTTTGTATAAAACACAAGGCCTAAATATGAAGTAAGCATACCTTTCTCGGCCTTTTGGCTAAGATCAAGTGTAGTATCTGTTCTTATCAGTTTAATATCTGATATGTGGGCTATTAGCTCACACGATATTAATCTTATTTTTTGAGGGGGAAAGCCCATCACAATAGCTTGCTATTGGGGTCTTCACGAGTCGCCCATGCCTTACACTACAATGCGAGGGCCTGACTCACCCCACCAAACACACGATTAAATTTTGTTAGCTTTTATTAGTTTTCAGATTTATCGATTATATGTCCTAAACTATGTTTTTGTGCAAAAGGTTAATGTACAGTGTTATCACTGAGACAGAAGCTGAGGTTTATGTAGTTCTTTGTGTTTTGTAAGTATCTCATCACCCTTTTGGCTGCAACCCAATGTTCTTTTCCCGGATTGCTTTGGTATCGGCCAAGCATGCCAACAATAAAAGCAAGATCCGGACGAGTACAGACTTGTGCATACATTAAGCTTCCTACTGCCGATGCATATGGGATTTCTTCCATAAACTTGGATTCAATATTATTCTTAGGACATTGCTTTAGACTGAATTTATCTCCCTTAGAGACAGGGGTGTCATGTGGTTTACAATTTTGCATGCTAAACCTTTGTAGTACCTTCTCTATATAGCTCTTTTGTGATAATCCTAAAATACCTCGTGAACGATCACGATGTATTTGGATTCCTAATACAAAAGAAGCTTCACCAAGATCTTTCATCTCAAATTTGTTTGAGAGAAATTTCTTAGTTTCCTTAAGAAGTTCTTTATCATTACTAGCAAGTAAAATGTCATCCACATATAAGACCAAAAATATAAATCTACTCCCACTGAACTTATGGTACACACAATCTTTACCAAGATTCATTTCAAAACCAAATGAAAGAATAACTTGGTTAAATTTTAAGTACCATTGACGAGATGCTTGCTTAAGCCCATAAATGGATTTCTTAAGTTTACAAACTAGTTGACTAGTTTGATCCGAATCAGTCACCATTTCTGGTTTCTTCATATAGATAGTTTCCTCAATGTCGCCATTGAGAAAAGCTGTCATTACATCCATTTGATGAAGCTCAAGATCAAAATGTGCTACTAATGCCACAATGATCCTAAAAGCATTTTTAGAAGATACCGGTGAAAATGTTTCTTTGTAATCAATGCCTTCTTTTTGAGTAAATCCTTTAGCGACAAGACGAGCCTTATGTATTTCCACATTACCTTGTGAATCTCTTTTGGTCTTAAAGACCCATTTACACCCAATGGGTTTCACATTCTTAGGTAATGGGACAAGATCCCAAACGTCATTATCTGTCATGGATTTTTAACTCTTCATTTATGGCATTAATCCACTTATGAGAATTTGGACCACTAATGGCTTCATGGAAGGTGATAGGTTCATCTCCCACTAAACCTAACGGTTCCTCATTCTCGGCAAGATAAACATCATAATAATTCGGAATTGCACTCCTTCTTGCTCTATTAGATCTTCTTAAGGGCACCGGTTCTTCTTGATGTTGAGGGTGTTGAATTTCCTCATCAACATTTTCATGTTGTTCATTAATAGGAGAATTAACGTCATTTTGAATATTATGTTCTTGTCGAATTTCAGGCACAAATGCTTGATTTTCGATAGGAACTATAGGAAGAGGTATAGAAATAAATTCCTCTTCTAACTCTTCAAATTCAAAATTACTATTTAAATTTTCCCCTCTAAATTCAACATCCTCAAAGAACCTAGCATTTCTCGTCTCGAAAAAGGTTCTAGTTTTTGGGTCATAGAACTTATATCCCCTAGATCGTTGAGAATATCTTACAAAATAACTACTAACGGTCTTAGAGTCCAACTTTCCTTCGTTAGGTTTATAAGGCCTAGCTTCGGCTGGACAACCCCAAACATGAAGATAATTTAGGGACAGTTTCTTGCCTGTCCATAATTCATAAGGGGTTTTGTCAGTAGCTTTTGAAGGAGCTCGATTAAGTAGGTAGGTTGCGGTTTTCAAGGCATCGTCCCATAATGAGTGAGGTAAATAAGTACAAGAAACCATACTTCTTACCATATCCTTAAGGGTTCTATTACGTCTCTCGGCTACACCATTCATGCTAAGTGTTCCCGGCATGGTGTAGTGAGGGACAATCCCACACTCTTCCAAATAGCGAGCAAAAGGACCTGGACGTTGTTCTCCTGAACCGTCATTCCGACCGTAGTATTCACCACCACGATCGGATCTAACGTTCTTAATAGTCTTTTCAAGCTGATTTTTAACTTTAGCTTTAAAAGACTTGAAAACCTCCAATGATTGAGACTTTTCATGAAGTAAATAAATGTATCCATAACGAGAGAAGTCATCTATGAACGTAATGAAATATGTTTGTCCGTTCCATGAAGGGGTAGAGAACGGACCACATATATCCGTATAAATCAGTTCTAAGACTTTTGTAGCTCTCAAGGATTCTTTATTTTTGTTGTTGTTTGTAAATTTTCCCTTAAGGCATTCAATGCAAAAGTTATTTTCGTGAGTATCAAGCTTTTGTAATATTCCCTCGGACACAAGCTTGTCAATTCTTCTTTTAGAGATATGACACAAGCGCCTATGCCACAAGGTATAAGAGTTTTTACTTGAAAACTTTCGTTTTATGCCTCTAGAGTTAGTTTCATTATTATGGGACTCATTCGATGAATTGACTGTGTCAAGTAAATATAGATTATCAATATAAGATAAAGAACTAGTACAAAAGAGTTTTGAATTGAAAAACAAATTGCATTTATTATTACCAAAGATACAGGAATAACCTTCCCTATCTAAGGTAGTGATGGAAATCAAATTCCGTCTAAAAGACGGTATAATAAATACATTATTCAAAACCAAAAAATATCCGGTACTAAGAGATAATCTAAAAGTCCCTATGCCCTCTACTTCTACCGACTTTCCAGCCCCCATGTAGATATATCTTTCATCTTCATTGGGCGTTCGGTAGTTCAGGCAACCCTGCATACATGAACTTATGTGAGTAGTTGCACCAGAATCTAACCACCATGTATACGAAGGAATTGAAACTAAATTTGCCTCTGTACAAACAAAGCTAAATGACATACCTTTCTTAATTCGCCATTGGCGATACTTAGGCGATCGTTCTTCATGTGAGTAAGGTCCTTGCAAAAGAAGCATTTCTTAACCTTTTGATCATTTGATGATCCCTTAGGCTTCTTTGTTGCAACCGCAATCTCCTTACCTTTTCTCTTTGTCCCACGAGAAGAGGTAGATGCATAATGAGCACTTTCAGGTTTAGTTTGTTTCAATCTATCCTCTTCCTCTGTCACATGTGAAATCAACTCATTGATGTTCCACTTGTCCTTTTGACAGTTATAGGTCGTTTCAAAATGACCAAATTGATGAGGAAGAGAAATTAAAGCCAAATGCACAAGCAAGTCTTCCGAAAGGTCCAACTTGAGCGTCTTTAATTTAGTAGATAGGTGAAACATTTCCATTATATATTCCCTTAAGCTTCCGGTGCCCTTGTACCTCATGGAAACAAGCTTCCTTAAGGTAGCACTTGTTTCCGATTTATCTCTTTTTGCAAAGCGTTCCTCTAGGGCATCCAAGAAACCTTTAGCTCCAACATCCTCGGAGACACTATTCAAAAAAGTCTCCGGGACTGCATTTTGCATGATACTCAGGCTCACGTGATTAGAACGGTTCCACCTCTCTAGACTTAAGCATTCTTCCGCAGTGCTTATGTCAGTAAGAGGGGCGGGACTTGGTTCTCGTAATGCGAGATCAAGGTCCATGTAGCCAAAGATCATGGTTATTTTCTTTTTCCATGTTTTAAAATTGGTCCCAGTAAGCAAAGGTATGTTGTTAATGGCAGTAGTTACGGATGAAGCATTAATCAAATCTGAGGGAGAAGAACAAGATGAAACAGAAAACATATATAAGAATCTACACAATGATTAATTATATCAAATGAATTCCATCAAAATAAAAGATAATCAACATGACATCAAGACTAATCTTTGGATTGCGAATTGACTCACAATTTGATTTATCTTATGGTGAACAAACAATCTAAACAATACATTTTAAATACTTGCCTTCCTTTGGGCCGGTTCAAGTATAGAAAATGTCCTAAAGTTTAAGGTACTTGTTACCCGGCAATAAAAAATATAAACAATTCATTTTAAACACCCGCCTTCCTTTGGGATGGTACAAGGTTTTTAAAATGACCAAAAGTTTTTATTCAATTATTACCCTATGAATGCAAATACTTAGTCAACAACAAGGTCTCCTTTGGGAAACAAGCATGTAATTCATAGTTAAAAATAATAACGACGCTAATTTACTATCGGATTTCCGTCAAAAATTAACAGTGATCCAACAAGAAACTAACGGAATGTTAATGTCTCATTATTATGTTATGTCGGAGAAAAATTACCGTCGAAGGTTTACTATTGGATATTGTCGGGCAGATTCGACGATAAATTTATAATTACTTTCGGAATCATTGAATTACGTCGGATTTTTCGACAAGAATGGCTTGTTTTCCAAGAGTGACAACTCAACCAACCGATATACAGACCAACATAGAAGGCATCTAGCCTTTATATACAATACAACAGAACCTAGTGTTTGAACCCTAGATAATATAACAAGCCACTGTCTAAGATATACACAAAATAAAGTCTACCCCAAAATAAAATAAACCACCTTTTAATCTTACGACGAGCTGCACAACCTCACGCACGTGAACCCTTCGCCTCACTCCGATCTAAGGAAAAATAATAGTGAAAGGGTGAGTCACCTATGACCAAGTAAGATTTTACTAAACTTATGCATGTTATGCATATATGCAATAGTAATAGGATGCTAACACATAGCAGCATGTAATCAACATAACTAATAACCAATCAAGTCTCATTACCAGCGCAAGAAAGTTCACGGCTGCCAACTGTCCCATACCAGTTGGAAGTAATGACCAATCTACAAAGTAATGAGCTAAACAACATTTCATATCACGTATTAAACAAGTAGTAACATCACGAGATCCCGTATATCAGGATATAGAAGTCGAGGTACACCTCCGACTAACCAGCTCCCCTTATAACCCCATTTAAGTTTGTAATTTAAATCAGATCACTATATATCATGTAATTCATATTTCATATATTCCGCAGAATAAGTCAACATGTCCCAAGTCCCTACAACCTTGGGAACCATGCGACAACACCACTCTTATCCAATAATCTATGTGGTGTTAAACACTATTTTGGCCGAAATAGAGAGGCAGACCGGATTAAGGTCGCCACAACCCGACTATCACTGCACTCCGCCCCATGACAATCTGTAGTCAACCAAAACCCCCTGAAAGTTAGTATTCAAATGTGCACATTCGGTTAGCCAACTTAACGTTCACACTTTATTCCATATTCGTTTACAATTTTGGTATTTCATATATCCTCCAAAGATCAATTCGAGTTCAAATTTCACAAACCAACATAATGAACAACTTAACCATCTCAAACAAATCGATATCACGTCACAAACATATAATCGTAGCCATGTTACACACTTTGTTTAGGTCAATTTTTTGCCGGTTTCACCAATTCCATTATACCATCGCATTTCAACATTTCCAAGATTTATATAAACATTAATACACCTTATCAACACATACCCATAATCATATTAACATTATAAGGCACTTCACATGGCTAAAAATTTAGAAATTTAGCATAGTAACATTACAACATCGATTATAACCGAAATTAACCAAATAAACAACAAACATGAACAAGCTAGAGGTCCCTTACCAATATAATGAGCTAGACCACCAATAAACCCCCTGATTCCAGTGATTAAGTCATCCAAGAACTCAGTTAATTCAACCCTTAGTTGCCGCCAAGGTGGAAGAACAAAAGCTCATGCAAGAACCCTTGAAACCCTAGGTCGATTTTGGTGTTTATGGAGAGAATTTTGGGAAAGATTTGAGTCTTTTGTGTGTTCTTAAGGCTTGGAATTTGTTCACCCCTATTTACCCATGACCAAGGTCAGTCAAGGAAGAGTTTAAGAGGAGGTGGCACCAAGAAAATAGCCTAAAAAGTGAGTTGGCAAGTTGCTGGCCCGATAGGCGAGCTAGGGTGCGACCTTAGCGCGCACTGTTCATTAGCTTCGCGCCGTTTTGTCGTTTTGCTCCGTTTTCTCGATTCGATCGCTCGGGCACTTCTATATTTGATTGTATAACACTTATAACACATCAAAAGTTGTCCCTAAAGGCTTTATATCATCCTAGGATCAATTTAAAGTCACGATAAAGTTTACGAAACTGAAAAACAACATCGACAACTTCTTCGTTTTGCAACTTCGAAATAACACGACATCTTTCACTTTTTCAAGGCTCGATTTAACATCATGAAACCTATATAACATCAAGTATATCTAGGTTCAAAGTATCATGGTTCATCTCTTTCATTTCGGTTTGATTTATGCTACGAAACAATGCAAGAAAGTAACGTACCGAAACATAAAATCGATCATGAGTTTACAACTCATCTATTCGATATCATGAACCACGATGATCAAGTTAACAATGGAAGCACATAATCATAAAATTAACATGTTAATGAAATTCTCGGTTATTACAAGATCCGTGGTCTCGGAATGATATATATAGTGGCCTTAACTCTCGTCTGTGGCATATAAAACAGTTCTATAGAAAAAATAGTCGAATGGCAGGGATATAAAACATTGGTTATTCATTCACTATAATTTAAAAATGGTTAATTCTTTTCCTCAGTTTTTAAAAGAGAGGATTGTGAAATTTAGTGGAGAGATGGAGACCGGCTGATAGAATACAAGTAGACAACTTCTCAGTTTCACACCACATTGGCATCGAGAAGAAAACATGAAAGAGAAGTTTGTATAAAACACAAGGCCTAAATATGAAGTAAGCATACCTTTCTCGGCCTTTTGGCTAAGATCAAGTGTAGTATCTGTTCTTATCAGTTTAATATCTGATATGTGGGCTATTAGCTCACACGATATTAATCTTATTTTTTGAGGGGGAAAGCCCATCACAATAGCTTGCTATTGGGGTCTTCACGAGTCGCCCATGCCTTACACTACAATGCGAGGGCCTGACTCACCCCACCAAACACACGATTAAATTTTGTTAGCTTTTATTAGTTTTTAGATTTATCGATTATAAGTCCTAAACTATGTTTTTGTGCAAAAGGTTAATGTACAGTGTTATCACTGAGACAGAAGCTGAAGTGTATTTTCACTATGTTTTTGTGCAAAAGGTTGCTCCTTTGATTTCATGATATTATTACTCAGGTCAGTTGCTCCTTTTATGCATAATCTTAGTCTCTGTTTGTCTGTGTGAACGATACAGAGAAGATTAGCATGGCCCCAACACAAGGATGACTTGCACAAATCGAGAAATGGTCCAAATTTTTTTGGACATTTCTGTCCCTCCATATCCATTTTTTTTTCTTAAAGCAAAAAACCCCTTGTATGAACTATCAGTTGTTTCCCTGTCCCTATCCTCCATTATGGAAGACCTTCAAATGGAAAGGAAGATTCAGCTTGGGCCAAATTATATGTGAAGATAACTGATGGAGATTACAGTAAGTTAGAGAGTCCACTGAAATTATATGTTCAAGTAATTTCAAATTATATGTTCTAAGGTTAGTTCACATCCAAGATCTCTTCTACGTTATTAATGATCAAGTAATTTTTTTGATCGAATTCACAAGCACTCTTATGTGATGCTTTCAATGGCATTGCAACCGTCTCTCTGTTTAATATATTGTGTGCTGCCCTAAGTATGAGGAAATGGGGTGTGGTAGATCAGATGGTATTTGAAATTTGAAATTCTCATTAGGACAGGAGACAAAAGAATGTTCGATGAAAGTTGTTATTTGACCTACAACAGCAGCAAAGTCTCTGCATCGCATTAGCTAATTACCAGCTTTCCCAGCAAACACAAAATGAAAAGATTAACAGCATGACGAAAACACTATGCACCTCATTTAGTCAATACACCAGCAGTTTCACGTCTACATAAGAAGAACAATACACCGCTCTGCGATAAAATAAGCAGAGTCGCTCGTATGACTATATGAACACCAATCTTGGATAAAATAAGCAGCGGTTTAACTATATGAACAACAATCCCGGATGCCATTTTTAGTTTTGCCCATGTGAGCAATGAAAACAAGCACTCCGCTCCAGCCCGGTTGATCTGCCAAACGATCCAACCTCCCCAACTCCATTGAATAATGTCACATGGTGATCAAGGCAACAAGCCGTACGTGCATTGAAGGACTCAACTGATGGCAATAGCAGAATAATATGACATGATGCCCACCACCAAACCCTGCCCCCCTCCCCCTCTTTTAACAAATCCAATTGGCTGTTCCCCTTGTAAGATTTTAGGTTTACATAGTGTTTCCAATTAATATCCATTTAATTATCAAAGAGAGGTCTATCCCACATTATCTACTTAGTAAGATTCGCTGGTAGGACGAGCGCCTATAGAATGAGCACTCACTTACCTTGTCAAAGCACGCAGCCATGCGGTGAGCACAAAGCGAACTATTCTTTCGCCTTTTACTAAAGAATACCGTGTGCTCGCCGCATTTGAGTGTAATATGTCTATTTTTGTAAGGTCTTTCCCAATTGGGTTAGGCCTTTCACCCATTAGTTTAAATTTTTGAACATCTTTTTTAAAATAATTTTGTAGAGATGATAGGGAAAGGCCTCTTACCTATTAACTCAAACAGTTTTGAACATTACAGAGTGTTCCACAACTTCCATGAGATCATGAGACTTGCAATTTATATGTAAAGGAAACTATATGACTCAGTTTGGAGAATCTATGTATTTCAAGAAACCTTGAAGCTTCATCAAATTGCTACGAGATTGCTGATTCTAACAAAGCTACTCTTTTGCTGTGCAGACTGTATAGAAGATAGAAGCAGCTTTGAGTTTTGTTAGGGCGGTGGCCTTCTCCATTCCTATATCCTTTCCATTTTCATAATATACGAACCTAACTAATTTTTTTTTCTTGATGTAAAATCTAATTAGCGGATACATAAAATTAACTGCAATTAACAATAATGGTACAAACAATTGCTGTAAGATTAAATGGAATTACTCCAGCTTACAATGCTTAAAGAAATAGATGAAAAGGCGTCATGTGATCAACCGAAAGCAAAAGTGCAACAGGCGTCATGCTCATTTTGGTATTGAACATCACACTGTGCCGATCAAGCACCACTGCATCGCATTGTGAGATAATGACTCAGTTGGGAGAATCTGTGTATTTCAAGAAACCTTCCCAAGCTTCATCAAACTGCTACGAGATTGCTGATTCTATCAAAGCTACTCTTTGGGAGGAAAGTTTGCTGCGCAGTCTGTATAGAAGATAGAAGCAGCTTTGAGTTTTAAGGAAGGTAACCACTTTCAACCGTGCAAACTCTCAAGATGGAGGACGTGCTTTTTAATTACATATCTATTTCTGACTAACTATTTTTTTCTTGATTAAAAATCTATTTCGTAGATACATAAAATTGACTGCAATTAACAATAATGGTACAAACAACTACTTGAGATGTGCACGGAATGCCTTGAGGTTAGGGCTATGTTCTGGATATCATCCCCTTAAGCTAGACACATATATGTCCTGTTGAGAGAAGTTGTGGTAGACTTGAGACTTCTCTGACTCATCGATTGTAAAAAAACATGTGATACATAACACTGAATTTGATTTTTTTCTAGTAAAATTCTTGAGCTTCACATTTACGTCTTTTAAGATGGAAGACATTTCCCCTACCAAAAAAGAGAAAAAAGAAGAAAAGAAAAAGAGCAACAAGGAAGGCAGTCAAATAATGATCCATCGAGTGTAAAATATTATTTCGAGTGAAATTGGGGATTTGGAATTCTCATCACTCAATCCACTACGCTAAAAGCAAGTATATTTGTAAGGAAGCAAATAGGGTGGCTGTTGCAGCTTATGCTCATGCTCATCAAACTGCTCTCTATATTCAATGGCCTAATAGAGTTACCTTCTGCTGTTGCTCAAATTGTGAAACAGGATGAAGATGGTCTCTTTACTTGCATGAAAAAAGGTAAAGGCTATAGCTTACCCCACATTGATAACTTACCAAACCTCAGAGAGCTTAATATAGTAACGATACCAGCACTTGTGATTGTCCCTTTGGGGACATCCAATAAAATTGGAACGATACAGAGAAGATTAGCATGGCCCCTGCGCAAGGATGACACGCACAAATCGAGAAATGGTCCAAAAAAAATTTCTTCAAGCAAAAAACCCTTTGTATGAACTATCAGTTGTTTCCCTATACCCATCCACCATTATTGAAGACCTTCAAACCCTTTGTATGAACTATCAGTTGTTTCCCTATACCCATCCACCATTATTGAAGACCTTCAAATGGAAATGAAGATTCAGCTTGGGCCAAATTATATGTGAAGATAAATGATGGAGATTACAGTACTAGTTTTAAGCTCAAACTAACTTCAGTTGTTCATCAGCCATACAAATAAAAAATTTTCATTGACAATTTTTACATTACTATTAATAGCTTAGCAAGAACCGTAGTCGAGTGAGCAAAATAAATAAAAAAATGTATTGGGCAGTGGCTATCCCACATTATCTTCTTATATAGTTAGATTTTCTGAGAGGACGAGTGCCTATAGAATGAGCACTCGCTGGCCTTGGCAAAGCATGCAGCCACGTGGTGAGCACAAAGCGAACTATTCTTTCGCCTTTTACTAAAGAATACCGTGTGCTCGCTGCATTTAAGTGGCATACGCCTATTTTTTGAAGGCCTTTCCTATTCAGGTTTGGCCTCTTACCCATTAGTTTAAATTTTAGAAAAAATTATTACAATAACTCTGTATGGCTTTTCTCATAGCTGTAAATTTTTAGTGACGGTCTGAAACTGTTCACGCGGAATATTCCATCACCTTGGTGTCCCGACTAGGTTACAAGCCCAGGACACCTAGCTCGGCAATGGAACTCCAACTCAAGAAGTTTTACAAATTGCAGTTTTTTTTTCTCTTTATAGATAATGAGGGTGTTGTTTGCTTGTAAACCATCATCTTCGGTGCAAGAAAGAACAAGAGAAAACCTGTGATAAATGAATGAAACGTCAACATCTTGATTGTCCAAGAAAAATCAAATGTTGGGTGCTTTTGATAAACAAATGAAAACATTCGGTGCAAGAAAGAACAAGAGAAAACATGTGATAAATGAATAAGAGAAAACCTGTGATAAATGAATGGCCGCGTTAAAGTCTCTAAACTGGAAACAGGTTATTGTGGAGACTGAGGGAGGAGTTAAAGATATAGGCTGCCTTTGCGTAGGTTCTGCAGCAACTTGCAAGTGTTGCTTCTTTTTGCTGTTCTTTTTTTTTTCTTTAGTTAGTGGAATGGTCTACAGCATCTGGTGGTCTCAACAGTGTAAAAACCCAGCTCCATATATATTCAGACTTCCCTTAGCTAACCAATCTGCAAAGACGCTCGATTTCCTCGGGTCGTGCACTAAACGACAAGACCAACTTCTATTGAAAAATCTGCAGAGACGCTTGATTCAGGCTTCCCTTAGCGAACCAGTCTGAACTTAAACTGTTCACTTCCAGTGCATCCCATACTACCTGCTCCAAGTGGATTAGCATATTTACGTCCGAAGTGGATTTCAACTAAGCCAGTTGATAGCTGGTTGTAAATGTTTCAATTGTACGTCAACTTGGCATGTCCGAAATTAATACAGTATATCATATAACCAGACTACCAATTTCTACATATATCAAGGTAACTGTCCAAGCTTGATCAAACTGCCACGAGATGGTTGACTGTGTGAAAGCCACTCTTCAGGGAAAGAAGATAGAAGCAGCTTCTCAGTTTCATTCACTCTAATTAAAGAATGGTTAATTCTTTTCCTCAGTTTTGGAAAGAGAGGATTGTGAAATCTCTTGGAGAGATGGAGGCTGATAGAATATAAGTAGACAACTTCTCAGTTTCATACCACATCAGCTTCGAGATGAAAACACGAAAGCGAAGCTCGTATAAAACACAAGGCCTAGATATTTTTCGAGTATACCTTTCTCGGCCTTTTGGCTAAGATCAAGTGTAGTATTGTTCTTATCGGTTTAATATCTGATATGTGGGTCATTGGCTCACACGATATTAATCTTATTTCTTGAGGGGAAGGCCCATCACAATAGCTTGCTATTGGGGTCTTCACGAGTTGCCCATGCCTTACACTCTGCAAGGGCCTGGCTTACCCCACCATGACCTAAAAGCTAAATTTTGTCAATAGACGCTAACTTATGTTTAAGGCAGCCATATCCCTATAAGCCAAACAAGTATTTATATCACCGAGACAGAATATTTTTATTTGGCAATAAAGAATTTTTATCTTCCATTTCTGTGATCTTTAATTTTATGGTTTTAGCTCCTTCGATTTCACAATGTTATTACTCAGGTCAGTTGCTCCTTTTATGCATTGACCTATCCCTTGATGATAGGATTCGAGCGGAAGAGCTAGGTGGTGCATTTTTCAGCACTTGATGCTGAACTCTAGTTTATGAGATTTAATTTTTACTAGTTTTGCAGAAAGAGGCGTAGAAGGACCTTCTCAACCTGACAAGATCAATCAGAGAATTAAGCTAGAAATCTTAACTTTATGCAGTTTTAGTGTTAAACTATACAGCTTTGGATTGTTGGGTTGAGATCCAATAAAAAACCAAAAGGGAATGGGTGTTCTGTTGATTTGAGCCAACTTGTGACTTTGGAATGTAAGGTTGAGATTCAATAGAAACAACTCGATGACTTAGGTTTGATTAAGGAGAACCCATTGGACATTAGTGGAACCAAGGAGCCCACAAGGGTTATAGTACAGTTATACTTCCATTTGCAGCTCTGGATTCTCCTACAAGGGTTATAAGCCCTCGTTACCGAGCTCAGCAGTGGAAGTCCAACTGAAGCCAGTTTATAAACTATAATTATTTTCTCTGTAGAAAGTGTAGGTTTTGTTTGAAAGTTTTCAAGTGCTGTACTTTCTCTCTCCTGCTACTTGAACTTGGAGGCTTTTTGCAACTTTCTATATGATGTATAGGTAAAGCCCATCTTGATTCTTGATTTTCGTGAGAGAAATTGGCCGTAAAATGTCTTCTCTGGCACAAGAAAAGAGAAGAGAAAAGCCTTAATAAATGAATGAAACTGTACCTCTAGATTGTCAAAGTAAAATCAAATGCTGGGTGATTTTCGTCTAGTAAAAGGAACAATCAACTTAAAGAAGGTAAGAGATTGTGGTTTTTCTGCTCTTAATCAACAGAAGACATTTGTATAAGGGTTGGTTGAATGTATGATATTGGATTGATCGCCTTAACAGGGCTTGCTGTTAAAACTCTTTAAGAATTTAAAATACATTATTGTGGAGACGGACTCCTTTACGGCAGTCAAGTTACTCCACGGCCCGAGGGATCTGGATCACCCCTTGATTGCATTATTTGAATATTGCAAGTTCCTCCTTCTCGAACTGGGAAGCCCGATTTATTCATTTCTCAAACTAACCAGCATACAGGTGTACACAATGACCATGAACTAGCTCCCTCACGTTTTCAGTCTTACAGTAGATGAAAGTTGATCAGAGACATGGAAAAAGAAAAAGAGAGATGATAGTAATTTGGGAATGAGCTGTTTGATTTGGGCCAACTCGGGACTTTTGATTGTTGAGCCGAGTATCCAAAAAAGAAGAAAAAGGTGATGGTCCAATTAGGATGAACCCATAGGACGTTAGTGGGAACCAAGTAGCACCAGCCCGTTATCCTTCCACTGCAGGGAGGGGGAGGTATTCGCTGCTCTGTGAAACCAGCCTGACGCAGTGCCCTCCACACTATGAGCCACAAAGCCCATGCTTTCGCATGGGCATCATGACCCACTCTCCGCTTGGAATGGGCAGGCCAGAATATAACTAGCCTGGAACCTGTCCATTGGGTTAACACAATGTTCCATCACCTTCATGCCCCCACTTGGGTTACAAGCCAACATTACCAAGCTCGGCAATGGAAGCCTTACTCAAACAAGTTTATAAACTGTAATTATTTTCCCTTTGTCAGTAATATGGGTTTTGTCAGTGATGTGCTTTCTCCTCTCCTCCTACTACTTCACCTCTGAGGCTGTTTGCAAGATTTATGAAACAAAAAGTTGAACCAACATTGCTACTTGGCTACCTCTTTGCTAGAACAAAAGTGCATTGACCCTTTAACCACTTATACAAAATTAGTAGCTTTTGTTTATGTTATGATCTGAATGAGCATGTTTGTATAAGACCTTAAAGGACTTACAAACTAAGGGAGATATATCCCTATAAGACAAACAAACAAGTATTTTTTCTTTCTTTTGATATCATCCTCATATCCATCCTAAATATAACTACGCTATTAATTATAACTCTTTTACGCAGACCAACCTTTAACTATAGCACAACATGGCAAATTGCATGCCCATGCACAACAGGGTGAATATCTGTCCAACCTTGAACTCACTGTTTTGTGCAGTGGCTATGAAAACTGATCAGAGGTGTCAAGCTGCTTCACTACAAGAAAATAAGGAATTTACTACGATTTTATTGTCTACAAATTCAGTTTGTAGTTAAAAAATATGATTTAACTACAAATTATTTATTTTGTAGTTAAAACGTACACTTATGGCGATGAAATATTTTTCGTAGCTAAATGTGGTCCAATTACAACCAAACCAATTTATTCGTCGCTGAATAAGGAACAAAAATATGGGCGGCAAGATTTTCCCGCCGGGCCTAAAAAAACTAGGAATCAACGACAAATAAAGGGCCAATTTCGACGCCGCAGCTCCATCGAAAGAAAGAACTAATCAGCGACGAAATGTTTCATCGCGATACCTGTTTTCCCCGCACATACTCTGCTCGTGCCGTTCTTCTTCGAGGTATAAGATTTAAGAAAACTCCAGACCTACTTTTAGTCTCTCTACTACCATCATTCCAGACTTCCGGTTACAGCACAGATACAGTAGCAGGCCGAGCAGCTGGAGCAGCTGCGACGACTGGTCATGGAGCAGTAGCAGCAGTCTAGGTCTTCTATTGTGCGTAATTTGTTTGACCCCCCTCTACAGTAGACACTTTATTTTGGTACTGTAATATTTTTTAAATTGTATATATATTAATTTTAATTTAATTTATGTTTTAGTTATTAATTATAGTTTATTGTTGAAAAGTGTGTGTGTGTGTGTGTGATTGTGTATATATAACAGCTATATCAGGTGAAAAAAAAAAAAAAACCAATTTTAAAATTTATTTTTTTTATCTTTATTAATACTTACTGTCGGAGCTCCGACAGTAACTATTTAATTTTTTTATATATATATAATTACTGTCGGAGCTCCGACAGTAATTCATAGTTAAAAATAATAACGACGCTAATTTACTGTCGGATTTCCGTCAAAAAATTAACAGTGATCCAACAGTAAACTAACGGAATGTTAATGTCTGTTATTATGTTACTGTCGGAGAAAAATTACCGTCGAAGGTTTAGTACTATTGGATACTGTCGGAGCAGTTCTGATAATAAATTTATAATTACTTTCGGAATCATTGAATTACTGTCGGATTTTTTCGACAGTAATGACTTGTTTTCCAATAGTGACAACTCAACCAACCGATATACAGACCAACATAGAAGGCATCTAGCCTTTATATACAATACAACAGAACCTAGTGTTTGAACCCTAGATAATATAACAAGCTACTGTCTAAGATATACACAAAATAAAGTCTACCCCAAAATAAAATAAACCACCTTTTAATCTTACGACGAGCTGCACAACCTCACGCACGTGAACCCTTCGCCTCACTCCGATCTAAGGAAAAATAATAGTGAAAGGGTGAGTCACCTATGACCAAGTAAGATTTTACTAAACTTATGCATGTTATGCATATATGCAATAGTAATAGGATGCTAACACATAGCGATGTAATCAACATAACTAATAACCAATCAACTCTCATTACCCGCAAGAAAGTTCACGGTGCCAACCGTCCCATACCGGTTGGAAGTAATGACCAATCTACAAAGTAATGAGCTAAACAACATTTCATATCATGTATTAAACAAGTAGTAACATCACGAGATCCCGTATATCGGGATATAGAAGTCGAGGTACACCTCCGACTAACCACTCCCTTATAACCCCATTTAAGTTTGTAATTTAAATTAGATCACTATATATCATGTAATTCATATTTCGTATATTCCGTGAATAAGTCAACATGTCCCAAGTCCCTACAACCTTGGGAACCATGCGACAACACCACTCTTATCCAATAATCTATGTGGTGTTAAACACTATTTTGGCCGAAATAGAGAGGCAGACGGATTAAGGTCGCCACAACCCGACTATCACCGCACTCCGCCCCATGACAATCGTAGTCAACCAAAACCCCATGAAAGTTAGTATTCAAATGTGCACATTTGGTTAGCCAATTTAACGTTCACACTTTATTCCATATTCGTTTACAATTTTGGCATTTCATATATCCTCCAAGGATCAATTCGAGTTCAAATTTCACAAACCAACATAATGAACAACTTAACCATCTCAAACAAATCGATATCACGTCACAAACATATAATCGTAGCCATGTTACACACTTTGTTTAGGTCAATTTTTTGCCGGTTTCACCAATTCCATTATACCATCGCATTTCAACATTTCCAAGATTTCACTACTAGAAACACGCTAATTCGTCGGAACATTTGTCGGAATGTTTCGACGATGATCTGTGGAAATTACGTGGTATTTCCGACGTAATGTTAATATTTTGGCGGGATAAATGTTACCGTCGGAAATTATTCGACGGTAAACATCCGACAAGAATTACGGTATATTCTCGAATATACCTTTTCGTCCGACAAGAATTACCGTCGAATAACGTAATTTTCCGACGGTAAATAAGGAATATTCTTCGAATATTCCTTTTTCCTCGTCGAATTTTGGAGATTAACATTATCGTCGAATCCGACGTATTTCGACGGATGATTTCGTCGGAGTTTTCCGACAATAAATTGAAATTAAAACCCTAAATCTAACAGCCTCCCCAAATCGACATACTCTCTCTCTCTCTCTCTCTCTCTCTCTCTCTCTCACACTCTCTCTCTCTCTCGCTACGCTCTCTCTCCTTCGGTGAAGATCTCCGCCTCCGCCGTCCCCCCACCGTCACCACCGCCCTCCAGCCTGTCGCCCCACCGGCCCCTCCGGCCTTCGCCACCGCCTCCTCCGGTAGTCGCGCACCGCCCCTCCAGCCGTGCTCTCTCTCTCGGTTAACTCTCGCCACCGCCCCCTCCCGCTTCACCCCGCCGCGCCACCGTCCCTCCGTTTCGTCTCTCTCCCCCACCGCCACCTTCCTCTCTCAAACCCTAGGTATATATATTTTTTTAATTTTTAATTTTTTGTATTTAATTTATGTTTTGTATAAAAATTGTATGTTGGGTATTTGTTGTTTATATTTTTATGTTTTTTTTTTTAAGTCCGCCGTGCCACCTCCGCCGCGCCACCGCCGCCGCGCCACCGCCACCCTCTCGCTCTCCTTGCGCCACCGCCACCGCCACCCTCTCTCTCTCTCCCTAGGTAATTCCTTATAACTCCCAAAAATCATGCCATTGTAATTAGTTGAATCTGTGAGGATCTTGAAAACTTATAACCCATTTTGAAAAGTTAAGTTTTGCTATTCTAGTCAATATTAGCATAAAGTGTGTCTTCTATTTTACAAAGATATGAACTTAGATTGATGTTAAATGTGTTGAATAATGGGTATACTAGTCATTTGATTTATTCTGCACCTATTTTTCTCGATAAAAAATTATCCACGTTTCCACACTTGTTTTTCTTTTCTGCCAAATTTCGGGCCGAAAACTTTGGTAAGCGCCTACCCAAAGCCCTAGCCAATTTTCTTTTCTGTACATCTCTTTTGCTATTTTGCATTCATATGATATGTATATATATATATATATATATATATATATATATATATGCCCATCTGTATAGTGTTGCCATTTTGTGTGTTTGGGAAGACGGTGGAGTCTCTTTCTCACACACCGGTATGTGTGTGAGATCAATCGGCGAGGGCTCTTTTATAACCAACCCAAGTCTCGTATTGAACGGTGTTCAGCTGAGCTTGTTTAAAGGTCGACTTACCTTGTTTAAAAGCTCTACTTACCTCTACTCATATTGAGTTGTAGTTGAGCCTCGAACATGATTTTAGGTCAAGGCATAAACCAGTTTGGCTCTTTAATGATGCTCGGTAATCACATTTGATGATATATATATATATATATATATATCATAGTACAATTTATATCGCAATTGATTATATCTTATACGATCTTTGCTTCTTGGTGGCATAATGAAATGAGCATGTTTTGTTTTGAGATTATTATAGCTTAGGTTACGAAGAAACACATTTTGCCTGCCTCCTCGTACATAATCCATTGAGCTTTGATTTCTCTGACATTATAGTTTAGGATTTTGAACTTCTTCGTTAATAGTTAACGTTTTCTCAATTTTATTTAACACACACACACACACACACACACACACACGTATAACCTGGGAGCTACCTTCCACCTAATCTATCAATTATTTGCTAAAAAAAACCACCCCTTAAATTATTCAATTATTGAAATTAGATGACATCAATAGGGATTGGGGTGATCCATTTATTTAATAGTATGGAGGTTTCTAACTTAAATTTTAAAGCTGTCATTCTTATTTTAGAATAGACCAAAATGAAAAATGTACACCCAGTCCTGCGTTCTTAAAATTACGATAAATAGTCTATTTTTGACTTTTTTTTGGTCAATTTAAAAATTCTACGACTGTTCGAGATAAATAGTCTATTTTTGGTCTATTCTAAAAGAAAATTTTAGGTTAGATATATATTTAGTCCAATTATGGAACTCGAGTAGAACTATTTAGTATATTTGATATTTATAATTGAGATTAATTTGCGAGTCTTATCTCAACCACTTAGGGGTCGAGTACATGAATCCTTGTCTCCTATTAGAAAAAATATAAATATGTTGAACCACTTGCTATTGTATATTCTGTAATTATCTTCTTCCCATCTTATAACTCTCATTCCCTATGTTTAGCATTCTTTCAATATTGGTTCCAGTTTTCCTATATTTGGGTTGCTTCTAACATCTTACGAATTTGATCAATACTAATTTTATCATACTTCAATGCTTACATATCCAAGTATTTAAGTTTATATGAGATAATAACTTTATGTTTGGAATAGATAGCTCGTAATGTATTAGAGGCATTGGGCCCAAATGTTTTTAAGGTAAATGAATGCCTTGTCAAAACAAGCTATAATACTTTAAAGGGTAATCTGTTTTCAAAAACAAGAACTTTATTAGAAATTTTTTCAAATTAAGCTTCTTTGGTCCAAGTCTAAAGGGTAATCTGTGTTGATTTAAAATCTTATGTCGCTTTATGTAGACTGTTCAATCTTAATTTACAATATCTTTTTTTTTTTTTTTTTTTTTCAACCGGCAATATTAGAAACATTCTGTTTTGGGATTTGATTAGAGTTGTGAATGTTTGGATACTTTGAAAAAAAATTAAGATTAGTTTATTATAATAATGCTAATATACCAATATTTTCATTCATATTAAGCATAGTTTGAAGTAAAGCTTTGAAATGCTTTGAACTAGAAAGACCAAAATTCGATTAGTTTTCATGACTTGTTAGTTTATCTTACTCAAATATAACTCAACTTTCAATATTAAGCATAGTTTGAAGTAAAGCTTTGAACTATGACACTTATTTTATTATTTATTTTATACATGTACACAATCATTATTAATTGTTGGGTGTGTGTGGGGCCTCCTAATCATTGTGTTTGTGTTTCATACTTGTAGTAGTAGTAGTAGTATGTTTTTTTTTATAATGCTAGTAGACTTTTAACTAATTTAAACTCATTTAAAATGCTAGTAGACTTTTAACTAATTCCTTCTTAGACTTCATAGGTTGTTCAAGTTTAATATGTTGATATTACATATTCTCCATTGAGAGTATTATGTTGATATTCATGCATTAGTTGAACCACTTAATGTGTTTCACTTCTCTTTAGAGAGTTAATGTCTCTATTGTATGCCCGTAGCAGATGTCACGAACTAGGAAGATCGCTAGGATGTCGTTATGCATCCGATCTTATTTCAACTAAGACACGCATTACGAGGCGAGAGAACTTGAGGACCAACCGAATGTGGCCCTAGGTGAGACACCCCAGTGGAGCAAGTGACCCCACCGAACCCTCCGCACCGACCCAAGACTCCAATAGGGAATGTAATCATTGAGAGTGTGTTACACTCTATGTTTCGACTAGCATGTGTAGTATGTGGTATTGGTATCCAATGATACCGATCCGTTCCGTTGAATGTATTTAGAGTTCGAAACTCTTATTATTATTTATGTTGACCTTGTGACTTATTGACGTGAATAGTGCATCACGAGCATGTTAACTTGCGATTCCGTTAGCTTTTTATATTGTCGGCTTGTGATAAAGTGGTAGTGCAATTATTCATAACGAGTCCTATGACTCGCGTGACTTCGAGGTGTTGCATTTATTGCACCCTTTGACTCAAGTCTATTCCTTTGATGATGGGATGTAAGCTAAGAAATCAACTTTGACTTAAATCAATTAAACATATATTTTATCGATGATCATTCATTAATAAATTATAATATCTGACACCGCCGCACTTCGGTGGTTCTTAGAGTTATCAAACTTTAAGAATGGACGGTAGAACAAAAGGATATTATTTTTCATTAATGAATTTCGCTTGTTTCTTTACCCTATAAAGTTTAAATTTCCTTAATCACAACCTTAAATTCTAAACCCCAACCTAAACCCTAAATTGGACCCTTAAACAACCCTAAACCATATCTAAACCGTATCCAGCTAAAATTAATCAAATATATTTATCTTTAAAAAAATCAAGTTTTTAGAAAATTAGGATGTAAGCTATATAAGAAATCAACTTTGACTTAAATCAATTAAACATATATTTTGTGATAATTCATTAATAAATTATAATATCTGGACACCAATCGCACTTCTGGTTCTTAGAGTTATCAAACTTTAAGAATGGACGGGTAGAACAAAAGGATATTATTTTTCATTAATGAATTTCGCTTGTTTCTTTACCCTATAAACACTAAACCCTATATAAACCCCTAAACCCGATCTAAACCCTAAATTCTAAATCATATCTAAACCCTAAACACTCAACTCTATCTAAACCCCGAAACTCTATATAAACCCTAAACATCGTAAACCCTAAATATTATCTAAATCGTATCTATCATTATATTCTCGTCATTCCCGATCTAAAGTGATCGTCCCAAATTTCCCACATCAATGTAGGTTTATTGGATTCAAGATGGGAGATCCTTCAATTGAAGTATCTCTTTCATTCGCGGAGCAATTACTTGATAAAATGTACCGTCGTTAATTAGAATTAAGCTTATTTAAGAAGAAATTCTTGAAAGCATCCAAGGACAACAGATGCTATTCTTTATGTCGTTGATAGATGTCCGTCCTTTCATAGATCCTACAAATATTGCTCGTGAAGAAGAGTTCCGGCACTTGGGATCGACCTCAAAAGGGTTGAAAACTATTCTTATGCCGGAGATGCTACTAAGTTTTGTTAAAGCTTAGTCTTAACTCCGTGTAAGGATACTTTGCAATCCTTGTGAGCTCACTCCCAAGTGCCGAGAACTCTTTTCACCAAAGAATATTTTTAGGCTTCAATGAACGATGGAGAGCTGTCAACGACATAGGAATTACAAAACTCCGTTGCCCTTGGATGCTTTCAAGAATTCCTCTTCTTAAATAATCTTAATTCGCGGCAGAGATAATTAACGACGACGTACACAAATTTTATTAAGTAATTGCTCCACGCGAATGAAAGAGGTACTTCAATTGAAGGATCTCCCATCTTGAATCCAATAAACCTACATTGATGTGGGAAATTTGGGACGATCGCTTTAGATGGGTTTGACGAGAGTATGATGATAGATACCGATTTAGATAATATTTAGGGTTTAGACAAAGGTAACAGCGTGATGTCGACCGATGAATTGTGATTACCGTAATAAGTATATTTTTCTCATACTAATCATTTGTTGCTTAATAGGAGTTATGTCGATCGACGATCGTAGTTGGATGTATAATCGGAGGTTGCCGAATCGTAGTGGTATTATGATGAGTTCATTAGAGGTTTGAAGAGTTTTATCGAATTTGCTCTAGCGAATCCCAAATACATGAGTGGTAACAACCTAAGGTGTCCATGTGATGGCCGCAAAATTGAAAGTACTTCCTTCGATGATTGTTGAGAAGCACCTTCTCCAAAGACGGGTTTCAAGTTGGGTACAAGCGTGGTAGCTCACGGTGAGCAAATCGTAGTAGTGTCTAGGCCGGAAAGTAACCACAGAGGATTCCGTACGTGAACCCGAACCGGTAAATACGAGTGTGAACGATGAACCATTTCGTGGTATGGAAGATATGGTTAGGGATGTTGCCGGTCCTCATTTTGACCGGCCTGAGAACGCACGTCAAGAGGAGCCAAATCCCGCAACTAGTAAGTTCATTGAAGCTATGGAGTCTCGCAACGAGAAGTTGTATCCCGCCTGAGCACCATTTGGAGACCGTGGCCGAGTTCCTAAACATCAAGTCGATTGCAATATTAGTCAATCTGTTTCAATCGTCTTATGAAAGCACCGAAAAAGCTTTGCCGAAAGGGAATAAGATGCCGCAGAGAACTTCTATCGACAAAGAAGATGGTTGGGCATATTGGGTTGAAATATGAGAAGATTGATGCGTGCAAGAATGATTGCATGCTTTTCTACAAGGAAGATTCAAACTTGAAAGAATGTTCCGTGTGTGGCCATGATCGATATAAGCCGAAACGGAGGGGCGTCGAAACGCAAGAAGAATGAACCTTATAAGCTATGCACTTGCCGTTGACTCCGAGATTGCAACGCCTCTACGCGTCTAAAGCTAATTCGAAGCTATGCATTGGCACAAAGAAAGCCCGCGAGGATGGCGTGTTGACTCATCCGTCGGACGGCTTGGCTTGGAAACAATTTGATGCAACCCATCCCGACTTTGCCCGGCTAGAAATATCGGGTTGTGCATATGCGCGGATGGTTTTACTCCTTTCGGGCTGGGGCGAAGTCCTACTTGTTGGCCGGTTATAGCTACCGTGTACAATCTTCCACCGTGGTTGTGTATGAGTGATCCTTATATGTTCTTGTCACTGTTCATACCGACCGACTAGCCCCGCAAGAACATTGATGTTTATCTCCGCCCTTGATTGACGAGTTGAAAATGCTCGGGAAGACGGAGTGGAAACACGGGATGCATTCAAAAAGAAAATTTTAAAATGAAAGCCGCGTTGATGTGGACGGTGAATGACTTCGCCTACGGATGTTATCGGGTTGGAGCACACATGGGAAGCTTGCATGTCCTATCTCGTATGGATGACACTAAGTCGTTCACACTCGAGCACTCGTAAACCTTGTTGGTTTGATTGTCATCGTCAATTTCTACCGGATGACCACCCTTTTAGATCACGTGCGCAATTCACCAAGAATAGGGTTGAGCGTGATGAGGCGCCTAGACGTTTGAGCGGTGAAGTCGTTTATGAAAAGGTGTCTAAACTACGTAAGACCAGTGGGGGAAGATGTATGCAAAGGATAGATCATGAGATTTTGGTGTAAAGCATAATTGGACCAAAAGAGTATATTCGGGAGTTGCCTTATTGGAAAGATAATTTGATACGCCATAATCTTGACGTCATGCACATTGAGAAGAATGTGTTTGACAATATTTTTAACACCATTATGGATTGGAGGGCAACTACCAAGGACACACCCAAAGCCCGAATGGACATGAAAGACATATGTAAGCGGCCCGCCTTGGAGCTAAAAGAGGTCAATGGTAAAACAAAGGAAACCCGTCGCTCCATACGTGCTAACCAAGGAACAAAGACTTCTAGTGTTGAAGTGGTTGAAGGGATTGAGGCTTCCAGACGGTTACGCTTCTAACATCGGAAATTGTGTAAATGTAGACGAAGGAAAGGTTCATGGTTTGAAGAGTCATGATTGTCACGTGTACCGAACAAAGTTACTTCCTATTGCGCTTAGAGACTTGTTGCCCGACAATATATGGATTGCGTTAACCGAGCCGAGTGAGTCATTCGAGCGTTATCATCCAAAGACTCGTGGGTTGATGACATGAGAAGACTCGAAGCGAGCATTGTCGTGACGATTTGCAAACTTGAGAAGATCTTTCCTCCGTCTTTTTTGATTCTATGGAGCATTTACGGTCCACTTGGCATATGAAGCTAGGGTTGGGGGTCCAGCCAATACGATGGATGTATCCATTTGAGAGGTAATAACTCGTCTCATAATAATCGTTTTCATGATCTATAACATACTTAAAAGTCGGTTATAGATTGAGTAACATTTTTTATCCTGTCATGTATCCGCAATTAGGTATCTCGATCATTTGAAAAGGAAGATGAGAAACAGTGGCAAAGGTTGAGGCCTCAATATGCGAGGCTATTATTATAGAGGAAATTGTTGCCTTTTGCCGCGCAATATTTTCATCCCGATATTGAAACGAGATTGACTCGGGTTGGGCGCAATTACGATGGTGGAGAGCCCGATGTCAATGAGGACATCTCATTATTTAATGCTCCGGGTCGGCCACTGTAAACCGGTTAAGACTCGAATGCTAAGCAATAAGGAGTATGAAGTCGCGAGACTCTATATACTCCTTAATTGTCCCGAGGTTGAGGAATATCTCAAGTAAGTTAATTATCAATTTCATTTAATTTTAGATAGTCGTCCGATTCAAATTAAAGTTGCAAGATGCACAAATAACTCGTATAAACTCTAAACCTAATGCGTATGTTCAAAGATCAAGCCGAGATGATATATCCGACGAATTGCGAGATATCGTGACGAGAAAGAGTTTCCGTCGTGGTTACGCAAATATGTAAATATCATTTTGGCTCGATTTATATGTAGACATCTTATTAATGGCTCACCATTAAAAATGTCTATTATGAAATACTTTTCAGTTTTGGAGCATCCTAATGACCCGCGAGTCGCGAGATTATCTCACATATCCGCAAATCCGTTGATGAGAGTTACTTTATACAACGGATATTATGTGAATGGCTATGTCTTCCATACAAAGGAATACGGGAGGGAAAACAAACAGATAACAACGGTGTCAATCTTAAAGGCAACCTTGACTATTATGGTGTCCTTAAAGAAGTCATCGAGTTACGATATCTCGGGAGGAAAAATATAGTCCTATTCAATTGTGATCGGCGAGACGCCGTACGAGGTATAAAAAGCACGACTGTTTGACCTAATCGATGTGAAGCACACGTCTAGACATGCGGGTGATGATGTGTTCATCTTAGCATCACAAGCACAACAAGTCTACATGACACCATACCCTTATCGGCGAGCCGATGAGAGGGGATGGTGGGTCAGTTTGGAAGACCAAGGCCGAAGCACTATTGATATAGCATATCGGCCTCGACGACATAACTACGTAATCGTCATTAGAAGGATGTTATCAAGAGGATGAAATGCCCGTACCGTTGTATCTTCTCGATAGTCATCCAATGGATGAAATGCCCGTGCCTCCTTGGGCCCGGAGATAGTATTGCCCGTTGATTTGCCACCTCCTTCCCCGTCTCGAAGACGAAATCCCGATTATTGAAGGTGATGCGAAGAAGACGACGAGGTAAATGAAGGTGAAGAGGATTGGATGTCCGAGGATGAGACCGAAGAAGAACTTGAGTTTTGTAGTAGCGACTCAAACGCCGAGACCGGAGAATCTCGAGAATGAAGAAAATGCAAACACCGAGAATGAAGACTCGAGTAGTCTTGCAGTATGTACCGTTTAGGCTCTTTTATTTTTTGTTAGAAATTAAATGTCATGTGTAGAACGCTATTTGTATGTTACTTGTTATCATGAAGATGAGAGATTTTAATTTATGTTATGTATTTTAACTTAATTGTCATCTAAACTTAGCGTTAATTGTCAACATTAATATACTAATTTATATATAGACATGTCAGACGAGTAGTAGAGGTAGGAGTCTGACACCTAAGGTCCGACTTCTACCTACTTGCATTACGGGTACACGCCTACCTGTACTGCAGAGGAGCCGATCCCGACTTGGATCGGCCCGAGGATGCACCGACTCTCCCACGAGCCGATGAGTGGGCCGGGTCCTCATCGACTCCAGGTGGACACGCGTAAGATGGTAGGATTATCGTTACCATCTCCACTTTGCAAGAAGTAATAATATTTCGCTTTAAAATTTTAATGCTTGTACATTGGTTAAATGTTAATTGCATATTTGTATAATATATTTGTTTAATATATATTTGTCGTTCATGCGGGTATCCCGATCCGACCCGCCTCTGGACGATCTCGCATGTGATGAGGCACGAGGAGTACCGCCACATTACTCTAGCGTGCCTACGGCGACCCGAGACCAGTGGTGGGATGATTTTAGGGTAAGGATTCTAAGGATATATAAAATATGTTAATGTTTAATAATTTAATAATTTCTATCAAAGTTTATAATTAATATGTTTAAATTGGTTAAACTGTAGCCTTCATTATTGTTGGCCTGAGCACTCGACGCCGAGGCGCACGAGGCGCTTAGGCTGACAAAGCAAAAGCCGCACCGGATTTACGGCATTAAGAGGGCGTGGACCGAGAGGAGGCGAGGGCTCCAAATTTCATCGATGATGTCCGGCGCCGCAAGTACATTATAATAATATACTTGATTTAATTTCATTCCTTAAATAGATGAGAGATTTTGTATATATTGTATCTCTATAACAATTTTAACATTTTCACAGTATACCGAGGGTTGGGATTCCGATGACGCTAGGTCGCCGCCGATCGCCAAAGTGAATAGGCCGAGCGGCACGGAGGGGGCGGCACACCTCGGGGTCGATCAACACCTCCGAGCACCACTTGCGCATGGTAAGGACTTTAATGTGTTGTATTGTAATTAATTAATACATGCTTTAATTGTTTTACGTATGCTTTAAATTGTTTTGTTGGGTAGCCATGTGGATGCTATGAAATCCATGGTTGAAAGCAGGCACCGATCAAGGCAAATATGTTGTTTTATAAGGGTTTGAGTGTAAATGTAGAGTTTTAGAAGGGTTTGAGTGAAATTAGGCCTTTATGAATTCATCAAAACATACATATTATATGTTATTGTTTTACTTATGCTTTAAATTGATTTGTTGGGTAGCCATGTGGATGCTATGAAATCCATGGCCGAAAGGTGGCAATCGGTAACAATTAGGTTGTTTTAGAAGGGGATTGGGTGTAAATACTGTTTTAGAAGGGTTTGAGTGTCAATAGGTGTTTTAGAAGGGTTTAAGTGTAAATAGGCCTTTATGAATTCCTCAAAACATACATATTATATGTTATTGTTTTACTTATGATTTAAATTGATTTGTTGGGTAGCCATGTGGATGCTATGAAATCCATGGTCAAAGCGTGGCACCGGTAACAATTAGGTTGTTTTAGAAGGGGATTGGTGTAAATGTACTGTTTAGAAGGGTTTGAGTGTCAATAGGTCGTTTTAGAAGGGTTTGAGTGTAAATAGGCCTTTATGAATTCTCTTAAACATACATATTATATGTTATTGTTTTACTTATGATTTAAATTGATTTGTTGGGTAGCCATGTGGATGCTATGAAATCCATGGTCAAAGTAGGCACGGTAACAATTAGGTTGTTTTAAGGGATTGGGTGTAAATGTTGTTTTAGAAGGGTTTGAGTGTCAATAGGCTATTTTAGAAGGGTTTGATAAATAGCCTTTATGAATTCCTCAAAACAAACATATTATATGTTATTGTTTTACTTATGATTTAAATTGATTTGTTGGGAAGCCATGTGGATGCTATGAAATCCATGGTTAGAAAGGGCACCGGTAACAATTAGGTTGTTTTAGAAGGGTTTGAGTGTCAATAGGCCGTTTTAGAAGGGTTTGAGTGTAAATAGGCCTTTATGAATTCCTCAAAACATACATATTATATATTATTGTTTTACTTATGATTTAAATTGATTTGTTGGGTAGCCATGTGGATGCTATGAAATCCATGGTCGAAAGGTGGCAATCGAGTGCAAATATGTTATTTTAGAAGGGTTTGAGTGTAAATGTAATGTTTTAGAAGGGTTTGAGTGTAAATAGGTTGTTTTAGAAGGGTTTGAGTGTACAAAAGCCTTTATGAAAGGGTTTTTCGCTTTAAATAGGTTGCTTTAGAAGGGTTTGAGTGCAAATAAGTTGTTTTCGAAGGTTCTCGAGTGTATAAGTTGTTTTAGAAGGGGTTTGAGGGTCAATAGACTATTTTATAACGATTTGAGTCTTAATAGGTTGTTATGAGAATGAATTGAGTTCAAATAGGTCGTCTTAGTAGGTTTGAGTGTATATATAGGCCGTTTTTATTGTTTTCTTATAAGTTGATCGTGTTATAGCTTAATATGTGTTCTTCGCTAATTTTAATTCATTATATTTGTAGAATCGATACTACGGTACCGAGGTACCGATGATCGATTTATTTGTCGCGACCCACACCACTCCTCGCCCTCCCGATGCTAATTCGCCGCCTGTCTTTGTCGATGAGAGACAGAGAGAGCATTTGTAAGTATTACTTAAAATATTTTAATTCTATTTTGTTTATTAGTTAATGGTAAATGTTAATATTAATGTTTTTATGTTTTTTGTGACACAGAGAGCCTATAAGGACTCTATGTCCACGCAGTCGCCGAGGGCTTGTCCGCACGACCCCGAGGCGGCACGCCATTTGTCTGAGACATTTGGCATCGGTCACCAAGGAGTCAAGGAAGAAGAGGGAGATCGCCTACGGCTTTGGTGACCACGGCGCCGCCGCGTTTAGACCAGGCGGATCGACTTCTTCCCGGCGACCACGTCCCTCGGTCTCGAACCGCCTACCGAGCGTGCCCCGCTCGAGAAGACGAGACTCGAGCAATGGCTATGCCAGCGAGCCGAGGAGGCGCAGCCACGCGATGCCGGATGGAGCAGCAGATGCAAGCACAGAGGAGCGCATGCGCGGCACAGTCGAAAGAAATTTAGAGCAAATGCGACGATCGGTTATGGGGCGCCAGCACCTTACTAGGCGTATTTTATTTGACCTCCACGTAGACCCTCCACGTAGACCCTCCACGAGACACATTTATTTTAGTACCGTAATATATTTTAATTTGTATATATATTAATTTTAATTTAGTTTATGTTTTAGTTGTTAATTAGTTTTGTTGCAAGGTGTGTGTGTGATTTGTGTATATATAATTGTTATATCAAAGTAAAAAACAAATTTAAAAATTTTAAATTTTATTTTTTTATTTTAATTAGAAATTACCGTCGGAACTTCCGACGAATTAAAATATTATTTTACCGAATTATCGGCGAATATCCGACGCAATTATTGCCTGAGCTCCCCACCGTTCGCTAGACATCGAGCGGATGGTCCGACGCAATTAATGTCGGATTGTTTGCCGACCATATCGTTCGAAGAAAATTACCGTCGAAGGTTCATCGTTGAACGCTTCCGACAAGAAATTCATCATTAATGCCGGAATTTAATTACCGTCGGAAATCTCCGACGCAAAGACGTGTTTTCGAGTGTTTATATAAACATTAATACACCTTATCAACACATACCCATAATCATATTAACATTATAAGGCACTTCACATGGCTAAAAATTTAGAAATTTAGCATAGTAACATTACAACATCGATTATAACCGAAATTAACCAAATAAACAACAAACATGAACAAGCTAGAGGTCCCTTACCAATATAAAGAGCTAGACCACCAATAAACCCCCGATTCCAAGATTGTCATCCAAGAACTCAGTTAATTCAACCTAGTTGCCGCCAAGGTGGAAGAACAAAAGCTCATGCAAGAACCCTTGAAACCCTAGGTTGATTTTGGTGTTTATGGAGAGAATTTTGGGAAAGATTTGAGTGTTTTGTGTGTTCTTAAGGCTTGGAATTTGTTCACCCCTGTTTACCCATGACCAAGGTCAGTCAAGGAAGAGTTTAAGAGGAGGTGGCACCAAGAAAATAGCCTAAAAGTGAGTTGGCAAGTTGCTGGCCCGATAGGCGCGCTAGGTGCGACCTTAGCGCACTGTTCATTAGCTTCCCGCTTTCTTTGCTCCGTTTCGATTCGATCGCCGGGCACTTCTATAATTGATTGTATAACACTTATAACACATCAAAAGTTGTCCCTAAAGGCTTCATATCATCCTAGGATCAATTTAAAGTCACGATAAAGTTTACGAAACCGAAAAACAACATCGACAACTTCTTCGTTTTGCACCAAATAACACGACATCTTTCACTTTTTCAAGGCTCGATTTAACATCATGAAACCTATATAACATCAAGTATATCTAGGTTCAAAGTATCATGGTTCATCTCTTTCATTTCGGTTTGATTTATGCTACGAAACAATGCAAGAAAGTAACGTACCGAAACATAAAATCGATCATGAGTTTACAACTCATCTATTCGATATCATGAACCACGATGATCAAGTTAACAATGAAAGCACATAATCATAAAATTAACTTGTTAATGAAATGCTCGGTTATTACAAGATCCGTGGTCTGAATGATATATATAGTGGCCTTAACTCTCTCAGGCATATAAAACAATTTCTATAGAAAAATAGTCGAATAAGGGATATAAAACATTGGTTATTCATTCACTATAATTTAAAAATGGTTAATTCTTTTCCTCGCTTTTAAAAGAGAGGATTGTGAAATTTAGTGGAGAGATGGAGACCGTGATAGAATACAAGTAGACAACTTCTCGCTCACACCACATTGGCATCGAGAAGAAAACATGAAAGAGAAGTTTGTATAAAACACAAGGCCTAAATATGAAGTAAGCATACCTTTCGGCCTTTGGCTAAGATCAAGTGTAGTATCTGTTTTATCGCTTTAATATCTCGATATGTGCATGGGCTATTAGCTCACACGATATTAATCTTATTTTTTTGAGGGGAAAGCCCATCACAATATCTTGCTATTGGGGTCTTCACGAGTCGCCCATGCCTTACACTACAATGCGAGGGCCCGACTCACCCCACCAAACACACGATTAAATTTTTGTTAGCTTTTATTAGTTTTTAGATTTATCGATTATATGTCCTAAACTATGTTTTTGTGCAAAAGGTTAATGTACAAGTGTTATCACCGAGACA